>VYZM01007485.1:436787-684147 GCA_013398915.1 Dromas ardeola | reverse complement strand
TCTCCCCCCCCCCCCCCCCGACTGAGCCTTCCCCGGCCCTATGAGGCCAGCACGAGGCTTCAGCCATGTGGCTTCACCTCAGCAATAGCCTTGCTGCAGATGCCTGGGCTCGGTCTTGTTATTCCCGGTGTGGTCCGTGCCGAAACACTTGCTCTCTCTCTTTCTCCTTCCTCCTGTTTCTCCTCAGCCCGTGGGTAAGCTCACCGCCCACCCGAATAGGTCCCTCTGTGCCTTACACACGGCAGGCAGAGGAGTGGAGCCCGCAGAGGTGGTCAGTTGGGAGTGTTTGGCCTCTCATGTTTTCCCTGGGTCAGTCTTGGACCTGGTTTGGTCCAAGAACACAGCATCAAGAGGGGAGGGAAGCCCCAAGTGTTCTCGGACAAGGACAAAGAAGGTGTTTGTGCACATATACAGGTGTTCTGGAAACTGCTGTTTTGGTGAGAGCGTTTGAAGCCACGCACAGACTCGAGGTTCATGCTGCGCGCATGGCAGTGCCTGGTGTGTGCTTGGTGAGTGGCACATCTGCGTGGGAAGTGTCCTCATCAGCTGCAGTTCAGCGTCACGGCCAAAGCATTCTCCCTGCAGCGCGGGCAGGTGCTCGCTGCCCGCTTCCCAGCTGGCCGGCTTCCTAAAGCTCAGTGGTCAGCGTGGCATCCTTCCTCCCCAAATGCACCCACAGGTGCCTGCTTGTCCGCGTAGCCTTGCCATGCTGGGCCCTGGCAGCGGTGCAAAGCAAAGTGTCCCCATGCCAGCAGTGCTGGCACCCGCATGCGGGCACACGTCTGCGCACGTGTGCTGCCTCGCAAGGGCAGGAGCCAGGGAAAGGCTCCACCAGCCTCAGGTCAGCCCCGGGGGGAAGCACTGGGGTAGGAACCAGCCGGGCAAGAGGAAAACAGGATTTTGCATCTGGCACGCGCTCAGGTGCAGGTCTGGCCTGGCAGGAACTGCCACATGTGGCTGAGCTCCAGCAAAGTCAGTGAGGAGTCAGTGAGAAGGTGCCCATAGTCACGTCGGGGACAAGCTCATCACTCTTGTCTGCCACATGCTGCCACCCATCATGCACATGCTGGCCAGGGCAGACTGGGCTTCCTGAGGAAGGATGGACAGGCCATGGGGCCGTGGCCCACGTGGTTCTGCTCAGCAAAGCTCAGCATCACCCCAGGGCTGTGTCCTGCTACATCCTGGGGTCCTCCGAGGATCAGTAACTGGCAGAAGAGCAGGTGGGGAGGGCAGGTCTCAGGCCCCAGCCACCACTGGGACAGCTTATGCAGAGCACGGCCTGGGCAGAAAGTGGCTACCGGCTTCTTCCTGCTGGGAATGACCCATCCTTTGGGAAGTGGAGGAGACCCAGAGAAGGCCATGGCTGCAGAGACAGGCTTGGCAGGAGCCATTCCGGGAGGTGCCAAGGTCTGAGGACTCTGCAGGTGGGCAGGAGGTTGAGCGCACACATGCACAGAGAGGGTTGTCACACAGGGTGTCCGAGCTCCCTCCCGGCACAGGGTCCCTGTGGGGAATGTGGGGCACTTGTGGCTGGGATGTGCTCATGGGAAACGGGCACAGGAGTTCCATGGGAAAGGAGCTCTCTGGCAACAGGCTGGGGAGCATGCCCATCTCCAAGGGACTCTGTGGCCTCTGCTTATTGCTGAAGAAACAGACAGCAAAGCCAGCTTGTATGAAACCCGATTATTCAAATTTATTAACATCAAGAATTATGCAATGATGCTGTAGATTTTTTTTTTTTATTAACAAATAGAAAACAGACTGTATACAACAGTGACCCCTACAGCACTATGCATCCACAAGGTAAAAATGAATGTGTCCTCCAACATTACCAACCCTGGATTGCTGATTTCAACGTAGCTTGGATTCTTAACATTCGGAATACATGTGATAATACAATTAGATACCCTTCCACCACCTTTATTCATAACTCAATGCACTCGAAAGAGGGCTGCTCACTCCCTGTCTTTAGTGCAAGCGTGATATAATAAGGAGTATTAATATATAGTACCATTAAATTAAGTCCAGTAGTCTTGCCACATTGGTTCATTAGAACGTCCTGAAGTAGCGGAAAGTACAATATTCTAGTGACTTTTAACATTTGCAGGATAGCAGAAATTATAGATACACCCAACCTCTGAAGCCATGTGTACTCCCCTCCCCTTCCCTGCAGTACCCTGCTTTCCAAAGAGAGCCTGCCCGGCTCCGCTCTGGGGACGGCTGGGCTTGTGCTCCTTGCCTTTGTAAATGCTCCGATGCACTTCACTGGTGAGAGGTGACAGAATGGCGCTTGCACGCACGGAACCGCGGGATTAACAAAAAGGGCCGTGTCTCGCTCTTTCCATCCTCTCCCCGGGGAAGTGTGGGACCCGCTCGCTTCTCCTGCCCCCCCTTCCCAGCGAGACACACAAAAAGAGGCTCCAAAGCCTGGAGCCCGGGATTTCGGGTCTCTCACAAACAAGGCGACGACAACTCACGTCATATCGGGATCTGCCAATACACACGGTCACTGGATTGGTTTAACACGCATCGTAATAGGACTGAACGGTTTCCAGCTGACAAAGGGGACCGCTTCTCCGGCGACCCCACATGCCCTCCCAAACTCAAACCTACTCAGGAAATAATGGGGGGGAGGGAAAGGCTAAAAAAATAATTGGTAGCTTAGGTCCAGTTCCATGAAATTTCATATTCTACAGAGGATTAAAAAGCAGCCTAGGGGGAATGGAGCCGGGCAGGAACCACAAGCCAGCTGCTGCAAATTACCAAGGAAGCTGCACTAAAATGGGCAGAACCAGCAGTGACTGGGCTGAAATAAACACAGGGCAGTAAAAAATGTAAAAGCAAAAGGAAATTTAAAATAAAAACCCAACTCCCAAAGGTTTGGCGGGTCCAGTTCTGCCTGGGCAAAACATTAAGACTTGCAAAAAATAAAAAATAAAGAGAGAGGAGATTATAAAAACCACTAGTAACTATTTTACATGTTTAAAAAAAAGATCCCATTCCACCCACCTAAAGCCTCGCTGTGAAATGCAGTCGCGTGAGAGAGGGCGAGAGATGCACATGAGCAGAAATTCAGCCAGAGACTGGAAATGCTTTTGGAGTCGGATTCCCTCGTTTGGCGCTGGGGCGAAGATCCTAAATGCCGTGGTCAGAACTGGTTGGCATGGAGGTCTGCTGCCTGGGCAGCACCTCCATCTGTACAGAAGGACTGAGGAATGGGCGGCTCTGGCTCACAGGGACCCGTCTCCACTCCTAGACATCCCCACCGCGACTGGAGGAAAGCACTAGTTACGTTGCATAGTGGTCGAAGCTGCCGAGATACTCCAGTGCCGCCCTGTAGCACAGCTGGTACTGGTCCTGCAAGGCAGCGAGGGGGGAAGCGTGAGAAGCGGGGACCCAAGGACATCGGGCAGCAGGGTTGCACATCCAGAGACGATGGCTCCCCTCTCTTCTCCCACAGATCTCCCACCACCCCGGGGAGGAGGGGACGCTCACCTCTGTTTGCACCATGGCTGGCCGCTGCGTCCGCAAGGTCTTCACCGTCTGGAACATGTCCACCACCCCCTCGTAGCGCATCCTCTCCAGCACGATGCTGAGCGTGATAAACACGCCTGTGCGCCCGACCCCAGCACTGCGCAGAGGGAACAAGAGGTGCTGTTAGAGACCCACCAGCCCCAGCGAGGCTCTGCAGAGCTCCTAGGAGAGATGCAAGCTCATGGTGCATGAGGACGTGCTCAGCGGAGCCAGGAGAGGCCACAGACACGCTGTCAGCCAGAGGTGCCCTCTCAGCCCCATGGGGCCCACTGATTCTGCCTTGCCTCTGGGCCAAGCTGCTGTGGCACCCTGCCCTGCCCAAGGACTCTTCCAAGGAGCTAGAAATCAGTACCACCAGGGCACTGGGTTAATCTAGTCACCTGGCAGAAAGGCTGCCAACAGCACCCATGGACATTGCCGCCTCCTTGTCCCCTCCCTGCCTCTTGTCAGTGGCATGCAGGAGGGGCACCAAGTGCTGGGGAGCTGGCAGCTGCCAGGGTAAGCGAGGCAGGGGACATCTCCGAGGGCTGATGAAGGCAGAAGTGGATGCTTGTCTGTCCCCACTTACCTGCAGTGCACCGTGATGGGCCCGTCCTGCCCAAACTGCTCCTTGGTCTTGTGCACCTGCCCGATGAAGTCGATGAAGCCCTCTCCTGTCTTTGGCACTCCCTGCTCAGGCCAGTCTGTGAACTGGAACTGGCGGATGGTCCGTGACTGGCCGTCCTGCAGGGACAGGGGTGTTAGTCGTGAACTGTGGGTGAGCTGACAGCAAGAGGGGCTGATCTTGTTCCCCTCAGCACTGGTGCTGCTGACCTGCTCTCAGACCCCCTAGCCCAGGCCAGGTGAGAGTGTGCACAGGCCATGGATAAGCCCAGGCAGACCTTTCACTGGGCGTTTGGGGCCTGCCTCTGCTCTCCCATGTTCACCCCAGGGTGGCTGAGCTAAGCAGGACTTCAGGCCCCTGCAAGATCTGTTGGGTCAGTGCCCTGGTCCTGTTTGGTGCCCAGCTCTGCCCCAGCACCTCATTTACTGTCACACGGGGGTCCTGTGCCCGGCAGATGCTGCACACAGAGTGCAGAGGAGCCCGTGTTAAATGCTTGCCCAAGTGCACAGCACAGGCAACGCAGGGTCTGGTGCTGATAGGGATTCCTGAGCTGCTCACCGGGGCTGACACAGCTGGCAAGGAAGAACCTGTGGTGACAGGAGCAGCAGGTGGGGAGCAGCAGCCCCTTCTGCCTGCAGTGCAAGGCAGCACCTTGCCTTCCGGTTCCTCCGGGAGCTGCTGCACACTCCCATCACTGGCCTGGGCAGGGCAGAGGTGGGGCAGAAGCACAGGAGGCAAAGGAGCTGGGGAGCCAGCAGTTGCACTTACCCTGGCATCTGTCACCTTGAACTCCCGGAGGATGTACTGCGGCATGTTGTACTCTGCCATCGGGTCCACCACGAAGTACTGGTACCGGGCAGAGCGCTCTGCGGGCCAGTATTGATGGCACTTCTCCTGTGGATGAGGAGCACAGTGCGACATTAACACCGACAAGCTGCTGCTCCTCCCTCCCGCTCCCTGGGAGCATTCGTGGCTGTGGGGCCACAGGGTCAGCCAGAGACACGCTAGCAGGAGGCTGGCCCAGAGCGGCTGGTGCTGGGGACAGACTGGGGTGAGCTGAGAGGTCATGCCCACAGACAGCAGCCACACAGCCCCCTTCTCCCCCGAGCAGGATTCGTACCCGGCCCATCTCGCGCAGCTTTGTCAACATCACCACGATGGTGGAGTTGTGCTCCCAGAGCATCCGCCAGAAATCCTCTGTGGTCTCGGCCAGTGGTCCCTGCGTGGCGATGTAGGCCTTCTGCTGCCTGCGACAAACATAATGGTGCTCAGAGCAGCTCCTGGGAGGTGGGCAGCAGCTGCTTCGGGGGGCTGGTGGGCCGGGAGGGCTGGAGGCAGGGACCCCGTGCAGCAGGATTGACAATGCAGCTGCAGCAGAGAGGTCTCTGGGACTAGCCACAGACTCAGGGTGAGGGATGAGCCTGCCCAGCGCATGGCTTCTAAGTGCTCCCCACAAACGCAGTGAGCACCACTGGGTGCAGGATCCAGAAAGGCTGCTAGTCCTTGCTGGGGTGACAGTGTCCCCAGCCCAGCCTCTCCCTGCTGCTTGTCCCTAGCGCTGCTGCACCGAGAGCCTTCTCGGCACCCAGGCCCATGTGAGCAGGCAGCCAGCACCCATCCGGGCTGGGAGGAGAGGCTGTGCTTGGGGACGATCCTGCACTTTTACTCTCTGCAGCACCCACTGTCCCTCCCATTGCATGGGAAGACACAGAGCAACTGAACCACGTCACCTGGATCACGCGCACCAGCTAATGACTAGGGCAGTGTGGAAACCACCAAAACCATTTTGCCAGCTTCTCTGAAGCTTCCAAATTTGTGCTCCTCGGTTCCACTGTGAACCAGAGCATCCCTCAAAATGTCCCGTTGTGAAAGCAGAGCTTGCCCTGCCCCAGCCTGGCACCCATCCTGAAGAAAGCATCCTTGGTGCTTCGGACTCTGAGAAGGTCCAGCTCCAGCGTGTTGGTTCTTTGGCTCGCCGAGCGCCCAGCCTGGCACGCTGGTGCCACCTGCGAGAGACAGGTCTGGTGCCGCACGGGTGGCTGAGATATGGTCTCGCTTCACCACAGCGGGGCGCCGGAGCCCGCAGGATGAGAGCAGCATCCTCCTGTCTTGCATTTTATCTCTCCACTGGTGCTAAAAATTAATGAACGTGCTGCAGGACAGCTGTAATGTGCAGGATGAAGACAGGGGCTGCTTCAAGGTGGGTTTATAAAACATCATAAAAAGCAGGGAGTGGGGGTGCAGAACGAAACAAAAGATCTAATAAAGATGCAGCATCAGTGATGTCTGCAGGACCTTGGGCCAACTGATCTCTTTAGATAATACTGAGAAGATTGCTTGGTTCAAAGGAAAGGATGGGAAGAGATAACAGCACTCTTCAGGGATGGGGTAGGTAGTACATGAAATGGTACCACCTGCTGTGCTGGCAGCCCTCCTTCCGCAGCATCACCAAGGGGCAAAACCAGCATCGCTCTTAATCAGCTCAAGCCAGGGCATTGTGGCTGCAGCCTGTCTGTCAGACACCGGGCTGCCGGGGTGGGTGCGCAGGCAGGAAGCCATGTTAATGACTCGGTGCTGGATGGCTCAGAGCCACACAGGCAGGAGGGAGCAGAGGCTGCTCCATGACAGCTCTTCTCCAGCCCCTTCATCCTTCCCCATTACTCTGTCCCACCCCGAGAAAGCCTGGCTCGCTGTTGTTTTGCTGTGGTGGGATGCTCCCAGAGTTGCTCCCCGCTTCTGCTCCCTGGCCACTCTTGCCTCCATGTAGCTCTTCCCGCTGGGAACCCTTGTGGGCTCAGCTGCTGGAGCAGGGATGGAGGCACAGAGCCACTGGCCTGGCTGCACCAACATCTGTTCCCTTTGGCAGTGGCTGTTACTCCTGGGAGGTCATCAGCCCACAAGAAGTATTTGGGCAGAGCCAGGCTGGCGGGGGTCTGTGCCACATCCATCATGCGCTCCTGCACTGCGTGACCCTTCTGCAATGGTGCAGAGAGAGATGACAGGACTGAGCCCCGCATGTGCCTCGTTGGGATTTGGTCTGGATTATTCTCCGGGGATTGGCTGGGAAGGAGACGTGGCCACTAGGCTGTTTCCCCGCATTCTCCTCCTCTCCTGGCACTTAGCATCATAGAATGTGATGCCAGCAGTTAGATACAGAAACTGTAAGTATTACTGCCCCACTAGATCTTAATTTGTGCTTTCTAAAAGGTATACTGGGGAGCAGAAACCAGTGACAGGCTCTCCAGTGTCCAGCACCAACCCTACCTGAGGATCCGCAGAGTCCCCCCAAAATCAAGACATGGGACAATGAGCCTTGGGCTGCTGCCTGATCAGCCATGCAGTGCAAGCACACTTCTACTTCTGGTTGCTACAGCTAGTGAGGTGGGGCAGGTTTCCGTTAGATGCTGCAGATATAAAACACGTGCCAAGGAATGCCCACCAGAAGATCCTATAAACCTCCACAGGAGCCAGCACAGCCTCCCACCCCAGCCATGTGGGCATCTGTCTACAGCAATACAAGCCAGCCTGGCAGTGCTCACTCACTACCAGCCTTCACACACTGTAACTATACGCACTGCAGCGTCTGAGAAGATGGAAATAGATAAAATGCAATAAAGGTATCCCCAGCCCACCTCTAGGCAGCCAGGACCAGACCTTGGGAAAGAGAAGAAGGCAGCTCCGCCCAGGACAGCCTGGCCCAGGAACCTAAGGTGGCCCTTACCTGTACCCATCTATGAAGCTGGCATTGATGTAATCAGAGCCCTCGACACCCCGGATGGGCTGCAGACAGACTCTTGTCAGCTCATATGGCATGATGTTGACGAGGCGATTCTTGAATTTGTTGCATGGGAGGTTGGCACTGATGAAACGTGAGGTATGTGCTTTAGAGTTGGCCAGCAGCTGAAAGAGAAGGAGACATGTCAGATGCCTGCTGGGGATGCAGCAGTCGGGGGGGCAAAATCAGGACCCTGGCAGCAGGGCAGACAGGGGTCCCTCCGAGCACACAGCCATGCTCCCTCCTGTGACTGAGGGACAGCCGCTGGGGACCAGGTCTTTCCAGACCGGATGAAGGGCTCTGCCACCATGTTACGAGGAGGCTGCACCCGGCTGCTCTATTTCACAGTAATCGGTCTGTTTTTCAGTACTGCGTCGGCCCCTCTGCTGTGGCATTGCACACCTAAGCACAGCACGGCCTCACTGCTGGCTTTTGGTGCACGGCTGTAGGTGACAGCAGGGGAACCACCCGCACTGACCCACTGGCACAGCCCCAAAGCCACACATAGAGCAGTGGAGACCCACAGCAGCTCTGTGACCCACAAAGGGCCAGGACATGAAGCTTTGTACCTTGCTGAATCAGGGACACACGCCTGGTGGCGTCAGAGGAGGAAAGCTTTCCATCTTCCAACAGTGTCTTACTATTTACTTCTCACCCCAGAAGAACCCAAGAAAAAGTGAGAATTGTGACAGTTTTAGGTAAAGAAGATCTATTTTGGGTTACTGTGAGACACTTTATGGTTCTCTTTAAGCCCTGTAAACTGGAGTCATGGTAAATGTGTTACTTAGATCTGCTGGCAGAGACATTAAAACAGAAATCCCTCCTTTTTTTCCCCCCTTTTTCTTTTATTTATTTTTTCCCTTTTTTTTTTCTTTTCCCCTAGCATCTCCAGAGCCACCCTTCTCTGCATGTGTGGCAGCTGGTCCTTGTCAGAGACTCCCTGTGGAAGGACAGGGTTGCTCTTTGGGGAGTGATACAGCCATGTGAGGCCCTCCCATATCCTGCTCACCAAGGTTTCCCACGCAGCAGACACTGCCAGGGCACGGAGAGGGGCAAGTTTTATTACTGTTCTAAAGACACCCTTGGAGGAACAGCAAATTTTTGTCTTTCTTACAATAGAGTTGCTAAAGTTGAGCCTAATTCTGTGGCCCTCCTGAGAGGTTTCTCAGGGCGGGTGTCACCATGAAATACTAATGCAGTATGTTCTACCGTCCCAAGCCCAGGACACCATCAGCTCTGGTAACTATGGGACAGAGCTGCTCAGCTATTAAGCAGAAAGTCAATATTTTGCCTCTCCTGCTCCTTTGTCACTTGGAGGGAATCCCCAGGCGAAGCTGTGTTGCTGCAGTTCATTTCACAGCCTGCATGGTCTGCTGCCTTCCTGCATGAGCTATATTCCCCTGCATGCGTTCGCTGGACTAATGCACCTCATCTGAGAATCTGGGCGCTTACCAGAGCTCACTTCCATCTCCGAGGCTGTAATAAATATCTGCAGTTGGCATTCACAGATATGGACAGCAAAATGTGGGCTTGGCTTCTTAAAAACAGTGTGCCTTAAAACATTGTCTTCACCAATTCTAGACACTGAGGCTTGGTGTCGAGGTGGTTAAAAGATAACAGAGCTCAGCATTGAAGAAATGAGACTATAAACGTCTCACATATTTAAATTGGAGCCGTTTCCAGACAAGTTGTTCACAGTAACATCAATTATCACTAACACGATCTGCATCTGATTTTAGATGCAGCTCCTGCCGCACAGTGAACCTAGAGCAGAACGTGCTGCTGAGAACTGCGCATCCATCTGCCTTTTATATCCTCCCCAGAAGCTGCCAATCCAGGGGGGACCATGGCCGACACAAGCTTTAAAATTCAAATGTATTTTAAATCACTGCCTACCTGGTTTAGAAACACACAAAAGAATAACTGTCTGTAATGATCCACGCCTCTCCTCTCCCAACCCCTGGACAAGCGGCCTGGTGGGGCTGTGTGGGCAGAGACAGGGGGCTGGGGAAGGGGGTGCTGGGGAAGGGGGTGCTGGGGCTCTGCCACCAACCTTGAATTCCAGCTCCATTGCAGTAACGCTCTCGCCTGGCGGCACCTGGGTCAGCTTCTGGATGTGAGCAAAGAGGTTGCGTGCAGGCACCTCGGTATTGCCACAGGTGGCTGCCTCCAGCAAGGCCTCGTGGATGAAGATGTACTGGTCCTCTGTCTGCACCATGTAGTTGCGCTGAGAGCGCATGCACGTCACGTGGCCGTAGATGTCCACTGTCTTCTCATGCTTCATCCGCTCCAGCATGGCATCAATGACAATGAAGCAACCAGTTCGGCCCACACCGGCACTGTGGGAACAAAGCATGTGGCCTGAGATGACATTGTCTCCTACAGATGCCACTCAAGTTCTGCTCTTGCTTAAGAAAGGACCTGGACCTAAAGCACACAAAAAGGGAGTAACGGCTTCTCCCCACACTGAGGGCTAACCAACTGAGCCCCGCACAAGAGGTGACAGGAGGAGCGAAGGAGGGAGGCACTGGACAATGTGAGAAGGTATTCAGCCCTTCTGCCGTCCCCTTTTCACTGATGGAGTGGAAAGGACGTGGTGTCACTCCGCTGGTCCCTGCGGTGGCTGGCAGCACCTCCACAAGGGAAGGAGAAATGTGTTTACCAGGCAGGAGAGTGACAGCGTACGTGTGCATGAACTCAGAAGACCTGAAGCTCAGGCTGGGCCCTGCCACCAGTGAAGCTCATAATTTCAAGCCTGCTTGTCCTTTGACCTGGGTCACTGTTTCCTAACCCATAAAAGGAGGGCAGCCAACCCGAGAGGGGAAGGCAGAAAGGTGAGGTCACGCATGTCTCTGCTGAGTCCTTTGGTCAAGCACCGGATGCTTCTCCACTGTTGGAAGGGCAGTAGCAATCCCCAAACTATGTACCCTGAGAGCACTCTGAAAACGACAGACATGCTGTCGTGACGTGTAAACACAGGCAGAGATAGGGAGCTAGACATTTCCTCATTTATGGTGCAAGTCAGATCCTTAACAGGGCTTTAATACAGCTTGTTTGTGTGTTAATTATACCCCACTCCCATCTGAAACAGAGCATGAAAGAAGAGCATTAAACACTGCTGGTAAGGCGTATGCTGGAACAGCAATGATGGAGTGGTTTGTTCAGTAATAGTCCCCACTCGGCTGGTATAGATAAATCTTGTCTGGATAGGATGCTGAGCCTTAGTAGACTAATATTTTGCTAAAAGAGCTGCCTTTCTATCCTGCAAAGGAGTTCTACTGTAAATACTACATGTGAATGTTCGTAGAGGTCACTGCATGCGTGTCTGTCAACGAAGTGCCTCTGAAATGTACCACCTACTTATACTGGGCACAGATCACTTCATTTTTAAATGGTAATTGCAGTTTTGCTGGAAAAAGTGTTTTCTGGGGCTCTCCAAACAGCAGTGCTGTTTACTCTGACAGAGCAGTAGCAATACAAATGTCACCACTGCATTACTGCGGCTGGTTGCTGTCCCGTTCCCAGCCCAGGCGTGCAGTACAGGTTACGATACTGGGAAACCTTCCCTGCAGGAACAGGAGACCTTACTTTTAGCCGGACAAGTTAAAGCTCCTGCAGCCAGGAGCAGCTTCACAAACTCAAAGTCCTACCTGCAATGGACAACCATGGGACCAGCATCTGGCGGGTTACAGGCCTTGACCCGTCGCAAGAAAGCTAGGATCGGGGTGGGGTATTCTGGTACCCCGTGATCAGGCCAAGCCATGAACTGGAACTGTCGTAGCTCTCGCTTCTCGCTGGAGCCGTTCTGTTGAAGACAAAGAAGAGTTGTTTTGCATGAGAACAGTCTCATCCTAGGATGGGAACCCACTGATGGGGTAACAAGGTACCCAAGCCGGCTGGGTAACGACGGGCACATAATGCTGGATCAGGCATGTGTTGGGCTTTTGCCACTGTAAATTTGGAGGCAAAAGGTAGGCTTCTTGCAAGGCTTCTGTACACATAGATGCTCTGTGGAAAGTTAGCTGATAAAGAGAGCAGAGCAGCTCTGTGGGAGCAGAGCAGACTGAAGGGAAAGTGAAAAATCCCTTTCTGCACAGCATGGGGTCACTACCCGTGTACTCACTGCACGATCAGGGAAAAACGAAGGCTGGGCATGGAAGGGCCACAGCAGCCAGTGCCCTCCCTGCTCCTCTGCATCATGGGTCTCTCTGGGGTGGCTGACCAGCCTGTGTCTGCAGAGACTGCCCTGCTCCTGTCTCGGCTTGGCTGAGTGATCCGTGCAGCAATGCTGCAGGACTGGCTGGGTGACTGCTGGGGGCGAGATGCCTTCCTGGGGCGTGAGCGTGTCCCCATCGCACACTGCTGCGCTCTCTCTGCCGGTGTGGCCCAGACTCAGTCACGCACAGAGGCAGCCCGCTGCAAAGCCTGTTTGCATTGCGGCTGCTAGCACTGTCCCCAGGGATTTCCAAACACTAATGAGGTACGAAGCAGGCAGGAGAGAAGGGCTTGCACACACATCAGCACAGCCCCTCCATTTGCATTATTAGTGACAGGAGTGCTAAGAATTCATTGCTTCCCATGTTGTCCCTCTAATGGGAGGACCGCTGTTACACGTACACTCGCCAGAGGCAAGCACGGTTCCTGCTCTGGGGCTCACCACAGGGTCTGAATGCATACAGAAGAGCATCAGCTGTCCTGGCCAAAATCCACTGGTGGCCAGATGCACAACCTCCCGCTGTAGCCCAAGTGTGAGAAGCGGCCCATGGGGGGACTAGCCACATGCTTGGCAAGCCGGGCACAGCCAGTGGCCTCTGTCCGTGGGCCATGCAGCAGCCTGCAGCATCAGGGAGCAGCTCTGCATTACCTGGAGCAGAACAGCCCAGCCAGTGCCATACCTTGTACAGTGCAAAGGTGCGGACGGTGTAGGTTGCCAGCTCAACTGTGTCCAACAGGGTCACCTGGATCATCCCATAGGTTTCCGTACCCCGGCTTGGCCAGTACTGGTCACACTTTACCTGTGGGGAGAGGAGGCGAAAGGGTCAGTGCTTGGCTGCTAGATGGGGCATTTGTGGTGAGGAAAAGGGCTCTGCCCTTCAAAAGGTAAAGACAGAAAGGAGTCACTGTGCAGGGGGGCTCCAAACACCCAGATTTCCTTCTCCCGGAGTGTCCCAATCCCCAGCAGAAAGGTGGCACACCGTGGGCTCCTTTCCACAAGATTCATACTCAAAGAGGTTTGTTATTTTTTTTCCCTGGAGCCCTGGCGTTTTTTTTTCATTGGTGGGGAGTGACGAAGGGACCAAGCCCCCAGACATAGCAGCAAGAGCAGCACCATATGAAGACAGTATGCAGCAATTGCTAGCAGTGATTTGTGCCTGCCGTAATTTTTCTTCTCTGCCTCCTGTTTAGGAAGATGGGGATCTTCGGGGCTGTGCTTGCAGCATCCCCCTGCCTGAGCTCCACCTGGATGGAGAGAAGATCAACTGCTGCAGGTTGGTGGGAGGAGAGCTGGTGAAGCAGGGGAGGGGAAGCGGTGGTTTCTCTGTGGAAGGCTCTGCTCGAAGGGCAGCCAAGGTGAGGGAGATGCAGCCTGTATTCCCACCAGCTCCCTGCTATCCCAGCCCAAAGTCCTTGACCCCGACACACTGAGCTAATACAGGACACAGCTCTGAGTCCAGCATGGTACACAACAATACAACAACAGGCACTACCTTTCCCTGCAACATCTGTAGTCCCCAGGGTGCCCCTGCCAGTGTGTCCCCCAGGCAGTAAACCACTCCGGTGAAAGACAGGACACAGCCCACGCCAGGCCTGGATGCTGACCCTGCCACCTTTTCTGCATTGCCATAGGCTCAAGTGTATTGAGCATTCTCAAGAGACAGCAACCTGCCCTTCTGGCAGGTGGCACATCCCTGCAAATCTGCATCTCCCAGGTGTTTCGAAAACTGCTTCGCAGCAAGGCACAGATGCCAGCTCAGACACAGATACAACTTGCTCTCCCTCTGCGAGAAGACACAGACTGTGGCCAAACCATCCCTTCAGCCCCTTCCTGCAGGCAGCGCTGTCCCATCACAAAAACATTGCTGCTCCCTAGAGACTCCCTGCCCTGCAGCATCCTTTATCTCCCCACTCCCAACTCCGCAGCCAGAGCACTTTGAGCTACTGGTTACAGCTCCTGCTGCAGCCCACTTGGCAGAGAGCCCTAATACATCCCCAGGGCCCCATCCCTCTGCCCCCTTCATCTCTCTGTGCATCCCTCCCTGCTCACCTGCTGATGCCCTCCTCCTCCTCCTATTCACAGCTCAGTGTTTGCAAACTACTCCTCCGGTTTTGTTCTCTCCAGCCCCAAGCTCCCTATTTAATTTGGCACCTTGAGCATCCCTATTTCATCTGGCACCCGGCTCCTGCGGTGCCTGGCTGACAGGAGGAAGACTTCATTCCCACCCATGTGCACTGCACTGAAAATGGTTTCCCGCCCTAGGAGAGAGGAGTGAATGGAAGATCATCTGTGCTTGTCAAGGAATAGTAAACTTAATTATTAGCCAAGCGTGTTTACAGGGGAATGTGTGGGAAGGGAAACAACAGGCTTAATTAGAAATCAATGAAGTTCTGCCTTTTAATTGAAGGCACTTTAAGCAGGGTGGGACTTGTGAGAGCTAAGAGCCCTCATCCTGCTCTCTGGCTGCTGGAGTGCGGCAACCTGGGGTCAGAGGGAGGTCTGCTCTCAGTAAGTCCTGCCTTGGCAGAAGGGCCTGGAGCAAAGCTGCCTGTCGGGGTGCTGCAGGCGCCTCCACGCCCAGAGCAGCTCCGCTGCCTCCTGCCCACAGTCTCCAGCCATTCAGGCTGCTGTGCTGCCTTGGATCTGTGTTCCCAGCGTGGCAGGTCCTGCACAAACCTCAAAAGATTTCTCTTCCTCGCTTGGCACAGAGCAGCCCGTAATTTTACACTGACTAGCTGCAGAGCGAACAACTTGGAGGTCACAAACCTTTTTTCACAGCTAAAGTGATCCCATCCCCACAAGCGGGCGGTAGCTGCAGCTGCATCCCCGGCCACCCGAGTTTGCCTTGCCTGGCTCAGGGATGATGTGACCCCTTCTCCGAAGGAGGGGAAGGCAGAATGGCATCCTGCAAATGCTGGGGACAGTTGCTTGCTGTGTTGCCCTCGGTGTGGTTTGCAGAGGAGCGGCACAGCACATCCCTGTGCCTGAGCCTGCACCTCGGGGAGAACCTCCTGCCACCCACATGCTACAGGGCTGTGTGTGCTCGAGCACAAAACAAACTTCAGAGGAGTTCCCTGTGCGGGATAATAGCAGCGCTGGGCTGGTAATTGAAAATTATTTATTCATGACCAGATAAGAGTCAGTCACATTTTCTGCCAAATTTACCCATAATGTTTATGCCCCATTTTCAAGCTCTGTAAATTTTATGCTGAAGCCGATGCACTGTGGCACTAAAGCAGATAAGAGATGTTTTCTTCTGGCAGTGCTTGCTTCTCATTAACTTAAGGAGCACAGTAATGTCCTGAACAGCCATTTATTGCAGCTTTGCTGAGTGGTTCCTGTCCCTCCCCTTTGATGCCCTGTGCCCAAGAGCAGCCGGGCACCTCTCCTCAGCTCAAGAGCTGTGCTCTGCTCCCGGCCCCGCTCGCGAGCTCCAGATGGCACTGCTGCCAGTGACAGGGCTGGAGCAGGATGTGGCTGCCAGGCCCTTCTTCCCCAGAGCCCCTGAGCACCAACCTCCTTGCACCCCTGCCCGGGGACATGACGTGACAGGGTAGATCACACCCCAGGGATGGCTGCTTGGTGCCCTGGGCTGGGACAGAACAAGCCGCGGCGCTATTCTGGGAGACCTCGCTCTGCCGGGCTCTTGGGGATAGCCCAGGGTAGGAGAAATCCTGCTTTAATACCTCTCTTATACAACATACCCTGTCTGGGACACACCACGCTCACAGATTCGGGAAAGCTAATCTACAATGTGTGTTTCTGAACTGCCACCAAATGATTCTGAAACTGATTGTAAAGCTTTGAAGGCAGCTAAATTGCACAATCCAGCCATTTCTATCCTTTATGTGCCTCTCGCTTTGTGAAAACATGAAAAAGGGAGGATGATTTGGACTATCAAGCCAGCTGAAATTGCAGACCATAAAAGCTGATGCTCTTTAAAGATTTTTTTTTTCCCCCTGCAGCTCAGGAGCCCTTTAAAGCAGTGTCACCCCTACAGGGCTGCAAAACTGCTGCTGTCCCAGTCGGCTTATCTACACGCAGCACTGCCAAGGGGAGTTGGGGAGCTCGCTTGGGAAGGTGGCAGAGCCTGCTCTGCACTGGGCATCTCGCCATGAGGCCCTGCTGCCCACCCCAGGCTCTGCAGCTGGACAGTCCTGTGCAGAGCCCCTGGGGAAGGGGACTTTCAAGCAAGGTCACCCGTGGGTAACGCTGTGACACCATGTGACTGCCTGGAGCAGTGTTGTCCCACTGCAGTGTGAACATCAGCAGGCAGCAATGCTGCAGGAACCCAAGGGGTTGCATCAGATGAGATCTGAAGGCTCTGGAGTGGAGTAAACTGCAAAACAGTCACTCATGCTGAAAGCTGGGAGCAATGGGCAGGGACCGGGATCCTCCTTGGTCCCAAAAAGGTGTTTTCCTTAGTGAGTTCTAGCCATCACCAAAGGGGCATGAGGAAAAGCCATCCTGCCTTGGAAGATGACAGAGAAGCCAACAAAAAAACCCCAGAGAAAATAATCTTCTGCAAGTCCACATCCCAGCTCCACACCAGGGCCCTCCTGTGAGTGGGTGCCCTGAGCAAACACATCCAGGGAAGCCCCTGCTGCGCTGGGCTGGTTCGACTCAGGAGTGGCTGGGCCTCCCCACTGCGTCCCCTGGCAACCTGCCTCTCCTGCAGTGCCTGAGAAAATGGCCCATTTCTCATTAGTGCTGGGGATGTGCCAAAGAGCCAGCAGGGCATGGGCAGGCAGTGTTGGGGAGCAAATGCTGGGGTCTGGGTCCAGTCGGATCAGCCTAGAGCCCGTGAGCAGCATGCCTGGTCAGGCAGGCTGCCTGCAGCTTCTACAAGGGCTCTGGTCACCCCTTGCCCATGACAGGGATTCAGAGTGCCCGTCCCGTGACCACAAGCCTGACCACATGCACCGTGTTTGGGACAGAAACCAATACTGCAGGAGGTATGACAAGACAGGGAGCGTGCTGGGGGGAGATAACACACGTCTCAGCAGCACAGGCGTCTCAGGCAAAGACAAGTGCCTGTGGGGTCAAAGGAAACCCGTTATCTTCAAGGAACATGCACCTTGGAGTGTCTTCCCATAACTAAGCAGCCCAGAAGTTACGTGAGTCAGGACTCCAGGCATGGATTTACTTGGCAAACTAAAAGGGCTTTTCCTCATATTTCAAATATACGCACTATCACTGAAATGTGAAGGCACAAAGAAGTCCCCATATAGCCCCCAGCTGCAGAGAGCAGTTGATCAGCAGCTTCTGATCTTGCTTAGCCCATGTGCCAAGCCCTAAGCTCCAGGATGGGTCAGGTTAATTTACCTCCCTCTTTGGGCTGGGGTGGGTGACAGTGGCCATAGGACAGAGCAGGCAGGGCTGTGCAGCGGGAAGCAGAGTGCGAAACTGGGGCTGGATCTCTAGAGGCAGCTTGTCTCCGAGAAACACTGTTTTTCCCTGCAGGCTGTAGGGCATTTGTAAAGCCGGGGAAGCCCATGAACGAAGCCTGTTTTTGTACATGCAGGAAAAACAGATCTGTTTTGCCACAGTGATCGGTTGTTCCAGTTGCTTCCTCCCAGCCAGCATGGGCTAGGACACCCCTGCGAGCATTTTGGTGCCAAAGGTTTGAAACCAAGGGAGAGCATGTGGACAAAAGTTTTAACTAAACCCAAACTTGACAGTTTCTGCTTCTCAAGAACGAGCTTATTGGGCTAAAAATAACCAGTGCTTCACAGCTTGAGCGCACAGCCCCTTCTCCTGCTGTTGGCATGGCAACACTAAAATATTCTGCAAGTACAAATACTCACCACTAAAATTTTACTTTTAGGAACAAATTGAATCACGAGAGGCAGAAGCTGCCTCCTGCTTGGCTTTGCCTGAAGGATGTTATCTGGGCACGGGAGCGCTTCGGTCACAGCTTACGAACTCCTCCTTCAGGGGCTGAGTGAGACCCTCTGTCACGAGACGACATAAGCATCATCCGCAGCGAGGGCTCCTCGCTTCCTCTTCACGTCGTGCCTTCCCCATGGTTTGCAGGCAGCTTTGCATTTATTACATCAGAATATCTAATCTTGGCAGTATGCGCCTATCGTTTATACATGTTGTCATTGGACAAGACACAAATTAGTCTTGCTATTGCAATGAGACCCTGTCAGCCATTCCCCTGCATCGTCAGAGATGCCAGGGCCCCGTCAGGCTGCAGGATGCTGCTGATACCACCTACCCATTGCAGCTTCTCAGCTTCTGGGACGCAGCCCCCAGGCTTCCAGGGACTGTCAACACTCCCCGTCTCAGAGCTTTCCTATCTCCCTTTGGTGTGAGTGATGTGGGGAGGGAAAGGATGGCTGTGCACGCAGACAAGACAGGGGTTAACGAGCAGCACAGAGACAGGAGGTTTTGCCACCCTTTTGCCCCCCAGGGATACGCTTACATGGCACTTGTTGCTGAGGTGTCTGCAGCAGTGAGCCACACCACTGGACCTGCCTCTCCCTGGATGCACTTACGCTGTAAAGTGTTCCCATCCCTCTCTCCTGCACCACCCCCCCCCAGCTCCAGAAAAGAGAGGAAGAACACGCTGTACCCTGGACTTCTCCTCCAGCCTGGTCATCATGACTATAGTTGCTGTTCTCTGTTCCCACACCATCCTCCAGAAGTCGCTGAGGGTTTCTGGCAGAGGTCCCTGCGTGGCGATGTAGGCGTTCTGCTTCCGATACCCATCAATGTAATTGGCATTGATGTAATCACTGCCTGGGACCCCTGTGGAGAAAGAGGGCAAAGCGTTACTCCAGGGGCAGCCCACAATCCTGTGCCTATCGCTCTGCTGGGCGCTGCAGGCAGGGGAAGAGGCTGGCATGTTCACAAGGCTCTTGACAAGTCTCCTTTACAGGGTGATGCCAGAATCTCTCCCAGGGATCCTGCAAAGGACAGAGATGGTGCCTGAACAAAGAAGAACCCTTTGTAACTCCCACATTAATGCAACAAGCAGGCAGCACCAAAGCACAGTGACAGCTGCCACCCGCACACAAAGGGAAATTCACAGGCAGGAATATTAAGGAGCTCGTTTGGCCCCAAGCAACTGATTGAAATAATTGTCTTAAATTCACCAGCTATTTGTTATGGTCCTACAGCACCTTTTAAAAATGAGGCTGCTTCATTAGATTGTCTCTGCTGGCAGGGGATGTCAGGCAGGGATGTCCTCCCACCTCTCCTGCAGGGACAAGTACCCCAGAGAAGCCAGAGCCTTTCCTCCCACCACCACTGAAATCCTCTTCAGTGTGAGTGCCCCGCTCTGCTGCCTGCTGGCAGAGGCTGCTCCAGCTCCCACTTTGCCTCCACCACTTTAAGGAAAGGACTTTCTTGTAAAGGCCTTTACAATGCAAACACACAGTTACTAAAATAAATGTGGCAAAGCAAAGGCCTAGGGCTGTGTTTCCAAACCCTGCTCAGCATGGGCTGCCCAGGCTGCAGGGAGGGAAAGCAGCAGGAATCTCCTTGTCTCCCAAGGAGAGCGCATCTGCATTTCATTAGAGGAAGGAAATAAAGCTGGGGGTCTCTCCCCCACCCTTTTGTCCTGCAAAATTTTCTACAGGTCCCACCAGTTTCCAGTAGAAACAAAGCGCTGGCAGCTCCGGGGGAGCAGCAGCAGCTGGAGTGAAGCGCCCGGCTCCCTTGGCATGGGCAGCGGGGACCTGGCAGGGTGCTTTGGGAATGGTTCCCAGGAAGACACAGACACTACTTACAGCAACTGAGTCAGGCTGGAAAGCAGGGATTCCCCCATGTGCTCACCCCACAGCTGTCTAACAGGGTTTGCCCACGATCAGGCATGCCAGGCCTTAGCACAGCTGCTGCTGCTTCACAGGCTTTGCTGCAAGGGACTGGTTGGACCCCTTCCTCCTCCCCGCAGAGGATGAGTGGTGTATTAGCATTAGAAAAGACTCTTCCATCCCAAGAAAAAAACTGCTAGTGACTGCAGGGCCATCTATACACAAAGCCAGGCCCCAGTCTCTTCCCCAAGTAGGGGTGCATTGAATTAGCTGCATCTTCCTCAACCCCCATGAGTGGGCTCAGTTCTGGTGTGCAGAGCTGGGTGCTGATTTATAAAACGTGGGAACGGGTGAGCCTGGGCATGGAGACTGCAAAGCAGGCACTAAAACCATATATTAGCCCAGACTCCAGAGATGTGAGGCTGGTTCTTGGAGCCATCGGGGGCAGTGCTATGAATACCAGGGCCTGATGCATCTCCCATGGAGCAGAGGAATGTGTGAGCCTGATGTCCCAGGGAAAGGGGCACCCCTCGTCCTGTGCAGCTCTGGGCACTTGGGAACAGACACCGACAAGTCCCAGAGGAAGATACCGGCCCTGCAGTTGTGTTGGGACAGAGGATGTGTCCCATGGCACTGTGCTAACAGTGCCATGTCCCACCATGTGCTGAGGAAGGCAGCTGAAGTCATACAGCGGGGCCAGCAGTGAGAAGGGAGGCTGCTGGGACTGACACCACTGCCAGCACCAGCAGTACCAAGAAGCAACCACACGGTGCACACTGCTCTGAGGACATTGGGAAAGCAGGGGCAGCTCTGCAGAGCCCTTCCTCTCTTCTTGCCAGCATTTTGCTCACGCTGATGCAAGATACATTTCTTGGTGTTTGCCCCTGCTCGACTGACAACAAGGTAAAAGGTAGTCCCTTGCTACAGCCAAGTTCAGCCGTTTGCTGGAGTACCCGCTCCGGAGTCACTCTTACCATCGATGGAGGTCAGGATGACACGTGAGTGGTCGTAGGCGATCACGTTTGCATAGCGGTTTTTTGGTTTATTCACTTCCAGGTTAGAGTTCTCCCAGGTGAACTGCTGCCCCGGATCAATGGACTGTGGAGAGAAAGAGAGGGAGGGAGTCAGGAGCGGTTACAGCACAGCAGGACACTGCAGCACACGGGCGTTTCAGTCAGGAAATCTGCATCTCCCCACACACCTCTCCCCAGGCCAGACAAAGCTTCTGTGGGTGCCCCCAGCAGCAGTCCCCATACCGAAACCCAGTCCCCAGTGCGACCCGCCTCCCGTGACCTGCAGGTAAAGCAGCCCCTCGCTAGGGCAGCCTGCTGCAGATGAGCCTTCATCTCCACTCTCACTGCATGCTCATCCTTTCTTCTGGAGCTACCCATCAGCAGAAATTTGGTCTTATGCCAGGACTCCACAGAGACCTGACTGCGCAGTTCTTGACCTAGTGGTTTTATTAGCTGTTGAACTGCAGTTTCCTGAAATATAGCAAGCCCTGGGTGTCTTGAGCCCCAGGAGCTTTGGGTATTAGTGTCCTGCAAGACAGCCTATGAGCTTTTGCCAGGGAACAGTCATGAAAATTGATAGGTTACTATCCACTGCTCCAGCTACTTATGCAATGTAAACATCTCTCGTTTGAGTTAATAGAGTGACAAGGAACTATAAACCTGGAGAAGAGATGTGGTTATAAATCTTGGCCAAAGGCCCGCACGCTATGCAACTGCCTGAAAAGCACACATCGCCACCCCACCTGCGTCCTGGCCTCGCACACCCTGTGCTTCTCCCATGAGCCACATGCTGGTGCACCTGGTGCATGGCTCCTCTTTGGCCTGGCAGCGCCTTCCCAAAGCCTTTCCTGTCGTCTTTGTCCATGCACAAAACAAAGGGAAGAAGGACCATCCCCAAAGCACTCCTCTTAGGTGGGATGGCCTCTTTGGCTGAGAGATACATGAGGCACCCAGATAAGACAGCTGCCTCATGCAGGGACTTGCTCTGCACATGCAGCTCTGGGCAAGCCCGGGGCAGGCAGCTACAGCAGAAATCAGTCATCCCATGAACGCCCTCCCCCCGAAATTACCAGCACACTCAAAGCCTTCTTAAAATCATGCTCCAGCTCAGGGTCCCCGAAGCTTCGCTAGCCCACAGGCAAAAGTATTGAGCAAACAGGCCAGGGGAAGCACCGCGTGTTATTCTCTCTGCAGGCATCCACATTCACCGCTTGGCAGAGAGCCATGTCAGAAGGTTTCTCAGGCAGTAAACCGCCCGCGAGTCTGTCAGCTCTGGATCAGCTGTGAGCAAAAGGCTGAGCCGGGAAGCACAGCTCCCTGACTGGGCTTGACCTGGATGGCCCTCACGGCCCCTCTGCTCAGCCCCATCAACCACTATCTGTGCGCAAGGTGACACCCATCGCTGTCCCCTACTCTCCTGCGCTGTTGAGCAGGCATTTCCCAAGCAGCCAGCAGTGGGTGCAGCTCAAGAACGGAGCAAAGGGACTGCCCGCATCGCTGCACCGGCCCTAAGGACTTTGGGGCATGCACAGGGCATGGGCCAGTGCTGTGACAGGTGGCAGTCCCCCGTCCCCATGTGTGGCCCACGCCGCCAGGCCTCCCTGCAGCAGCAGGCTGCCCACAGGCAGAGGGGCCAACTCTGACGAAAACGCGCAGGAGGATGTGACATCACAGCAATGCTAATAGGTAGTTTGGGAAATGTAGGATGTAAATAGACATTTCCTACAGAAAACCTGTAATTTTCTATTATCAGCATAATAAGCAGGCAGCAGCAGCGCTCAGAGGCGCTGCAGCAGGGATGGTGGGAGTGGAGACCACAAGCACCGCTTCTGGCTGGAAACTCACTGTCCTGGCTGCCACAGCCCCTGCACACCCCCCTGCCCAGGCACAGGGACGTCCCAGCGCAGCTCACGGCTCTCTGAGGCACTTAATTTTGTTCAGGCACCTATATTTTGTTTTTAGGATAGGCTGCTCACTGAATCGGCTCTTTGGATGGTCTCCTCCCTCAGCTGTGTGGCAGAGATGACTGCTGCCCACCTAATGGGCAACAGAAATGGTCAAAGGCATGAAAAAGTAAGAGGAACAAAATGTGTAAGGACTTTTCCGTTTGGAGTAGAGAGGAGTGAGAGGGGTTTTGCTACCGGTCTAGTCAATCCAGAGCACACAGAAGAGAGGCACAAATAGACAAGCTAAGGAGGAAAATCTCCCAATGCCTATTAAGAACATAAATAACACTTCTTTTTCAAAAAGGTGGCCTTAGTCTGCACAGACAGCCCATGGAGAGAGCTGGCCAGGATGGTGGTGGAGCTCAGACTGGCCCTGAAGATATGAGTGAGCATTTTCTTGCTGCTGAGGAGCAACACAAGAAAGCAGCAGCCCTGCATGCACCCTGTGAACACTCACCCAGCGCTGGGCACAGGTGGGTGCTGGAGGGAGTCCTCCCTTCGCAGCAGAGGCAGGGAGAGCTCGGTGCAGTTGTTCACACTCAATCTATGCTGCAAATCACTGCCAAAAGGCTGCAGGGCTGCCCAAGCTGTGGGGTGCAGTGTGCTTTGCACAGCAAGTCTGTGTCCTGCCACAGCGGCGGAAAGGGTTATTTCCTGGGGGAGACAAGGCTGCCAAGAGCTCCCAGAACCGAGAAGAAGCATCAAGGTGTTGCCATTAGGGTTAATTGCTTTGATGTGCAACGTGGATGTGCAGAAACGGTCTAATCATCAGCAGCCTCTTAAGAGGGCAAACAGGTGAGAAAGTCAGAAGTAATACAGCACCTGAGTGCAAAGAGGCTCTAATTAAATACTCCTGCAAATTAGTGACTCATTTAGAAGTAAAATGATTTAATTTAAACTCTGGTGATGAATTAATGTACACCTGTTCCCCCCTTTAAGGCAAACAAATGAGTAAATAAATGGGAGGATGATGGGCTGCTTGGAGCGCAGTTGAAGCCCTTACACGGAGTGGTGGTTGGCAAGTCTTGTCCCATCTCCGTACGATGCTCTGAAGCCCCTGACTACGGCAGCACTGCCTCATCTCCCCACCTTGCTCCACAGCTGCCTGGGCACTGAGAATCTGCTCTTGTTCCTTTCTGGGGCTCATGGGAATCACCGCTTCATCCCAAAAATTGATCAGAGTAACACTTTCAACTCACTCTTCCTAGAAAGCAGAAGGGCTGGGAAATTGGAAGGAAATGAGCCAGGAACAAACTTAAAAGCACCATGACTTTTAGTTTTGCTTTGCTTTAAAGTGACAGGGGAGATGTTGTAAGACAGCAAGTGCAAATTAAGGAAAAGCCCAATTAGTAAAACTCCTCCTTCCCAGCATGGAAGTGCAAGGAGCAATCTCTCCAAAGCAGCTCAGGGATCCCTGCTGCTACTGCCATCAACATAAAGGCAGAGCCAGACCATTGAAACGGGATTGGAAAAAGGCTCCTTCCTCGAGAGCACTTTACAAATGCCTTGAAAACATCCCTGGGTGCCAGTTTGTCTCTCACATACGGTCCACCTTGGGTTTGCTGCTCCTCTTCCTCAGTACAGCTCTAAAATCCCTCTGCATGCAGAGTCCCTGCTGCTGCCTCCGCTGCTGGCAGACCTTTGGGACAGCCCGGCAGCTCGGCTGGCCCTGGCTGCGGCAACCAAGGAGCTGGGCAGCCACGGCCCCATGCTGCTCAGCAGCCCAGGCGGCTACACAAGGGCACGGGGAAGGGAATGCACTCGGGCTGTGAGTGCTTCCCGGCCTCCTGTGAAGTCAACCACATTAGCACAGGCATTGACCACTGTCAATCTGCGCTACGTCTCAAATGAGGACATAATGCGCTCCTGAATCAATCGCTGGCAGCGCTTCAGCCTTATTATTCTTATTACTGGAACGTGAGTGCTGCATGCCTGCCAGGCAGCTTCCCGATTAGCCCATTAAACCTGCAACACGCTGCACCCTGGGTGCTATCGGGACCCCCGGGTCCAGCACCTCCTGGGCTCACCAGTCCCAGGGACCCAAGCACCTCTCCTGCTGCCTAAGCTGCCTTGCCAGGGCTGCAGACACGGGAGATGCAATGTCCTGCAATGTCCTTGGTGACTTCAAGGGAAATGCAAGAGACCATAGGGTTTGGGGCAGGCCAGCAGTGTTTCTCTCCATACGGAACTGTGGGGAAGTGGCTGCAGCCTCCCCATGGCAGTGGGAAGCAGGAGCAGAGTCAAATCTCATGCACAACCTGAAGATTATCAAGGACTAATGTACCGGGCAGTGGCACGCTACCTGGCTCCCATCACCTCCAGCCTGCTCTGCTCCCTGGGGCCATCCAATGGAGGGACATACCGAAGGGACTGGGCATGAGGGGCAATGGCCACAAGTTGCAGTTTGGACATAAGGAAAAAATTCTCCACTGGGAAGGTGGTGCAGGACTTAGCCCAGAAATGGCAGCAGCCACGAGGGAGCAGGAACCAGCCCTGGTCGGAGCCACTCTGTCCTGCGTTTGCTAACAGCAACAAAGGGGACAGCAGCGCTTGGCTTGCTGGATTCCACAGTGAAGGTGCGAGATGCGGTGGGAGTGTGCACACTTGTTTGTACCAGTGTAGGCACCCCCCATTCAAGGACAAGATCCTGCTCCATGTCCACACGCTGCAGCATGGGAAGGTGGCCCACAGGAGGAGCTCCAACACAGCCGCAGCGCCCGCCACAGCCCGCAGATAAATAATTAAGGGGCTCTGCCTCCCTTCTACTTATTTAATTCCATTAATCCCACACTGTAAATTCACTGTAGCTCTCACTGTACACTAAAAATGAAATACTCTCCTGGTGCGGCTGGGCCAGGAGCTGCTGCCAGACCCTTGCACTCTGCTCCCCCCGGCTCTGCTCCGTGCCCAGGAGAGCGTGGTGGGGCTGTGCTATGCCCCATGCCACAGCAGCCGCCAGCAGATAACTGTGCCTGCAGCCGGCTCAGCTCCCAGCACCCGCAGTTCAACCTCTCCTGTCGCACCAGGGGCACCAACAGGTCCAGTTGGGATTGCTCCCTGCCCGTCCGGGGCGAGGGCTAACCCGCAGCTCGGGAGTCTGCTATCGATGCAGCCAGCTCACAGATCTCTGTGCTGGCTTGGTCGCACAGGCTGCTCGACTACGCGGGCTGGCAAACTGGTGTGAGCAATATTATTTGTTCTCTGACCTGCAGGACTGGAGGCCAGAGGGCTCCGAGAAATCTCTGCCACCATCCCTGCTCTCTTCCCAGGCGCGCGGGGAGGTGCTGACAGGTCTTGTTTTGTGTCACCTGTGTCTAGGTTACCCTGCTATTGCTTGCACAACCAAGGCAAGCGCCAGACTGATGGCTCTGGGCAGCTGGCCTCAGTGGTTAAAAGTGCTGTTAAATATTTGCTCTCCGCCTGGGGTGCCACTGCTCCTGGAACGTGAGCCATCTATAAACAGCCCTGCACCCCATGGAGATGTTAGGCTACTAGGCTGCTCTGCAAAAACACTTAAAATGCAACAATTTCAAACCACAGCCAAACAGCCAATGGGCCTTGGGGGTTCATCTGTGATGCCTTTGTCCCTCGGCTCTCCCTGCTCAGCTGTGCTATGCCCAGTCCCACAGCACTATCATGCTGGGGGAAACGGGGTTGGGGTCTCCGTCTTTCGAAGCGCTGGGTCACCACTCAGCTCTGTGTAGGTCTGGGGCTCACACAGTCCCAGGGAGTGCTGAGGCTGTATCATTACTTCATGACTGCAATTGCTCAGAATTTGGCAAGCTGTGGTTCCCTGCCTCTCCCTGTGCTGGGAAGCACAAGCTCCCGCAGGGGCTGCACAGCCTGCTCCTCTCCCACCTCCGCTATTTCCGCATCCACTCTGCAGATTCCCTTACTCAGCAATGCATGCCGTGCCCATCCTGCCCTCCAACCACGGGCCCCAAAGAGAGCTGTTGCCGTGCCAAACCTGCACACACAGGGACCAGGATGAGAGCAGACCCATCGCCGCAGCAATCCTGCACAGGCAGCTGCAGAGTTCTCTGCAAACTCAATCCAAGATTTTTCTCTTTGGCATCTCAAATGGGAAATGACTGTACTGATCCCCACATGCCAACAAAGGGCAACCACTTCTGCTTTGGGGTCTATACTAGTATCAAACACCGTATAAGCCTGTCATGTTCAGTAATTTCTAGTTGATGAGGAGTCAAATGCAGCAGAATCCAGGGGAAAAAAATTTACATGCAACAATCAGCTACTTAATAGCTGCTTCAAGATGAAAAGTACAACTGATTGGTACTCTCAACCAGCCATGATATTCTAAAGAAAGAGAAATGAGAAGAGAGAGGCTCATGAAAACAGCTAAGAGAATTTACTTAATGCTCATTTTTTCTGAAACAGTTCCCACAGCTCAGTATTACGCTGCAGGCTCCAAGCGGCGCAGGCCTAGTGCGAGGATGGGAGTGCACAGACACTGGCTCCCGCCGAATCCCCACCGTGCAGCAGAGGCACAGTCCACCCGTAGCGCAGTGGACAGCCCTGCTTAACATTTCAGCTGGACTCCTAACAGAAGGCCCAAGGCAGACAGATATGACTGCACACCGTGGCACCACTGGTAAGGACATACATGAACACACAGGTAACTGCAAGGGAAGCACAGTATTTCTCTAAACATCTCCCAAGTTGTGATGTAATGCTGTAGCTGGTGAAAGCTCAGCTTCTCTCTGGTCTAGACAGCAGTACGCAGAGGGATGGTAAAACCCTCCACTTGGCATCCTGAAGCAAAAAGGAGCTCTGTGTCTTCCTCAAAAAGACGCAACGCACCCTTTGAACTAGCTGGAATTTGTCCCTTACCGTCTCAGCACAGAGATCTGCTTTCCCTTTCCTGGCATATATAATCCTACCTCATGGGCAAATGTTCTGATCTCATCTCATAAATCAGCGTAGGTATGCTGCAGGAAGGGGAGGCCACAGGCACAGGCAGATAACAATTCAAACAGAAATGATAACACATGCAAAGGACACTTCCCAAATTTATTCCCTCTTTAATACTAGCGGGGGGTTTATTTACAAGTCCCCTGCAGCTGAAGAGGGTCCTGCATGTAAGCACAGGAAAACATATATCCTGCTGCTGATGATCTCACGGTTGCAGAGGAACTTTCCCCAACTTCACAAGTTTTCAACCTAATCATCCAGCCCAGACAGTGGTGAGAAAGGCAAAGCAGCCCTCGTGCAGGTAAGTCCCTTCCCCTCCACGGAGGACAGGAATGGAGGTGGTGGGGCTGGGAGAAGTGCAGTGCAGCATCAAGGGCTTCATGAAATGCCTGTTGTGTTCCTGTGTGTGTGAGAAAAGGCAGCATCGGTGGTGCACCGGACAGTACCTACCCAGGGGCTCCACCACAGATGCGGAGGAGGGCAGGAATGCGATCTAGCAGCGCAGGGGAGGCTGCAGCTCAGGATTGCAGGGCACAGGCAGAGAGCGCTTCACGCAGGGAAGGGAGCTGGGACTGCTCCAGGGTAGTGGGACATCAGCAGAGTTTCTGGTGACAGGGATGCTGAATGGCACAGGCTAATGCCAGCACAGTCCAGCAGCGTGCAGGGAGAGACTAGGTCGGGAAAGCAGGAATGAAAACCTGAATGCACGTTTGTCAGCAGCAGAGGAAGGCGCAGAAAGCAAAGCTTTGAATGCAGATGGCAGTGAAGGGGCACAGGACATTCCAGACTGAAATACCTCAGCCAACCTGCATGGAGGGCAGCCCTCGCAGAGCAAAACAATAAAGTAAACAGCGACAGCTCAGGCGGTTAGACACGAGCTCCCATTCACTTCTAAGACCGTAACCATGGTGGGAGCATGGCGGGCTGCTGTGCCTTCAGCTGCAAGGCCTTTCCCCCATACAAGCCATGCTTCAACTGCTCAAGGCGAGTTCCCACCGCTCTGGGGCTGGCAGGGAGAGCTGGCAGGCTCCCAGGCCTGGCTCGGGGCCCGCGCAGGCGATGCCGGTGCGGGGGAGGCATGGCTCAGTTTTCAAGCCCTCTCCGCTGGGGGTCCTGGCCAGCATCGCTCTGCCCCCACCGCCCAGCAGGCTCTCACACTCACCTCGTACTCCTGGGAGAACTTCAGCCCGTCGTTGGCTTTCAGCCTGTCGATGTTGTCGGCGAGGTCCGTCACGGGGATGGGGGGGTGGTCACGCATGCCTGCGAGCAAGACAAGGAGGGAGGAGGGAGAGGAGAACGGTTATGGCGCTGCATGGTCGAGGAAGGCTCGACAACAGCATGTGCACAGCAAACCCGAAAGGTGGGTGGCAAGGCGGACATGTGTGATTATGTGAAGCACTGGGCGGAATGGATGGGAAGTCGGCGAGATCACACGGCATGCTGCACGCACTCTCAGAGCACACGGTTTGGTGAAACAAAAAGGAAAGTGATGTGCAGAATGTGCATGACCGGGTGAGCATGCTCGGACAGTACAGCCACTGGGCACACAGAGCAGGCCACGCAGCGGGCAGGGGCTCGGGCAAGCCCCCGGCAGGAACGGGCCAAGGAGACGCTGTCAATGCGCTTCCCGGGCTCCCGCACGGGCTGAAGTTGAACGCACTGATTCTCTGGTGCTCTCACCGCCAAGGGCTGAGGCTGATCCTCTTGCTTACCTCTAACAACGGCATTAACCATAAAGAAACTCGCCCAGACCTGCACCAGTGGAAACCTCTGCAGCGTATGTGCACAGCTTTTTGGGTAGGCAGATGCCGCCCCAGCCGCTGTGGAGCTAGAGAAAGATGGGAAGGGCCCCATGGAGGAACAGCTGCTCCCCTGGTCAGAGATCACACAACTTTCCGAGAGCTGAGGAGCAGCTCTGCCTGCAGCTGTGTAACTCTGTGCTTTTCAGTGGTGCTCCAGAGGCAGAGCCAGCTCCAGGGCCCAAAATCCAGCTCCACTGGGCTGGCTCGTGCAAGGCACCATGTGCAGTGACATGCCCTACAGCAGCTTCTGGGAGGCTGCTGTGAGCTGGGATGCAGTTCAAGCCACGGCAGAAGCCCTGCCCTGTCTAAAGCGGGGATGCACAGTATGGCTCATCCTGGGCACAGCCCAAGCCCTGCTCAGGGAAGAGGCCCCGAGGTGAGGATCCCACAGGTCCCGCACAGGGGATGGGTACCGTGGGGGTACACGTGTGGGATTGGAAGAAGCCCTACTGGGGCACTGGGACTCAGGGCTCAACCATCGCAACCTCTTTCTCTGAAGCTGTGACGGTGAGTTGGCAAGAACATGGCTGTGAAACATCTCCTTCAAAGCCTGGCTCATCCAAATCCCAAGGCTCGTGACTCCATCGGCTGCTCTGTGGCTTTCCCAGAAACCCCACGTGGGTAATAATGATTATTAATAGGCTGAAGCTGTTGATTCACACCCAGGGAGACAAGCTGGAGCATGGCCAGGAGCTTCTCTATCGCTCAGGAGCCTGAATGCTGCCACAGATGGCAGTGATGGGCCACTGAGGTGATGGAGCAGTCCCCAGGCTGGGTATGTGCATTTTATACAGTGGTGACAAGTCACTAGGTGACAACACAGAAGTGTTACACTGCAGCCACTGCACAGCAGGGCTCTTCACACCTCTGCCAAACGCATCTAACATTGCTGCATATAGGCAAGACCCGATCCAACACACACTCATCTGTCTATCACTTGACAGCGCAGAGCTATCCACGGATGGCCTGAAAGCAGGACAGACGGAGAAGGAAAGATCCCTCTTCTGCCTCGTGCTGAGGTCCTCCTGCAAATGGTCCTCTGTTTGCCACTGCACCCATTAGGATCCCCGAGGTGGCTGAGCAGGTCCACAAAGACGATGCTGATTTCTACACAATTTGCTCATTGGTGACAGAGCCAGAGCTCCAGAGGCTGTAGCTCAGAAGTGACCTTTGCAGTGCAGAGCTGTTACTGATGAGCAATTGAATGAGGACAACAGTGTGGGACACCAAGGCAGAAGTGGGGGGCTGGAAGAAGAAAGAGGCTGGAACACAGCCACAGTACGTGCTTATCCCAACATGGTTATGTATGAAGTACAACAAAGCCATGGACCACAGCAGAGCTGCAGATGCTCATCTCTGCTAAGAAATACAAGGGGGTCTCTCCAAACTTCAGCCAAAGGAGTGTTGCAGCAACAAAAGAGCTGCAAGAACAAATGGGGAGAAAAGGTGTTTAGCCTGGAGAAGAGAAGGCTGAGGGGAGACCTTATGAATATTTACAAGTATCTAAAGGGTTGGTTTAAGGAGGATGGAGCCAGGCTCTTTTCAGTGGTTCCCAGTAACAGGACGAGGGGTAACGGGCACAAGCTGGAACATAGGAGGTTCCGATTGAATATGAGAACAAACTTCTTTACGGTGAGGGTGACAGAGCACTGGAACAGGCTGCCCAGGGAGGTTGTGGAGTCCCCTTCTCTGGAGACTTTCAAGACCCATCTGGATGCAGTCCTGAGTGATGTGCTCTAGGCAATCCTGCTTTAGCAGGGGAGTTGGACTAGATGATCTCTAGAGGTCCCTTCCAACTCTGACATTCCGTGATTCCGTATCCCATTATGGTGAACATAGAACAACTGCCACTGACAGTGTAGGGCAAGACAGAGATTTGTACACACTACCAGGACTTCTGCATGCTCTTCCAATGACTCTGGCAAGAGGACAGTGAGCTCTCCACCAAGCTAGAAGGACTCAGAGGTCTCACAATGCCTGCAGGGCTACAGACTGCAAAGCCCTCAGCTCTGCTCCTTAGGGAAGCGTCTAACCTGTGTACTTCTCCCATTCCTGCATGCACATGCAGATACCTTGTACATCAAGCAGCAGGGAGGACACACTTTTACAGTTGTTTGAGAGTGAACCTGAAGCTTACAAGACAAGAGATAAAAGGGCAGTTAAACCCATACTCCTGGTACCACTCCATCCAACCTGCTAGAGCAGTAAGTCCCTCTCCTTTGTGCCTGGGACTCTGGTGCCAACAACTGCCAAGCAGACCAACTGCACAGCAGTTCAGAGAAGATCAGCATCCCTTGGCATCCATTCTGCCTAACTCTATGGCACAGGCAACCCAGCCTAGGTATTCCAGTTTGCCTGAGGTAAGAGGAGAGTGTGTTCAACCACTGGGCTGCAAAGCACCCTTCAATTTGTCCATAGGGGTTTTTAGCTGCCACTCCCTCCAGAATGGCCAAGGTTATCTGTCCCCACGCAGGGACAGCTGCAGGCCTGGTGCCACAGTGAGGGAGCAGGAAGCCTGGGATCAGGGGAAGGGCTGCCACAGGAGCCTCCTGGCAGCCCAGCACCCGGGGCCTTCCCTTCTGCACTGTGCTGTGGTGAGCTGCTGTAGTGCCGTGCAAACAGTACCCGAGCTTGGCCCCACACATCATGTCAGAAAGTGAAATCAGTGCCGTTCTACAGTCTGCTGTGAGTGAGGGTGACCTTCATGACATTGAAACAAAAATTACAGAGACGAGAGAGAAAGGGAAAGAAAAAGCAAAAGGTGTCAAAAGATAAATACAGGAGTTAAAACTAACTTGAGATATTCGGGCAACTGGGGACACTGGCACCTGCAAAGAAAAGAAACGGGGCAAGAACAGAAATCCCATTAGCCTTTAGTCATCATCGCAGAGGTTCAGAAATGGAAAGGCAAAGAGATGAAGATGCAAAGGAAAGCACCATCTGCCACAGCACCGGGAGCCTCCCTCCTGCACAGGACCGTCTGCCTGACGCCGGGGGCTGCTCTGCAGCTGGCCATTACCCACCGGGCTTTTGGCTCTGGCCAGCGCCGTCCCCTGATGTTGACAAACACATGGAGCTGGAAGTACTTGCAGAGGAGTGAGTGCACAGGTCTTCATCTGATGCCAAGAGCTACAGTTCTCACTGCACACCACCGTCCACGGCCCCATGCCCAAAGGGAGACAGCAAGGGCAGGTGGATGGCAGGTACAGGGGACATCTGTGCTGCTTGGTGGCCAGGAGGATTGCAGTCAGCCTCAGCAATCTCCACTCAGTGCCCCTGAGCCTCCAGTTTGCTTCCAGCTCATCAGCAGCGCAACTCGGCCTCATTTCATGGTGTATTGGGACACTGCCCGGTCCCGTATCCTCTCAGCAACTTGGCACAGTGGTACATTAGTACAGGGAGGCTGACAGTGGGGGAAATGACCCTTGTCTGAAGTAAAAACCACAAAAATGAGAAAGCTTAATATTTAATAACAGTAGCCCAATTAATTATGCATTAAACAAGTTTTCCCTGCTCAGCACACTCCAACAGGGAGACCAGCTACTGAAGTGTGCAGGGCCGGTGGCCAGCACCTCTTGTCAATGCATCCACGCAGCACCGCCTTGACCTTGGGTGCGTGACGGGGGCAACAGCATGGGCCCACTGGGCTCGGTGGCTTTCATGCCTCCTCATTAATGAGGACAAGCTTGTCAGCAGCTGGAATAGTCACTCCTAGCTGCATGACACCCGCTTCTGCCCCACAGAGCCTCACAAGTGATGCAGGGAGGAGAAGGACACAGTTCTGTCACTTGGTGGGGAAGCATTGGCTCGCAGCATCCCAGGGCACTGCTGCTGTCTCTAGTGAACTGCGCGCTTTGGGTTGTTTTTGTCTCTCCAGAGAGCTCTGCAATCATCACATGAGAGAGTGTCTTTGGCTTATCCTTAGGCACAGGCAGGAAAAGAGAATTTCCTGGACTCCTCCTCTCTGATGGCAGCTCTTTTCCCTTCCTACAGCTCTAGCAAGGGATACCCTCATTGCAAACACCCCGATTTCTTGTTGATGATGGGAGCAGATGCAAGCCTGACCTCCTCCATGCAATGTAAACCACAAGCATACAGCAAAGATGGCTCTTGTGTACCTGGGCAGTGGAGACATGTTACAGAAGCCTGTCCCCATGCACAGGTGCCCTGGAGCAGCTCAAGGAGCTGCATGCTGTTGTTGACTGTGTGTGAGCCCCTCACCTAACGCTGCTCCCAGTGAAGTGCCTGTTGAGATGTTCTTCCTCTAGTGTGGGTGCCGCCTCCCTTGCTCCCCACAGCATTTTCCTCCCGTGCTGCAATACCACGCTGGTCTGTGCTGTGGCCAACCAATGTGCCAGGTCTGCTGGCAACTGCCAGGCTGTCGCTGTGTCCTACCTGTGAGATCTGCTATCGGTCCTACCTGGGAGATGCACTAACTATGGATCTGTGACAGCTGCTCTGGCACAGAGGGAGAAGTGCTGGTGAAGCGCAGCCCAGGTCTGAGCCAGACTGCTGCGAGCGGCAACAGGCTTCTCTTACCCTCCCTCCTGGACACAGGAGGTTTACATCAGGAAATGGTCCTTTCAAATCTCTCCCGTTAGATGAAAGCTCTTAGATGAAGGAGCAGCAGGAGGAAAAGGAAAGTAGGTTACAGACCAGGAAGAGCTGCAAGTTAGAAGACAGCTGTATGTGCCTCATTTATTGTTGAACTGCTCCCTCCATCACAAAAGCCCAAGTGCTCCCCCACTTCATCTAGGACTTGGGCTCTCTGAAAGGCTCTGAACAAGCCGGGGTGAGCCTGACTCTGATTGCTACAACGACAGGTACTGTGCTTTCAGTGCCATCAGAGACGTACAGACACAAAGCAGCAGCACGAGACCTTTCTGCAGTGCGAAGTAGAGTTGCCTCCGCGGGCTGGCAAACCAGCTACATCCCGAGGCACCACGGGCCAGTGCAGACATGACGAGATGCTCTGCAGCAAACAGTTGCATGCAGAAAGCAACAGCTGTTACTGAACTACATATCATCCTCTGCACTGAGACCACTGTGACCAGCAGTGCCCTTTACTGGGCCACAGCACTGACTGGGGTGCAATGTAGGCTGCTTCTCTTCACCCTTACCTGAGCAGAGCAGGAGAGTCAGTACACCAAAGATCCCTGGAGAAAGGTACTGGGACACCCTCAACAGTACAAGGGCTCTCTGTACCTCCTGATCCTCCCAGATGCAGCCCCTGTGGCCAGCACAGCACCAGTGGTGCCCAGCGCTGAATCTCAGTCTGGACCAAGCCAGCACAGCAGCTGGGAGCAATGCAGGTGCAGGCACTGGTGAGCACCTCCCAACTCTGTGTGGAGTCTCCTCCTGGCTCAGGACAACTGCAGTGAGCTTCATATTAGGTCTGGCACACACCACACACTTGGTTGTGCCCCTGCCCAAGTTCCCCAGCCTGGCATGCCGGCAGTGACAGGGCCAGGGAGAAGGATTTGTAGACCAGAGAGTGGGCACCTGGATATCCTTGGTCTAAGCCCGCTCTGTGCCACTGTGACAGAGAAGGTGCAGAGCTGCTGGCGGGGAGGACTGCAACTCCTTCTCAGGCATGGGGACCTGACGAAGAGGAACCAGAGGAGGTGAGGCACAAGGGCTTTAGCTGCACTTTACCTGGAGTCTGGTAGTTGAGCCGCCTCATCTCAACCGGGTCAGAAGAGTGGGCCAAGAGTGAGTCCTTCAGACCGATGGAGTGCTCATCCTTGGAAGAGGGGGAGTGCGCCCTTTTCCTATGGACAGAGAGAAGCAGGTGAGCTCTGGCAGATACAATTATGAACCACCCTGGGAAGGAGTCTGGATCCCTGCATCCCAGACACCCAGCTCCATCCCAGGCTCCCTGGGGCTCTGGGCAAGTCACATCCTCTTCCATGCCTCCCATTCCCATCTGTGAAACAGTGAGGATCATACGTAAGCGATGGCAGGGGTTCGATTAGTGAGGCACTTTGAAATATGACACTCTGCGTAATATTTATTAGAGAAAAAGAAGATAGATGCAAGATGTTGTTTCCTCTTACTCTGTCTAGGAACTATTTCCTGTAGTGGATGGATATAATAAAATTTTTTTTCAAGTATTAGAAATATTTAAATATAGAATGCTGTAATATAATAGTGTAAAGGCTCTTCAGGGTGTGTTTTATTGGGCCATTAATACATGTCTTGAATGGTTGAAGGCACCCAAGGCGTGTATTAATGGAACAATAAAATACACTGTTGTCTCTTCATGCTATATTTATGCCTACAGCAATGCCACCACCTCAGGCTCTTGCTGGAATTCACAGGCAAAGCAGGGACAGATCCAATCAAAAAGTGGACAAGTGAATATTAAGGAAAATCTAATACTGCAAGAAGGGTTGCTAGTGATGCTTTAAGTCCCACTTCTTTCTCTATATTACAAATATAGCAGATATACCCATGCAGATGGGTGGTGGGCAGGAGCAGGACAGCAGTACTCTCTTCTGAGTCTGTGCTGACCCTGACGCTTTGCCAACGTGCTGAGCACACAGCAATAGGCAGACTTTGTCTTTTGGCTACAGCCCCAAAATGGATTTTACCTGATGGTGAACCCCTCTGCTGACCTGATGTTTTCTGGAAGAGAGGGAGCTGCATCACTGCTAGTCGGCACAAATGCTAGCACATTTACCATCCTGCAAATCACAACAGTCAGCCTCTGCTTTCTGTCCCCTTGTGAAGCATTTCAAAGCACCCTGAAGGGTTGCCAAGTTCTGCACAGAGGCAGCTGCATCTCTGGGTGGTGGTGACCCTGAGCCACATGTGATCAGAAACACTCTGCACAGGCACAGGGCGCTATCACTTCCACAGGGAGCTGTGCATGCTGCGCTGGCACTAGTGAGAAGCAATTAGGGAAAATTTAGTGCATAAATCGTGAGTGAAACCTGTATTCCTGCTGTGGCCCAGAATGTGAGCAAGCTCCATCTGCAGCCTGTGTCTGCATCAAACGCTAGCGTTGTTCAGTGGGGAGGACCAGCTTGTGAGTCTTGCGCTACTCTGAGTCACCTCAACATCTCAGAACCCTTCTAGCTGCCTGGACTGAGACAAAAGAGCTGAAGGACTGAGAGTATTGACAGAAAGAAAGGAAAATACAGGGCAAACAAATAAAGCAGTGTTTCTCCTATCAGGAGCACAGCAGGATGTGCCATGTGCTACTGTGTGCCAGTCCCTGAGCCCTTGAGCAGTGGCCCAGCTTTTCTGGGGAATGGGCACAGCACATAATTAATGTTTGTCTCTCTCATTAGCCTAGTCAGGACAAGTGAAAAACAAACCTCCAGATCCCAAGCTATCCAGTGCTACTCAGCATCATCCATTCCCATTGTAGATTTGACACTGTGAATAAGCTGCACAGATACCTTTGGGAGAAGTGCCTCCAAAGAGAAGGTGGACAGCAAAAAACTGTAGGATAACACAGCATCACTCTGAGCATGTGGATTGTGTTGGAAGAGGATATGCTGCTGCCGCATGGGCTACGACACAGCAGGAACATGTCAGGTCTGAGCACAGTGGGCTGGTGCTGCTTCCTGATATTCCACCCACACCAGACTCTGGGACAAAGGGAAGCTGAGCCAAGCTGGACATAGTGTTTATGGGGCCCAGGTACAGAAACCCCCCTGGAGCCATTTTCTCTTCTTAAAGACCAGCAAACACTTTGTTTCTTACAGTTACCTGGTATTCCCTCAAAGTTTCACCATTACAGACTGCAAGGATGCACCTGTGTTCTGGATGGAACAGCTCTCAGTCTGAAGTGACTGAGAAAACAAAGAAACACCTCTAACTGCTGGTGGTGTCATTTCTTTGATTTTTAACTTCATTGCAAAAACAATCTGGGAAGTCTTTATGTTGGAGCTGTCTCCCTGAGAGCTGTGAGAGGCTCACAATTGCTGGGAGGCTGATTCCTTTGAGGAAACAAAGTCTTTGTAAATCCCCAGGGCTGGCATACCCCACGCTCCCCAAAACAAAGATGCCCCTCACTAGCTTCAGGCTTGGGTTTTTAAAATGGGAAATAGACTTGAAATTTTAGCAAAACAAGAAGATAAAATGGATTCCTACCTTTCTTGTTTACTAGATCCAGGCAAGAGCAGAAACAGAAGAAAGGAGATGATCACTGACACAGAAAGGCACTGACTACACATGCACAGCAGAGCTCCATTTAATCAGACAACAAAGCCAGTTCCCTTCCCCCAGGTACAGATACATATGTAAATAGGGAGTCCAGGAGGAGCAGAACCTTGGAGCTGAGCTGATAGAGAATGACCTACTGTAATTGAACAGGCTACACGAACACATGCAAATGCAACCTGTGGCTCCTCAGGAGGACTAACAATCATCTCACACTACAGTTGCAGCTCTAGCAGGGCTGCTGTGCTACACAAAAGCAGGTGGTTGCTTCAGCAGCGAGCACAGAGTGCGGATGGTCCTGATCCAGTAGCCAAGGACTGAGAGGCCTCAACAAGAGAGACCCTACTCTGATTTCAGCCTGTCACATCCACGTCCTGTTCTCACCACCAAAACTATGTGCCTCAGTAAAAATTCACAGTTGTGGAGGCACCTGCCAGAGATCAAACAGGCAATTTCCACAGAAAAACACTACTAGAGAAGTCCCCAAGGCTGCAAATCCAAGCTGTGAGACCAGAGAGCGGTCAGACTGGCTTTAGGGACAAAGCTGCTCTCCTCTCTGTCGCACTGTTCACACGTTTCCAGAATCCACAGCAGCTCTGTGTCCTGGGGCTGATATTAATTACCTTCTGCATACCCAGCCCTTCTGCTCTCTTTATAAAGCAGCCTTCTGCGGTGCCAGGTGGAGACCTTCCTCCTCCCCATGACCACCAAGGACTGTCTATCAGAGCACCCCATATCTCTAGGCTACAAGGAGGGTATTTAAGGTGCCACCACCTGCAGTGCTTGTCCCATAAATGCTATGTCCTGGACTGGACCTCACCTTTTGAAGAGGAGTATAGCAATGACAATGATGATGATTAATATCACGGCCAGGACGGGTCCCATCACCCACAGCATCTCGGGTTCATCCTGCTGCTTTGCTGAAGCCACTTCCATCACGATCTCATCCGAGTAGGGGCTCGCTGCATATCTCTTCTGAACAACACCGGCAGGAGAGGGACAGAAAAGCAAGCATCCATTAGGCTAAAGCAAAAGCTACATCCCTGAAATGTGGAGGTTTCCCCTGGCCTCTGGCTAGCAGGGAACAGTCATGCTTCTCAAATCCCAGCAGCACACCATGGGATCCTCCCTCCCTCAGCATCAGCAGAGGTCACGCTGTGGAAACAGTCTCTTCCTGGTGTGAAACATTCCCAGTGCCAACTACTTTCTGGCTAGCAGACCTGGCCCCGAGGTGCCAAACTGGAGCAGCCCAGCTAAGAGCCACTTGCCAGCCCTGGATTCTCTTGGAGCCAAATCACAAGCTTTTGAATCCCAACCAACTGCACAGTGGGGCTGGCTGATGATTCCTAAGTGGTTTATAATACCTACTGTGCTGATATCAACACATCTCTCCAGGACAGGGCTTTATTAGGAAAACCCCTGCTGGGCTAGGCGGTTTTTTTAAAGGAATGAAATGACAGGAACATTTTCTACCTGATGTCTCAGCCCTGATGAACAGACCTTGGAAAGGGGCTTATGCTTATGTTTCCTTTCCAGACACTTCTGCAATCTGGCAGCCCAGTGATTTATAACCCAAAGGGACAGCTTTCTAGCCCCACCAGCAAGACGGGATTTAACAGAGACCCAAACCCTTCCTGCAGAAAAATGACACGGCACCTAGCTTGTTCTGCTGCTGTTGCTAAGGCTTACGGAGCTGTGTTGTCCCTTCACAGCTCAGCCTCGCTGGGTCAGAGGGTTAAATGCTGCAAAAAGAAATCCTTTCCCCATATTAGAGAGGGCCAGAGCTGTGCCTGTGGCTTTTGAGCAGCACCTGCTGCCCGGCATTAGGGAGCCAGAAACGCTCTGCTCCTGCCATAGAAAGTTTCGGTCACTGAAGAGGTGCCTGTGGATCTATAAATCGCCTGCTTTAAGGTCAAAGTTTAAACACACACTTCATGTTTGTGTGCATGTGAGGAGAAGAAAGGGAAAAATCAAGCGTGCTGGTGTCACACAAATGCACATCTTGATCTCCTCTCACAGATGCCCTTGATCCCAGCCAGCCTGGTTTCAAACATGCATGGAGTACAGAAAATGCTCTTATCTGTGACATCCTTCTGGCAGCACGCGCAGGTGCAGCATCCTAGCTGCTCTCCTCAGATTTATCAGTGGTCAGAGATGCCTCTGGCTGGAGGAGGAGCCTGAAGGGTTGGTTGCTGTTTTGTCCGTGAAACCTTTCAGCCCTACAAGACCCTGTTTCACTGACCCTGAAATAGCTGCTGGCTCCCAGTTCAGCTCTGTTCCTAAAGAAACTCTGCATGAGATCACCGCAACCCATTGGTATGTTCCTATGCCCCCTTGTCCAGTTCAAACAACAGAGCAGGGAGTCTGAGCATGGCAGAGACAAGAGGGTGCTACATCGGTGGTGAGAGGATGGGGCAGAGAGGATGGGGCAGAGAGGATGGGGCAGAGAGGATGGGGCAGAAGGCCTGGGGCTCCCCTTTGTATGGGCAAGCGGCTACTATGTGAGAAAAGCACAAAGGGTTTGCCTGTGACTACCCAGAAAGGTCAAGCTGCATTAGGTAGTGGTAGTGGGGGGGCATGCTGATCTGTGCAGCAAGTTAACACGTGCCTTCATCTCCAAAGCTTTGTGCAAGGGGTAAAGATTCATATTTTTGCAGACACACTTTGGAGATGCCTCCTTCCAAGAGAAGACAGAAGCAGAAATGATCAGAAGGACTGTTATCTCAGTGGCATTTCCAAAGGCAGACTGCAAGGTGCTGGTGCTCCTGCTCTCGGAGATGGTGTTTCAACCACACTCTCCTTTGCCTTTGAAGAACGGCGGTGTTACGCTCGCCTGCTGACACTAGAGACACAACAAGCAGTTTAAGAGGAGCTGAGGGGGGGAGATAGTGCACAGTCCTGGACAGAGTGCCTCATGCTTCATATGAAAATGGGCGCGATGCAGCAGGGGATGCAGAAAGGTGGTCTCTAGGAGCAGGGTGTAATAATTCTGCTGGCTGGTGGCTGACTGGAGAGCTGTGGTAGATTTATGCTAGGGAGGACATGATGATGATAGTCTGGGATCAACTAGTTAAGGTCATGTCTTCGTGACAGGGATTGCCAGGATAGCACATCACTGGGCCTCTGCCTTACCTTGCTGTTTATCTGCGACTCTCCTTCCCTCACCAGTGTGCACATCTTGCGACAAGAACACGTGAGCTGGATGAGTAATGAAGAACTTGACCAGCCCTAATGAGCCATTACAAGCAAACGAGGCTGAGGAAGGAAGCCGCGGCTTGGAAGCTGACCAAAGGATTCTGTGCATCTCTATTATTTCCATTATTTACACACTGGCCACTGTTACTGCCACCACCACCACTCCTGCCCTCTGTGTTTACAGCTGGACACTGATGCACAGGTCTCACCGTGCTGTTCTCTGCTTATTGCATCAGCTACTCCCTTCCCTCTCACATGCCCCGGCCCCGTGTGCATGGCGACACGCTGCTGACAGAGGCATGGCCCATTTGCCTCTAGCAAGGAGAGGCACAGGAGCAAGAATCCCTATGCAGCAGGCACGTGCACAGCTTTGCCCTGCTGACAACCCACTGCGATGGAAGGTAGGCTTGTTTGCTTCTCCAGACACCATCTGGAGGTGAGATTCTGGGCAGAGAGGGTCCTGTGAAGGAAGGTTTGCAGAGGGAGCATCCTGTTCACTGCAGAGCCTCAGCAGCCACTGTGCAGGGTAGGATTTCAAGGGGCTGTTTCCACAGTCACTTACTTGAACTAAAGCAGAATGAGAACCCATCCCAACGCAACCGTGTGTCAAGCTCTGCTCTGGGCACAGCCCAGCAAGCCACAACTGAGCTTGTGTAGAACGCATGTGTTGACACTGCCCTCCACTCTCATCTGTTATGTCAAACATACGTGCCATTTCCCTCCAAAAACCCCATCTATCAAGTCAACTCCCACAGCTGCCTAAGCTTGTTGAGACCAGCTATGCAGCCTCACTCTCCATCACCCTGGCTCGCAGTAATTGTTCACCCTGCCTGCACTGAGCCCACCTCACCTCTGCTAGGACAGACTGTACCTCTCCAGCAGAAAGTCCTTACCGTATCTCCATCCTCCAACGAGGCCAGCACGAAGCAGCGATAGCTCAAGTCTTGAGACAGAGGCTTGTTGTAGAAACCTTTGTAGTTCTTCTCGTCCCCCAGAGTGAAGGTCTCAGGCAGCACATCCACTTGAGCAGCAATGTAGGGCTTGAGTCTGTCTGCTTGGCGTCGCTGGCGCCTGCTCTGACTCCCTTGGCTTATGGCCTCCAGCAGCTGGGGACAAACAAGGTGCATCACTATTGCTTTGCCCAGCGCGACACCGCCTTACGCTGTTACCTTACCGGTTATAGGACTCAGCAGGGTGGAAGGGAAGGGAGGAGAAGATACTGGGTTTGATTTGGACTTGGTGGTACAAAGACACCAGAGCGATTTGTTATCCGTTTAGGCACTGCTGGGGCACCCATCTGCAGACTCTCACTGCAAGCACCTCTGCCAGGAGCTCAGCTTTAAGAGAGTCCTGAGCCCTGGGATGCTGACACAGTGAACGTTAGGGCTGAGACAGCCTGTGTTAATGCATCCCTGCGAGGGAACTGGGCCACGTTCTGTGGCCCAAATGTTGGTATGGACAGCAACTCATGCTCTCTATGGACACAGGACGTGAATTACAGCTCACGCTGATGTAAAGGGAAGAAGTGACATTTGCTGTGTCTTTCCCTTCTGTCAGTGCTTCGATATTTCACCTGCTGCTGGGCTGCTGGCAGAGCTTTGTGTAAATCACACAGAATGATAACAGATTTCATGGGATGTTCAGAGTAAAAATGGCAAATTTCATAGTCGGCCACAAATTCATGAAAAAGGATATAAACACACAAAAATTCAATTACACTGCTAAGAAAGACTCTCAGATGTTTAAAGATGTTTTTCTAATGAATAAAAACGAATATCAGCCTTGGAACAGAAATTCTAATTTAAAATGAAGAAGGAGGCATGAAATACATTTCACACACGAATGTATCAGTGCAGCATTGTCAGGGCAGACAGGGAACGTCAGTGGGGCTGGGGACAGTGATGTGCACACAAAGCCACGCTGCTGAGCTGAGCTCACTCCCTCTGAGGAGGAAAAGCTGTGTAAGGCACCCCCTGCTCTTCCCCCTCAACAGTCCATCCTTGTCCTCTTATGAATACTCACTTTGGAGCAATTTAGGAAAGCTATAGCTTGTCATTGCAACAGCACCAAAAAAAAAAGGCAAGAAAGAAAAAAAGAAAAAAACCAGGATGGAACAATCTCAGTTTCACAAATATCCTTGCAACTGCAGGGGAAAAAAGGCATATAGTCTTTGGACCATGGAGTTTGCTCCTTACACCCATCTCTTGTACCTTACAGCTAAGCTCTTTGGGGCAGAAAGCACAGCTGTATGTGCATGAAACCATAGGGATCCAGTTGTGACTGAGGTTGCTGGATGCTACTGCCACCTATGTATGTAACACACACCCCAAAAGACTGCACCAAAAGAAATGCTAGGCTTGCAAAGTTCAGACCCTGAAAAATAAGAAAACTAATATTGCCTGTGCAAAATTAATTCAGCTGTCTTACGTATGTGCATTGTATTACAATCCTTGACTGCACAGTCACAAACTATCTTTTCTGTAACTCCCCTGCTTTGTTCAATACACAGGACAGACAGTGCTTAATCAAAGAGCAGCTATTCCATATTTTGTTTTTTTCTTTGCATTATGCAGCCTGAGGCCTTGTTTATTGCTTACTATTCAAATCCAGCTCTGAAGACAAAATTAATAATTTCCTCGTGGGCTTTTCTATGGTGCTGATCACTATAATATTACAAGTGCTTCACAAACATTAACGATCTTATCTTCCAAACACCCATATGAGGTGAGATGAAAGTGATTATCCTAATTTTACAGATAGATAACAGAAATGCAGGGACATTAATGTAAAAAATGTCCACTAATTTTGAATGTCAAATTGAAAAGACATCAGCTTGTTTTGTTTTTTAAAGAAAAGTTAGCGTTTTTTTTATAGCACTGACTGTATCCAGCAGAGCTCCTATTGACTTTCTCTGCAGCTGGGGATGCTTAGGCTTTGCAAATGAGGCTCCAGGATCTCAAACTGAGCACTCCAAAAAAGGCAGAACATGCAAGACACTGTCTGCTAATGAAAATTCTGTTTTAAATCATTTGCCCAGGACTAAGTGAAACAGAGATAGAAACAAATTCTCTCAATAACTTTCAACCACCTAAAACTCAAAACCAAACGATCCTTTTGCATCCTCGTCTTCTATTTCTTATGACATCTTCCAATTTCTGCAATGAAATGTTGCAGGAGACCTACAGATGATGGCTCTCCATCACACAATTGTGTTTCATGAGCAGAACAGATCCACCCATACATGGCGTGAGCAGGGACCCCATGGAAAAGACTGTGCAATCATGTAATTAAAGATTAATGATAAGCAAGGGCTGACTTACAGCTTCTAACACTTCGTAATTTATGAGTGCTTCAAGCTTGCCACTTTGTTCTCTTAATGGAACTTTTGTGCAATTTCTTGGAATTTTTCCTTATTACTTTAGGGGTGGTGGTGTTTGTGGGGAAGAGCTCACAAAGCCTTTGTGTGGGACTCTTCTGACGCCCACATATGTACCACACTGCTGGTGTTGGAGGACTCCTGCACAGAATAAGCTGCATCTTGGGGTGAATGGGCTGGTGAATGCTGAAAGCCTTTAACAAGCAAGTGCGAAGGGAGCTTTGCAGGTTTTGTTAGATATTAGAGTGAACTCTTTATCCAAACTGTGGGCTTAGGTCGTATCCAGAGAGGGAGAAGCCTCCTGACAGAACAGCTTAATAAACTGAAAACAATACCTTTCTCTCCCAGTTTGTTTTCAAAATCAGCATGGTTGCTTCAGCTGAAAAAGGCTGCAAAAAGTGTACAACCCAAGACAGGATCTGTCCTGGTCAGAGTTCTGAGGCACATTCTCCCACAGGGGCACATTCTGGGAGGTGGCTCCTCCCTTGCTTGACTTCAGCCTCCTTCCTACATGCTGTCACCAGCCAAGAAAGGCTGAGTGGGCACTGCACGTCCCACAGCCCCCCATCTCTGACGTACACCCTGCACCTATGTCACTGCACCCATGCCGTTGCCAGGAGGCCTGGGCAAAGTGTGCCGGGCCACTTCTATTACAGCAGCTGCTACAGACTCCTACCTGGTCCAGCTCCATCTCATCAGGTGTCCGCCACCGAGCAGTCGGGCTGCTGGTGCTCTGATCCGCTGGCACAACCACGATGTAGTACCACCTGGGAAGGAAGGAAAGCATAAGCACTGGACCCTAAGTCATCTCTCTGGCAGATCACCGAATAGCACGTGCCATATGCCTCCCAAGGACGACCTGCTCCTCTCCCTGCCCTCTAAGCAGCAAAAGGGTTCAGTGAGGAAGAGGTCAGTTTTCCAGCTGTACCAGAGAAACGAATACTCCCGTTAGCACTCATTAGGTTAATGAAGATCTACAGACTGTGCTCCAGAGGGTGGTGTAGGAGCTGTGAGAAGGACATTTATATAATCGGATTGTAGCAAGAGCCCTGGGGGAATTGTGCTTCAGCACAAGGATACCACAGTAACGAATAAGACTTCCACAAACTCGCTTTTTTAATCTCCTCGAGGCTTTAGGCATTATTTATTTAAAGGATATTATACAGTGTCAGAGAAAGTCCCTCCTGATCCTCAACTGCGTTTTCGTTCGTAGCATCTGGAGTATACCCACCAGGGTGAGGGCAAACTGTCAGAGAATTGTCTTAATTTTATTGCACATAAGTATTTGCTCAGAAAGAGCCAGCAGTGTGATCCCATGTTATGGGTAAATGCCTGGTTCTGTACCGCAGCCTGCTCAGGAATTCACTCCCAGGTTACAAAGTCCACAGGTTGGCAGAGGTCTGCCCTGCCCTTTTCCCCATCTCTAGCCCCCCACCCTACCTTCTCCATCTGGGCACAGCACCTACCTAACCGGCACAGTGGTCTGGACTTTGGGAAGGGTGAGCGTGAATTTTCCTTCCTGTATGTACTTGTTTGTGGCGATGGGTTTGCTCTGCAAGACGTCAGGAGCAGTGCGGATTGAGACGAGGTGCTGGAGCCCCCCAGCACTGCTCCCACGATTCATTAGCACAAAAGAATAGTCCGTGTCTGGCTGGAGGTCACTTATGAGTTTCTTCATCGAGTGGCCGTCCACCTCCACACTCTGGCTATTGTACAGAATCTGAAACGGGAAAAGAACAGGCTCACGCAGCTGACAGCTGCTGATGAAAACTCACACTCAAAATAGCAGCGTTAGAGACGACAATTTGGCTCTGGGCCCTCCCTCAGGTGCTTCAGCTATTGTGCGCTTCGTAAACAGCCATAAATCTTTAGTTATAGAAGAACAACCCCCAGCACAGGGTTGAACCATGCTCCCTGCACCTCGCAGTGATGGAGCAGAGAGGGTCACCTCAGCAAAGCCCGGGTGGCCAGTGCCAGCAGTGAGGATGGTGGTCCCACACGCACTGCTTTTCAGCGCTGGTTTGGGGCAGGAATCCAGATGGCTGTGCTTTGCCCTCTCGCGTGGAGATGAATGGGTCTTTGTTTCTTGTCTCACGAGGCTATAACACACAATATGCTTCTGGTGTAAAATCCCGTCTGCTTTTAATTGGTGTCATTCCTGTGTCTACCAGCTGATGCCTGATCGAATGGTTAATGCAGAGCATCCCCCTCCCAGCAAGGTAACTGGGGGTGGTAGGCGGTGGGGCGGGGGTTACACGCCTCACCAATGATCTGAAAAATCCCGCACAGGGCTCACAAACTGGTACCCGAAACAGCGGCTCTGCAGGTGTGACACCCTGTTGCCATGACAACAGATACTGATGCCGCACCAGCCGTGGGCAGGAGATCAGCGCTGCTTTTCCCTGCTGTGCTTGCAGCGAGGGGCTGCTGGGCAGGGCAGGGGCGTTGGTGGCCTGGGGCAGTGGGCATCCCCCACGCACAGCTTCCCTTTGGGCCTGTCGGCCCCTCAGCTACTGACATTTTCTCAACACCCTGTTGCAGTTGTGCAGGTCCCCTATCTCCCTCAAGGCACAGCAGTCATAAGCACTGCTGTATTAGCTGCACCAAACGGCCCATCTGCCCTGGGAACCTTGATCCCGGTCTTGCTGGAACAACGCCTGTACCCTGAAACACTGGGCGCTGCCTCTGCAAAGCCAAAAACTCAGACAGTTCCCAGAGACAGAGACAAATGGTGTGCAGAGAACTGGAGAGATCAGAGGTTGTGCCCCAGCTGCGATAAACCAGCATGTTTCCTTCATCCGGGTGACCATCCAGTGTGGCAAGGGAGTGCTGGATTCCTGACAGCGGTGCAGAGACACAGCATACCAAAAACTGGCAGTGGCAGAGCTGAAGCATGTTAAACCATGGCAGTTATTACATGCCACAGGCAGTGCCCACACGTTAGAAACATGCTCTTTCCAACAGTGGCCTTGAGAGAGAGAAAACAGCTCTGTGGAAGAAAAATTACTTGAAGTAAAACAGATTTTTCACCAGCTGAGCCTACCATTCAGGCTGATGCAGGCAGCAAGGGAGGGACCAAACTTTCCCTCCACGTCACCTTTTTAGCAGGTGACAGAAATCTGCAGAAACCTGTCAGCTCTCTGGGACAAGGGCAGCTGATTTGCACCGCTCTAATATTTAGTGCTGGAGCTGGGAGGAGATGGGAGGCCCTGGCAAGAGATCTGAAGGACAGCGGAGCACAGGGACCGGGCTAGGCCTGGAATTTGCAGCTCTGCTTTTGTGTTATCCAAACAGCAATACCCACAGCATGCTTCAAGTCTTCTTCAGGTCACTCTGCATGGAGGTCAGTACAGGAAAAGAGCCCCAGCTTTTTTGCTGCTGAGAAGAGACTCTCAACAGGTAACCGAGCAGCAGTGAGAAGCCAGCAATGCAGGTGAGATGCAATCAATCTCATTTGTTGACATGCTTCAATCTTCAAGGATGAACTGCAAAAACAAGTACCAAGTACTAGAATAACAGAGGTTCGCAGGGACAAAGCCTCTGCTGGCTGTCCCATGCGCAGGAAAGGCTGTCAAAGGTAGGATGGCTGGAGGGAGTTGCTCTCTGCTGTGGCTTGTCTTAAATTTTCTCCTGGGCTTTAATCCCTTTCTCCAAAGACATGTACATGAGATGGGTGGTAAAGTGAGTGAAAAAGGTAAAATGAAGACATGCTTCTTATAGTGCCAGAGTATCAGATATTTATTTGGCAGGTTTCACCCTGCGCTGACACAGGATTAAGCACAACAAAGACAGGAGTGCTAGACTTCAAGTCATCTTAGCAGCTTTGCTGTCTGCCCCAGCACCACTCCTTGCAATGATATTGCAATGGTACAGGTCCAGATATTCCAGATGACAGCAAGTCAGGGGCTGTCCTGAGGGAGCAGTGGGACCTCACTTCATGTGCTCCAACACAGACTTGAACAAAACCAAACTTCCAACATTAAGAGCTACGCTGGAAGGATGGAAAGCCCACAGAAAGTTCTGTTGCCTCTCAGATGAGATTTATCATTATGAATTCTTCCCTCATAAAGGTATCACCAGCTGCTTCGGCACGTGCTCTAGGGAAGATACTCGCCCACCAACTGCCTGCACATAAGGGATCTGCTGGGGACATAACTGTTCTTCTGGAGCAAGAGGAGGCAGAAGAGATGATCAAGCACTTACGTTTAGAGCTTCCCTGCTTGCTCTGCACTGGAATTGGCCAGGACACAGTCTCCGATTCAGTCCTCACACTAGATGATGATTTTTACTGCCATGCACAGAAATTTGTGTCCAAAGACAGTGAAATTGGTATTTGCAATGCTTTCCTGAAGCATTCTCCGCCATCCCCCCTTTTCACAGTTGCCGTAGTAGTTCTACGTTCCTTTACCTGCCATATCACATTGTCTTCTCAAATGCTATGCACCATTAGTTAATGCCTCTACACAAACCCTACAATAATGTAAGGGCTCAGAAACAGTCATTTGTGTGCAGCTGAAGATGCCCGGGAGCTCAAGCAGGAATGCTATTTAGAGGTTGCATCATGGCCCACTGGAAACTACTTAAGTCAGCAGCAAATTTGGCCCAAGGGCTCTGAACTGCCAAACATTGCTGACTAGCCCATGGATTGCTGTAAAATGTCATTTGTGCTGCTCTTACTCACAAGAGAAGATTTGCAAAGCGAGGTGGGTACAAATGTCACTGCTGAAGGTCTGCCGCTTGATTTCAAGGCAGTAAAGAACGTATTGAACTAGAAGATGAAAAGGCGCATAGTGTGCAACACTGGAAAATATAATGACTCGATGGAGAAGTAGACAAGGTTACCGTTTTTGCAGGCGGGAATAATTACTACATTCCATGGGACACACTGTGAGAAAGCACTGCCCAGCATTCCTAGGGGTTATTTCCAAACCTGTATCATAATAATTTTCAAAAGGTGCTGTTCCTTCTCCCCATTTGCAAAATACCTTGTGATGCTGCCTTTAACCAATATACCCTCTGTCCTGCTCTTAAGTTGAAGAATGTGTCTCAGGAAAGTGCAGTTTCCCCAGGGAGAAGGTTGTATCTATCTTGCACTTTCCATGAAAGCTCCAGAACAGCTTTCTGCAAGCACTCCAGAATAGAAAAGGAATAGTGCCTCTCCTCCACTACAACTGCTGAGCAACATTTTACAAGAAATTTATCTCCTGGACCAGAAGAAGCTGTGAAAATTCCCCAAAGAGAACTCAAACCTTCATTATTGATTTGGTAGCAATGAAAATTCCTAAGGTCTCAGTTCATCCCCTATTAAAAAAAAAAAAACACCACCAGTCCTGCCTGCGCCTCACTATTCATTGTCAGAACAATATCTACTTTAATTAAATCTGTTAAAGTAGAATATGACACCCTTTGGGACATAGATTTAGCATGAGACTGTTTATCAAGTGTAGATAATACTAATTGTTCCCATGGAGATTTATCTGCTATGCTAGTTACAGGATTAGGCTCTGGCCTCAGCATCCCATGTGCCTGAATTAGAGGAGAGAGGTGAATCTTGTTTATAAAAATACAAAGTCCTGAAGGTTAAGGATTTCTTTCGAGTGGCACAATCAACGACCTGGAGCTGACCCTCTTAGCTCCTGGCCTTGACTCATGTGTGTCTGCAAGTCTGGAAATATTAATAGAAAGAAGACACTATTAGAGAAATATCCTTGTAACACTCTCATTTGCATGACTGCTCTTCAGTTAGCAAGTGGCTACTGCCATCTGCTCCTGTGTCATCTGAGGGTTAACCCGCAGCAGGGGCAGACCCTGAGTCACCGCCTGGGTAAGCAATCGCAGCTACGAGGCTGAGACGAGGCATCAGCATTACGTCCTTGGCTCCTGGCTACTTCCAACCACTCCACCATCCATATGTGGTGGTAACGCTCCAAAGGTCACACTGTCCCTTACTAGCACTGCCCTGTCAGACAGAGACATGGGCTTTGTGCCACAAGAATAAAGCAAGATGAGAAGCAGCCTGGTTCTTCAGCAGAGTGCAAAGTAACAGGGCTCTGTGAAGCTCCTTGTGGCCAGATATCTGAACGCTGATCCTAATGCACCCTACCTCTGGGAAAGCTTTGAATACCACAAGGTCTTCACAAAAGCCTTGTCTGCTTCAGCTAAACTCTGCATGTTAACAAGTGCTTGCTATTGATCATGGTAATTCAGCTTCAGGATTTAAACAAGGAGAGTTAGTAATAAGGAAGGGGAGGTGCTCACACACTTTGATGTGGATGCAGTTCAAGACCTTCCCCTTATTCCCCTGGCCATGGATCCCCCACAGCTCATGCAGGTCTTGATTTGCTCTTCAAGCACAGCATGGCAAAGTGCATGTGCAAGGAGGAAGGGAACTCACGCTGCTCCCACCCCTGGCCTCCTTTGCAGAGACAGCGGACAGCTGCTGAGACTGGGTGGAAGATTATCCTTGGCGATGTGACATGTTGGTCTTGTTTCTTAAGGGAGAGAAGCTGCACTGAGATCTGCAGAAATTTCTACCACACTCTAGTCTTTTACCCACATCAGTGATCTGCACTGGAGGACAGACAAGAGCAGGAAGACGCTGGGTCATCAGTGCTGTCTGCAGCCTGGTGGATGATACTACATCCAGAACTGTGCTGGAGAAAAGGGAGCAGCAGCCATTCCTGCAGAGTTTCCCTCTGCACTGACACATTGTGCGGTTCACACCTGTAACATCTTCTGGAAGGATGATGATGCTTCTTTCCTTCACTCCTGAGACTATGCATCTGCCCTTGATGCTCTTAACTCATAAAGGCAATCCAGATGTTTGAGACAGGACATGTTGCAGAAGGAGTCATTCTTAGTTTGATTCACTGGTTGGTTTTCAGACCACTTTGTCTTGGTGATCTCTCGCGATTAAATCACATTTATAACTTTTCACACTTCAACTCCAAGTCTGGCACCAAGACAAGCTTGTGTAACCACTGTGACGGAGCTGAAAAGGCCAGCCTGACTGGTAGGCCCCAGCCGAGTGATACCAGGTACCAAGATGCTTGAGAAAGCTGATGGAGAAGTAAAGCACTGATTAGGACTGCATGAACCACAACCACTCCTGGGAAAAGCATCAGTGATTTGGGGTGACGGACCAGTTTCCATTTCCCTTCGAAAAGGCGAGTAATTCAGGGGCACTATCGAGGGGTGAGTACACTCAACGCAAGCTGCTAAGTTGGTTTCTAGCTGGATGGTGAGAAGCCAGAAATATGTATTATGATCCCTGAGATATCCCCGTTCTCTGACTGCCTCTGCCCAGTGCACGCCTTCACTGCTTGGCGTTTCCTGTTGGTGTGCTTCAGCCAACATTATTGACTCATGTTTCGTTACCATGAGCCAAGTGCTTACTGGCTATTCCACAGCTGATCAAAACAGAAAGAAATCAACAAAACTACAACACCTTCTGGCCTGAGAAGAGTGAGAGGAGGGAAAGCAAGCAGCAGTGTGCTCTACTGTGTGCCATGGCTCATGCACAGGTGCTCAAAAGCAAGAGCAGGTACCAAACCTAGGCTTGGAGATCTGAGCTCCACAAGACCCCAGGCCAGTGCGCAACATGACCCTGCTCTGCTCGTCTCTTGTCTGATGTCCTGAAAACATCACCTGGCTGGTCAAAATGCTGCTTTCCATTGTCCTGCTCACTGCCACAGGCGGAATTCCCTGTCCTCTGCATCCCGCCCTTACCTTAAAAGGCACTGCAGATTTATAGGAGTCAGGCACTTCCCAGCTCAGCAGCACAGACGTTTTCATGACGGCATTGACGCGGAAGTTCTTAGCAAACACTGAAATGAAAAACAAGATATTTGAGCACTGTAACGCCAAGTCAGGAGGGAGCCAGGCAGCAGCTCGGCTCCAAGTCTCTCTTGGTCTAACTCAGCAGCAGAGGTCAAAGAGTTCAGCTACAACAGAGAAGTGAGAGATGAGGAGAAAAGAGCAGCAGCCTTTTACCAAGTCTCCAGTCTCCAGTGGAGTTTCGCTTTTTGACTATACTTTTCCAGCATCACAGAAAGGAAGTTGTAGGCTGAACTATAGCCTTCCTCTCCCCCCGCCTCTACTCACACTCTCGGCCCTTTGCCATGATCAAAGAGCAGTGGTGCTCAGGTACTGGATCTGCAGATGATCCTACCCAGCCGCCTGCTCCAGTTCAAGCAAGAGCCTTTCATATACACACAAAACAGCAAAGTGTGCCTGTGGAGCGACGAAGGCAATTAAGCTACCACCAACGCCCCTTTCCCCCCTCAAATGGCAACTTTAAGGAAACCTTCGTCGAATCTCCCCTTGCTGAGCTGGTTTTAGACTAAGGAGCCACACAGTACCTGATCTCATTAGTCAGAGCAAAGGGGAGTGTAGCCTCATGAACCGAAGCAAAGGTCCCTGTCCTGGAGGCAGAGCTTGCTGTTCGGGCTTGTTAGAAGGGCACTTACCTTGCTCAACAGGCATGGTCCGGGACTGGATGCTGGGGCTGAGCGGCCCAACCCCTTTATTGGTGCGGGCCCTCACTTTGATGTCGTAAGTAGTATCGGGCTTCAAATTCGTCAAAGTGATACTTGTGTCCTTGGTGATGTTAACCAGGTCCTGCTGGCTATTTATGTCCCTGTATACCACTGTGTAGTTGACAATCTTGCCATTTCTTTCTGCCAAGACTGGGGGGTCCCATGCAACTTCTGTGGTGGAAGTAGTGAGACCCACCACGCGCAGGTTCTGTGGGAAGCCACTTGGCACATCTTCTGCAGTAGTGATCTCCTTCTCAAACTCCTCTCCTGGGCCAGCTCTGTTCTTGGCAGACAATTTGAAGAGGTATGTGGCCCCCTTGTGCAGGTTGGTCACGGTGTAGTGATGGTCTCTCTTCCCGAAGTCTATCGTGTTCATCTTTTCCTCATCAAGACGTCTGTACTGCAGCCGGTAACCCAGCAGCTCCCCTACCATCTCCTTGGGTGGGTGCCACTGGATGAGGGCTGTGTTCATGGCTGTCGTGCTAATCATCATGGTGGGCTTCCCCGGGACTGCAACATAAACACACAATGACCATCTATAGCCTGGGAGGAGGGGAAGGAAGGACCGCTTCTGTGCTTGCTCAGTCCGTGAGGATTGAGGAAAGTGGGAAAGTTCAGACAACAGGGTGAAGAGGATGACAGACAATTCACATGGATAGAGGCAGACTGACCCTAATCCAGTGGCGAGGGAAGCTGGAGCCAGCCAGCTCTTGACTGCCCCATGTGCTGCCATCTAAACAGGGAACAAATTCAGCCATATCCAGCCCCAAAATTCATCCCCTTTTACAGGAAAAGTTTAGGTACCTCAAAGCATCATATTTATCTCAGAGAAGATCTGAATCCTGTCCTCCCAATCAGTTGTCTTCAGACACTCCAGCTAGTGCACAGCACCAGGCCACGCTGGCCCCGGTGCACTGTACCACAACAGACACACAGAAGCCCAAGTCCAGCGCCCTGATCTGTCTAGAGGCAGACAAATTTCATCCTGAAACCTTGCAGTTTTACCATCTGCAGAGGCAGCGAGCAGAGCTGGGCGGGCTGTTTGCCATCAGAATACATTTTGGTTTAGCTGAGGAGCAGATTCATGATGTCAGTGTCGATGTGAGAAGTGAACACAAGCGTTCCACAGGATTTTTGCTTATGCTGCACAAGTCAAGGGGTGTTTCCGTCACCGGTTAGGAACTGATGGCTTTAAATTGGTGGTTTAATACCTTGATCTCCTTCAGTTAAAAAAGAGGATGTGTCTTCATTTCACATCAGCTCAGATTTGTAAACAAATCAACTGATACGGAAGATACTCAGAATCAAAGGGTTGGGGCCATTGATATGAAAACGAAAATGGGATTGTAGCCAAACCTGGTTAAATATCCTTGCACAGTTTTGAAATGTATGAGCCCACAGATGAGCACAAGAGAAAAACGTATTTGACAGAATTATGCTCCGATTTTGCCATCAGAGGGCGATACCAACACTCCCCTTTGAGGTCAAGCCTGCAGACGAGCCTGTACAAAGGCAGCTCTGGGGGTGGTTTTGTAGGTCTTTAAGACATACAATTACATATCCACTGCCAGTGCCATCCTCCTTGCACTCATAATACAATGTCTAACAGCAGGTAGTTTTAAGGGATGCATTATTTTCAAAGCTGATTCCAAATATTAACTTTAAATGTGCATCATAACATGGGAAGGCCCACTGTGGCTTACAGTGCAACATTGGGATGTTTAGGAAGCTTTTCCTGTTTATAGGACAGCTGTAGCAATTTGACGAACAGAGCATACATCACGGCGAGGCACAAGGGAGACAGCATTTGAGATTGTGACAGTGGAAACTACCTCTGGAGCTCCCCATATGCAGCGCGGAAGAGATGGCAAGCTGTTCCTTGTATAAAAGCACCAGGAACAAACGCTCTGTTTGTACAAGCTGCATTCCCATAATAACAAGTGGTAAATACTGTTTCTGTGGCTGGTGTGAGGAAGCAGCAGGATTATCAGTTGTAGGACAGGTCTAGTGAGTGGAAATCGAGGACAAGACAATGTCAACTAGTTGGTGCCACCACCAAAGGCAAGCTTGACTGCATCCGGAGGAAAGCACCTGATGAACTCCTGGGTGCCCCTGCTCCAGGCTGAGGCTCTTGTGTTGCACTAGGCACGGGGTGTGAGTCTCTACTGAGACAGCAGAACCAAACTGGCTGGGATCACCAGGACCTAGAAGTTGTGTCCGCAGCACTCCTATGGCAGGATTTGTTGCATTCCGGATTTTACCATGGCTCTAGGAGCAGCCGGGCTCAGATATGTAAGCCTGGGAAGGCAGGAGTAGTAACGGCCAAGGGGGGAGCTGAGAAGCACCTCTGAGGAGCCCTCTGTGCCAGGGGCCATCCCAGGCGGCACTGCAGTCACCGCAGGAAGCAAGAAATGTCACTCGCCTACGGGAACAACATGAGGACAGGCCATGACTCCAAAGCTGAGGGAGGGCCTAGACTTTCAGGCTTCCTCTTTCCAGGTCTCTGGACTATGCAGATGAGCTCAGACCCATGAGTTTCATTGCTGTCTCATGGGCCCCGGCAGTGTCTGTCCATCTGTTTGCTGCACTTGGCTCAGGTGATCCAGTGGCAAAGCCTGAAAGGAAGGGCTGGAGATCACAAGAGTGTGTACCTCTGCAGTGTCTCCAGCCCTCTTGCTTCCACCTGCACAGGTGCCTTGGCTATATTCCCCATGCACCTCTTGGGAGGTTTTACCACCACCCCTACATGGCTGTGATATCTGCTGCCCACACTCACCTGCCCCTGTGGTGGTGATGACTTTTGGCTTGCTGCGGGCACCATCTCCTTTGGTGGTGTAGGCAGCGACCGTGACTGAGTAGGTGGTTTCCGGCAGCAGGCCTCCAATCACCGTCTCCTGGGAGCGCATCCATGAGGTGGAGAAGAGGCAAATGAGAAGAACAAATACTTGTTAGTGGAGTGAGCAAAAGGAGGGCGCTGAGGTCAGCATCTTCAACAGCAACACACCGACATGCTCGCTGGGTCACACTCGTAGACTGCACCCAAGCACACACATCTCACACAGAGACAGCAAACAACAATCACTGCCACTCCAATGCTCACCCGCCCTATTTCAACCCCTGCCCCTGACACTTGGCCATCCTAGGGACCCACCAGCAACTTGTGTCAGTGACTGCATGCTCCCACGGCCTCTGCCAAGGGGGAGATCTGCTCCAGAGATGGTCTTGTGTGAAGCCAGAGCCACTCTGCCACAGCAAGCCTGAGAGTAAGAGGACTGTGGAGCTGTGAACCAGAGCAAAAGCCAGTTCAGCTGGCTGCTGAAACTTCTGGAGGGCTAATTCGGGGATTTTTAAAGTTGTCTCTTGCAGCAGAGCTGCAGGGAGCACAGAGAGGCAATGCAGGCAGTGGCACGGCCACGCCAGGCGGGGGGCCCCGGGCAAGGAGCACCTGCAGTGCTACAGCATCCCTGGCACGGTGTTGCAGGCATGGGATGGGGTCAGGGCAAGGCGTTGGCAAGACCTAGAGGGAAAACCCTGCGCTGTGGGAGGTCTGGGAGGAGGGCGGACTCGGCAGGCTGCTAGCACCCTTGCATGCTCTGGCTTCCTCTGGGCAGGAGGAGGACATGGCTCTGCACTTCAATTTGAGATCAAAGAGGGGAGCACCGCTCCTCCCTCCTGGCCTCCAGTGGCAACATGACTTGTGCCAAGCCTGGCTGGCCAGGCCTGCAGATGAGCAAGCACAGCGAGCTCAGCAGCTCACAGCAGCTCTCTGTGAGCTCAGGGTAAGTACACCTGAACTGCGTTCATCTGTGGGTGCTGTGAAAAGGACTGGGGCCATTAGCACTACTAACCCATCAGGTAAGGGAGCAAGAGACATACTTGGCTGTATACGGAGCTGGGGAAGCTTTTGGGAAGGAGGCAGAGGCTCTGAGTTGGTTATTTACCCTTTCAGACAAGGAGGAGAGCAGAAATGGAGAGAGTTAAGCTCGAGTCGCTGAGGACAGGCAGCACGACCGCTGTTAGAGGCTGCTCCAGGGGTCCAATATCTGCCTGGGTGATTCTTGCCAGCTTTGGGGGTACAAGGGGTGTCTGCGGCTGCTCTCAGAGCACAGCCAGTCTCCCATCACTCATTCGCACTAACACCCACACTATTAAACCTGCTGATTTCCAGTCAGTGCTGCTGGTTCAGGTTACCTGCCCAGGCTTACTCATCAAAATCACCGTGTTACCATTGCGGAACCAGCCAGCCCAGAGAAAAATCAACAAGCACCAACAAGAACCCCGCCAAAATCACCGTGTGAACCAGAGTCCAATCCCAACTCCGCCCCTGCAGCAGATTGTGTGTGCGGGTGAGTGGACGCACAGTCTGATCGGTGCCAATGGACCCGCGGGGGAAGCACTCACACAAAACCTGCAGACTCTGAACATCCCAAGAGAATTCACTCCTCCCAAATCCATGCAAAGAGAAATTCTCACGCAAAAGCATGCCACCGGGAGCAAAGCAAGCGAGCTGGGAGGAGGGGAGAGAGAGGAAGGATGGATGAAAGAAGGTCTGATTGCATAATGTAAACACAGTGCTGTCATGACAAAGCCACTCTGAGCGAGAATCCTCCGTATAAAGCAGAAGGAGAAATGCATCGTGCCGGGGAAGCTCACAGTAGGGCACATAATTGAATTGCTGACTCTAAAAAGGTCATTTTCTAGTTTGTTCCTCCAAATTTATATTTCAAAATTATGTGGGAAAAATCGGATTTAACTGTTTAAATGTGATTGTTTTCTTATTACTATCTGTGTTTCAGCCAAAGGTCACGGTTGAGAGTGTAGGTTATTTTTCATGACTACGATCAATGTGGTTTAAAGATTATATATCTAATTTTACCATGTAACTCGGTGGGCCAACTACTGCAGAAAGTAGGATGCACCTCCTGAGTCGATCACTTGAGCCTGCCTAAAACTGCACTGCAACAAGCTGGAAATACAGATTATAGGAAATGTCAATTGCTTTTCTGCATTTAGTAGCAATCTAAATGCCAATTTTCTCTGGATTTGCTGCTTGTGGAAGGTTTCACAATGTAACTCTCCAGCCTCATTAAGGGAGCGAAAGGGATGTTTTGACAGCACTATGTCTACAAAATTCACAAATCGATTTACCAAACCCCTCTTTTCCAACCTGGAATACACACAAGTGGTACTTACATGGTCCACGGAGTCCTCAGCTCTCCACTGACGGGGGAGAAAGGAAGGAGGAGAGAAAATGGAGACACAGAATTTTAAGGGGCAACGTGTAGGAAGGGGATGACGACGATGACAACAGCAGGGGTTAGCAGGACTGGGCTGGGGGGATTACAACACTTACACACAGAAGGTCACTCGGCACAGGCTGTGCCAAGGGAAGAAATGGCATAGAGCAATTTTCTACATGCTGCTAGCCTGCGCAGTAGGTCCGAGATCATTCACACAAAGGGGCAAAGAGCTTCCTTCTCATATGGATGGAGAGGTCACCACTTCCTAACTTTGCAGTCCTTTCCCCTTCTGGCTTTGTTTGCACTTTTCTGCCTCTTCCATGAGCAGAAGCAAGAAGGGACAGCTTATACCAACTAGGCTCCGTGCCTGACTGCTGTCCTGGCACGACAGTTTTGTGGCCTAATCTCCAGTTTCTGTTCTAGTGACCCTCCAGCCACCATCTCTTGTGGAGAACCAAATACTTCAACACGCAAAACTCAGAGGGCACTCTCTGCAGGGAAGCACCAATGCAACATTTACAGAGCTTCTCTTTTCTGTATCCTTTGCAAGAAAATGCTCTGGGCACCTCAGAAAACCAAGAAAGTGCCCTCTCTTGTAAACAGTGCAAGAGAGGCTGAGATCTTACACAGAGCTCCACACCAAGCTGCTCCTCTCCAACGGCGCTGCATGGCTTGGAGTGAGGCTCAAACTGGTGCATGTACTGAGGAAACAGCTTCTAACTCCCAACTACACAACACCAAACGGCAAACACTTGTTTGGCAAGAGCAGCCCTGCAGGTAAGACTTCTAGACAAACCATTTCCCAGCACAAGCTCACGTGAATTCCCAGCCACGGCAGCTCAATTAGGGCTCTGAAGAGGGAACACACAGGTTTCTGGATGGATTTGGGGTTCTAAGGCATCAAAGCTGCATTGGGGTGGTGAGACTTAGCAGACCTTGGCTGCTGCCACACATGCCTGTAGCACTGTTCTTTGTGGTTGACGCACCAAAGGAAGGTTTGCAGAGATCACAGCGAGCTCTCTCAGCCAAGGTGATGCGTTACATCTCAGGTTACTAAATCTGCCTGGAGGAAGCACCGGTCCATGGGTTCAAGCACAGAGATGAAAGTGGAAGATAGGTATTATTGCCCCTGACTCACAGTGTGAGCTTTGGCAAACCTTGCTTCTGAGCCTGAGCCGCCAGCTGTGAAATGGCGCTCAGATACTGACTTCCTCAGGACACCAGGAAGCCCAGCTAACAGTGCTGAAGTGCCTGGGAACCTGCAAGTGCAGCAGAAGTACTAAATGGTATTAAAGCTACAAGTTGCCTTTTGTACTCAAGCTGTTTGAGGTGGCTTTCACAGGCTGCAGCCTATCACAGCAGCAGAGTACTCTCCTCAGCAGTAAAATACATGGCGTACCTTCAAAACACTAGTTATTTTATTCTCCGAATTCAGGACGAATTTATTGGAGAAACGTTCCTCTAAGAATTTCTTCTAGTTCACTTATTTGATGCCATGAGACTGCAGCAGAATTATCCACCTAAACCATTTTAAAATTTAATTTCAGTGAAGAGGTCAATTTGTCCCTAAAGACTTTCTATAAAGCGAAGGCCCTCACTAAGTATTATGGTCACTAAAGGCCCTCTTTTCCACAAACATTTTGGTGTTATTTCCAGTGTTGCATGCTTAGCTCAACCCAAGTCATTGCTGTTGACATTTTGCCTATGCCGTCAGCCCACATGGCAGTCAACAGCCACACACTCTGCCCTGCTGATCTAAAACCTGGCAAAGGTATTACTACAGGAAGGATATGAGGACTGGTAGCTCTTTCTCCCAGAAGTACACTTATGCTCCAACACCATGTCCCTTGTGGATGGGGGACACGTGGATGGTACCACCCCAACCCTCCTCCATGTAGGTGCAGGAGCAGAAGGTGACACCCCACTGGAACGAACAGTGGAGCAGACCCGGGCTCAGGAGGCTACTGCATCTCACTGTCTCTCACACCACAGCAGGGAGTTTATCATCCACTAGGATTTTAGACCAAGCGTTTAATGTTCAAACTCTGTTTGCTCTTATGTTTCAGTGGACTTTAATCTTGCATCAGATCAGAGCGCAAAGAAACGCCTTGAGATCTGTGCTGGAGGAAGAACAGTGAAAAGCCAGGCCTGCATAAATACCCTGGTATAAATTCAGTTTCATTATGAAAATATCATCTGCAGATCAAAACATTTCCTTCCTTAAACTAACTCAATTGCTCCTTAACTGTTTAAGGTTGGTCAGTAAGACAAATTGATCTGAAAAGCCCAGGAGCTGTCATAAAAAGAACTCAAGACAGTGCTGTGTGCATGAGGCAGGATGGCTCAGGGAAGTGCTAAAGCCAACAGTGTGTATTTATGGCAGCTGCAATGCCTTAACGTTTCATTTTACACTTCAAGACGGTACAGCATAGCCATGTCTCACCAGGGAACGGCTGTTTTCCCTGACCATGGCTCTTGCAGAAGACAGACTCAAGCCCTCCTAAACAGCCCCAGCTATGGGAAGTGGATACTGTGGTTTTCCTGGAGATCCTTCTCTCTGATTCAGTGACCGTGGCGCAACAGTGAAACTCCAGATGTAAACTCAGGTGCTCAGCTTGTGGGATGCGGAGGGGTCTGAGGGCTCCAGAACTTCACCTCTGTCCATTATTGAAATGCCTCTTGGATGATGCCTTTCAGTTTTGTTCCACTTATGAAGCAGCATACATCTTGCCTCCATGCCAGACTCTTACCTAGATGAGTACACATGCATGAAGAGTTGTTTCAAGTAGATTCAGATAAAGATCCTTGACTATCACCCAGCGAAAGAGGGAGGCTCTAAATTCCTCTGTGTTATGCATGGGGTGGGCACTGCCCAGGGAGAATAGATCTCTGCTTCCCCTTTCTCCTTTGATCTCAATCCAACAGCTTGAAGTGCTTGCCGTTACTTCTTCCTGCTTTTCTGGAGCAAGCTGGTGGAACGTGCACTTGGTCTGCATGCTGGATGGAGAGGTGCTGCATGTGAAGGCCACGCAATCTTCCTGTGAGCCTGCAGCCCTTCTCGTGGGCAGCACACCTGTTCCCTGCCATGACTCTCTTTGCAGAGCAGGAGGAGGAGCTGGCAGGAGTCTCTCCACAAAGCCTGACCTCCTTGTACCCAGCTGTACCCAGCCAGCTCCCAGCAGCAGAAGCACTGCAAAGCTCTCTGGGCAGGCTGGATTTGCAGAGGGCTGTAAGCGGCCAGGCTAATGTGCATGCCACATCCTCAGAGCGATGCAGGCAACAGGCTCCCCAGCAAATACGCTGCACAGTCGAGGGCAGGAGCAGTCACCATGGCCACACTGCAGCAGAAGGAGAAATTCCCCCCTCAGCATGTTCCATTCTGGGCTGAGGACAAGCAGGCTGCGAGCAGGACACAAAGGATCAACAGCTAGATTCATGCAGGGTCTAACTGCCTGTCTTGGAATGAGCAAACAAGAGTCACGCTTGCACAGGAACCTGATCAGGAAGGCCTGTCCTCCCTGGCCCTGCTGCCTCCATTGTGCCCAGTGCTCCAGACTCAGCACTGTCACCCAGCGCTGCTCGGCACTGAGCTCTGCAGGGCACGTAGGACTGGGTACCTGGGAAGGGATGGAGGGGATCAAGTCCACTGGTCCTCCTGACATGTTGCAGCTGCCCAGGGATTGGAGACCAAGGAAAGCAAGTGGGGCCCTGTCCTCCCTGAAGAACTTAATGCTTATGGCCCATGGCCCTGCTACGCCCGCTCCCTCAAGCCGGCGAGGACTTGTATGAGAGTGGTGGAGTGCAGCTGAGACCCTGCATTGGTGCCCCCGCTCCTTTCAAAGGCATTCTCCCAGTACTTGGATGCATTGTGCACAAGACCCAGGGCACAGAAATTAATCTTCTGCCATTGTCCACCACGGGACTGGCTGAACCATGATGGACAGGGCCTGTGCCGGAGGTGGTGCAGGTATCTGACCCAGCTCTGTAGCAATACACACGCTCTCCCTGGGCGCTCCTCCACAGGGCACGGTCACATTTGCTTGTCCATCAGTCTGTCAGTAGGAGGTGAGAGCTCAGACTGGAAGGCACAGAGAAGTCTGATGGAGGTAATCAGTCACAGGTGCAGCCACAGATGGGAGGGAGAGGCCTCAGCTCCATCGCAGGACCTTCCTAACAACTGATTACTCTCCCTAGGCCGGAGGCTGTAAAATAAAATGTGATCTCTCCAGCACCAGGGCCCCCACTTCTCTGCTGATGCTTTAGTCCTTTCCACTCAAATGGTTTTGAAAACTCAGAATCTATATTATCTGCATAGCTAACATCTCCATTCCCTTTCCTTTTTCCTTTCATCTTCATTTACTCTCTCTATATTTCTCATCTTCAATCAGGAAAAATCATGAGTCAGCTTTAATACCAGTGTCTTCATACCATCTGCAGGAAGCAGATTATGTGGTACATACCTACTCAAAATCGGCAGACAGCCTGGCTAGGCAGGAGGAGGGGCTCTGTCTACATATCCAGAGAATTTCTTCTCTGACCCCAGATTTTCAACCAGTTTAATTCTCTCCTTGTGCACTGGTATAAATGTTTATGAGTACTGAACTGTGGCTATATTCTGGCCATCTTCATCCTGCGACCTTCAGGGACAGGTGTTCCAGTGAATCTTTTTGTTTTCTTCCATAGAAAATAACTCTTCCAGGACTACTCGTTAAAAGTTTGATCTGGCTGTTTGCAAAGACATGTACTGAAAGATGGCAGCTCTTACAGGGTTCTTCAGCTTCTGGAGCAGATGTATTTCATCACAAGTACAGGTCATGCCTGGCTTCTCACTCTTTCGGGAAATAAAGACGTCTTCTGCCAGGTCAGTGAAACCTCTTCCCTGCAGGGTCATCCTTAGTTTATGCCAACAGTGACATGACTCCTTCAGAGTAGTCACTTCTCTGCAACTATCTTTCGGCCGCCACTTCCATCCAACAATGACCCCGGATGAGTTCAGCACCACACACACCAAAAAAAAAAATTATCACAGCAATCAAGAACTTTCCCACATAAATACACCAGATACGAAAGACTGGTAAGTGGTCTGACAGGCCAGGAAACTTCAAGCAACTTGCCTCCTTGATGCACACATTCAAAACAATGCAAAATCCAGCACTCCTTGGAAAGTTTCTGTCTCTGGCATCCTCTTTCCTGCACATTAGCATGGGGTTTCTCTCTCTGAAATGTATGAGTAAGGAGTGAAAGCAGAACTGGCTGGGCAAGCATAAAATATTTGAAAACACCGACAAGAACAACATTGCCAACTTCGCCCACCTACGCTTGGGACCAACCCATTAACTCCAAACTCCAGCTGAACAACACAGCATCAATTGTACAAACAACACAGAAGATTATATCCTCCTGGAATAAGTAAAGGGCAGTAAGCAGCTTTTCTAATGATTAAAATAAAGCTACATCTGAAACACAAACAGAGATGTGCCCCAGACAACACTGCAAGGACCCTCAAAGCATCTTCTCTCTTAAAAGTTTTCCCCTTCCCCGTTATTACTGAGTTTTATCCTTCAGAATATGAATGGGGAGTAAAGCCGCCTCTGTGCACTGCACTCCCCACTGACAAATGTATAAATGATTCACAGCTGCGTTCAGGAGACAGATCAATTAATCGTTGCAGCTCTCCAGTATTTATATTGGGCATCATTCAAGCAAGCCAGCTCTGAATCGATTACTCGTCGCTTCCAACAGCAGCAGATCCTGTACTTCATTTATACGATTATCTTTGTTGAGAACAGCATGGGTCATCCAGGACGAAAGACCCTTGCTCCAAAGAAGAGCTGTATTTCATCACAGACAGGGCATCAAAAACTTCCCTGGACCCTGGGAAAGAGGCAACTACGCATTGCTGGGCTGAGCAGAGTGCACAACCATGCCTGGAGCACTGTGTGGGAACAGGACCTCAGCTCACAGCCTGTGAGGTACCCAGAAGATCGCATAGAATCATAGAATCATTCAGGTTGGAAAAGACCCTTGGGATCATCAAGTCCAACCATCAACCCCACTCTACGAAGTTCTCCCCTACACCATATCCCCCAACACCACATCTAAATGACTCTTAAACACGTTCAGGGATGGTGACGCATAAATGTTAGCAGATTGTTGTATGGAGACTGCAGAGGGCAAAGTCATTTACAGGTGATGTGGGCCTGCACCTCACTTTCCCCCCTCCAACCTTTCTCAGAGTCAGTTGGCTTCACCTACAGTTTGGTTTCAAGAGGTAATGCAAGATCAAGTCCCTGCCTTGCAAATGCAGGAGGGAAGGGAGGCTTTGCTGAGCCAGAGGAGGGCTGCCCTGCCCGCTGTGCTGTGCCCACCCAGCGGTGCAGAGCCACTCCCCTGCCCCACAAGTCAGCAGCACCCCAAAGGACTCTGCTGAGAGAGAAGCTTCGCCTTGAACAGTCAACAGCACAAAAGAAGCAGACTCAAGGCTTTTTTAAAACTCTCTGACGGTTTATAGCCCGACTGGCAAAACATGATTTGCTCCAGCTGGAGTCTGCGCAAGATATGGCAGGCAGAGAGGGGTACATATCGGAGAAGGGGTGAGAGAGGAGCATCATCCAATACATCATCTTTTCTACATCAATCCTTTCCTGATTAAACTTTTTACCCGCTTGTAAGCCACAGTTTAGGGCTAAACTGTTCGCCTTACTCAGGCACGGCTGAGTCCCACGCTCTGGTGCCACAAGAGGAGTCTAAGAAATACTTGGATCCAGCCAGCCTGGCCCTCTGCAGGAGGACGGTGCCGTGCCCACCAGCCCGTGGTCCCCACACTGTACCTGTGCTTCCGACAGCATGACGTCCTTGATCACTGGCTGCCCTCGGGGCTCGTTATTTTCCAGCTTCACGTATGTAACCTGGTACCCGCGGATCTGCCCGTGCTGCTTGTTGGAGATGGGCAGCTTCCAGCTCACCCGGATGGCAGTTGAATTCACAGACTCTACCTCCACCTTTCGCGGTGGGGCACTGGGCACTGTAACACACACAGGACGCACAGTTAGCCGGTACCACGCAAGTGTTGTCAGCTACCTCTCACTCCTTTGCTACCTTCCCTCCACCTCATTGCAAGGACAGCCCTGCTGGCACAAATTCCCTGTACCTGCCCAGGAGGTCACACTGCTGTTTTCCAGTGTGGCCAAAGCCCCGACCCTTTCCCAGCATCCAAGCATTTTTGCTACTTTCAGTCGGAAAGAGCGCAACTGTGATATGCAGGAGCACCCCTAATCAAAGCCGCTGTGCTGGATCAGACCCAAGGTCCATCTATCCTGCTCTTGTCTCCAGCAGTAGGGGAGCAAGAAAGAATACAAGAATATAGCAGAATATAAAGAATGTGGTAACCACCTGCAGCTCAGGGTGCCCTAAGGCAGAGCCAGGTGTTTTGAAACCTTCTTTGCATCCTGCCTGTCACAACTCCTCCTCTCAGATCCCTCTGTGTACATCTAAAAGCAGTCCAACAGCCCCAGGTAGCGCAACTGGGCGCCGAGCCTGCCTTGCGGGGAGCCCTGGTACCTGCCACCAGCCAGAGCGCACACGCGCTCTTCCCCTGTGACAGCAAGAGGTTAATGAGGGGGAAAAGCACCATCCTAAAACAATAACCCAGAGCTCGGAGACAGCAGTCACTGAACTCGGCCAGATAAAGGGGCCCGTGGGGATTGTGACAGCTCTGGGGACTGTATTTCATGCACGGCTAGCTGAATGCTTTTTGATAATAAAATGAAAAATTACACTGCCCAGAAAATATCAATTTTCTTGTAAGGTGAGGCCAGTTTAAAAATGTATTTATACCCTATTTACCATTTGAAAAAATTACCTCCTTATTACTTTTTGCTCTTGCATTGACTGTGACAAAAATGTCAATGCTAAAAAATTAGCCTCTCAGTTGCTCCTGGAAAGCTCCTTCCGTCTGAAGTAGCTGGGAGCAGAGGTGTGCATTCCCTGCGGAGAACACTGCTGCTACATGAGTGCCTGGTACGCAAGTGAAGGACCTGGGCTCCTTCCTAGCACCTTTACTGCAGGACCCCTTCTACCCTCCACTGCCCGCGAAAATCCAGGGGTTTGGAACCCCATACACCCCAATTCTCAACACAGCAAGAAATAATCAGTATTAGATAATTAGGGATGGATAGCTGACAAGCAGACATAATGAGTATTGCTACTTCAACCAACTAGATGGGAAGAAACAGCTACCCAGCAGGTAAGCACAGTTTTTAAGCTGCAGGGCAATTCATTATTTTCCCCAGATGTCCTTCTTAATTGTAGATAATTAAATAAAATAGAGAAAGGAGGAATGGAGTGTTTTAGCACCATGAGACCAACTCAAGGTATGGGAATGGAGGGGGCTGTGCTTGAATAGTTACCACCTTCTGGCTGGAGCAGCCTACGCCATAATCCACAATTCACTTAGTGCAGTGACCTTGCACAAGCCACAGGGCTCTCCTGCCCTAGCAAGACACCTGCCCACACACACAGTTGGGAGTCCAAGCGAAAAACAAGATACTCCCTGAGAACCAGACAGAAGCTGTGTGTCAAGCTCTGCTGGCAGGAAAAGGCGGGAGGCCTCGGCAGGACACGATACAGGGATGTTGCAGGGACATGAAAAGATGTGAATGTGAGCAGACCACAGTGTTTTGAGGAACGCTATCCTACCTCATTATGGGAAGCGTGTGCTGCATCTGAGACCCAAACAGGGAAAGTTCAATTTGTTTTCAGATCACAGTTTAGCATTTCTCATTCCTTCATCATGAGTACTTACTGAGCATCAGCATGTCAGAGGGATATGAAATCACTCCTGACAGCTAAGCTGGAATGTCCAACCATGGTGCCCAAAAACTAACTGAGAGAGCTTGTTGCGACATTTCTGGGGTAGCAGCTTCCCCTGGGCTACAAACAACTCTGCTGAATGAGAACTGAAGCAAACAATACAGGCAGCAGGACACACACAGATGTGTTTGCCAGCCCAGGAATGCAGTCAGCGAGCATTCCCAGACGCCACTTCCAGAGCCACAGAGACGTGGGGGACAGTGGCAGCCCATTTAGGGAAACTGTAACATGTCTGGTTTCAATTTGCTACGCTGACTGGGCAATGCAGAGATCATCCTTTCTTTGCCTGGACGCTGCATCTCTTTCTTCTCCCATTAAATCTGCAGCTTCTGGGGTCAGCATGAAGCCAGGGAAAGCTCCTACTGTCACCCTGAGCTCTGGCACTTTCAAAGGAAATGGCTTAAGTCATGATGACATAACTGACAGCCCTGCTAATACAAAGCAATTTCTCTTTAAAGCCGTCGTATCCAGTAAAGTGTTCTGTACATGCGATATTCTGACTCCTGAGCGGAAGAGCAGATTTATATAAGCTGTGGCTTGCCTGGAAGCCAGGGCAGGAAGCAGCTTTCCTGCGATATCTACAAGTTTCAAATGGATTTCTCTTCCCCTCTTTAGTTTGCTGGATTTCAGGTCAATAAGTAAACTTTAAATCCTGATCTCACAATGTGAGAGAAGCCTTTGGCTGGGAGAACTCACGTTACCTTCAGTAAAATGGAAATCACCACCAAACACTAGAAAGCCAAAATGGCAAAGCAGTGTAATGCCTCCTCACACGTGCCGGAAGCACTGCTAACACACACAGGACCCTTGTGGGACCACGTCAGGACATCTGATCCACAGCCTGGAGGCAACCATTGTATCAGAGCAAGGACCAGCAGAGCAATTTCCGTAGGCCGCTCCAAGGCAACAGTGGAGACCAACTCCCTGGAGGAGCTGACGAAAGCACTGCTCCCAACAGCCTCCGGTCCTGCTTGAAAAGCACTCCCAGGCCAATATCCCCACTCCCTTTCCCCCCTTTTCCAGCAACTCAGCTAGGAGAGTCCTGGTTACCCCAAGGCGGCAGATGAAGCAGCTATTCAGTAACACCTACCATCCTCATCCGTGCGCACATGCACGGGGATGCTCTCCGGTCCTGGCCCCACATCGGTGTGAGCCCTTACCCACACCTTGTACTCGGTCCATTTCTCCAGGTCCTTGATCTCCCAGCTGGAGTGCTCCTGTCCAATGCCATCCACCACATGCTTGGTGTTGTCATCTCCTTCCACTGCCTGGTACGCAATGGAGTACTGGGTGATGACCCCATTGCGGCTCTGGGCAGGCGGTGGCACCCAACTTACCCGGATGGTAGTGGAGCTGGTGCTTACACACTCGACTTCTTGGGGTGGGGCGGAGGGGGCTGGGGATAAATAAATGAAGTGGGGAGATGAAGGGAAATGAGTGGAAGGACAAACCAAAATGCACAGGGAACTTTTACCCAGCCAACTGAACACTGAACACATGGAAATTCAGCCAGTAGCCTCCTGGACAACCGCCTGCCTTCCTTGCAGATCATCAAAGATGGCACTAGGGGCAATTTGTATTTGAAAGCCTGATGAACAGCATGGAGACAGAAGTGCTGTTCTGCATCAGAGAATACATCTTCCCAAAGCAGTTCTGGACGCTCACTTTATCAAACACAACAAATGGCAGTAAGGGAAGGGGTGGGGGGGTGAGAGAGAGAGAGACTGGTAGGGAGAAGAAAGATGCTTTCAGTGAAGATCTGAAGCAGATGGAAACCAGAAGAGGTAGGAAGCTACAGAAGGCAAGAGTGGCAGAAGGGGAAGCTCACACACCAGATTGTATGAAGGCTTGCAAAAACCTGCTCCTAGACAAGTGGAGGAAACAAAAGAGAGGAGGAAAAGCAGGTGACTGAGGCTGGCTGGAGTGTGTCCAGGCAGGGTTTGAAATCACGACCATCAGCTGTGAGCAGCACCCTGACCCAGACAGGAGCCAGTCACCATGTGGAAACAGCAGATAACATGGTTGTGCTGCTTTGCACGTGTGCCTAGTACCTGGGACTAACTGCTTCATGCCTGCCAAACTGGTTACCTGCCTCTAGCTTCCTGGCCTATGGAGCTGTACAGGGGAAGGTAGGCATGTCTTGTCCCCTCCCAGGCAAAAAAACTACCTGCAGTTTGCATTAACTTCTAAGCCCCAGCAATGTTAATTGGCCACAGGGGGAGAAATGAGATCTGGACAGCAGACGCTTCTCACCAGGATGAGGAGCAAGTCTCCTCCAGACAGCATTGCTGGGGAAGAGCAGTGAAACAAATCTGGGGGAAGAGAGGGATCGGGAAAGGAGAGATGACCTGGACAAAGCAGAGCATCTCCAGGACACTTGCCTGGTTCATTCCCTCATTCCCTTCTCCAGCTTTGCAAAACTGCTGTCCTGTTGCAACGGGGCCCCAGCAGCATGGGAGCCCTCTCATGGTTGCAGCACCCCCTCTCATTTGGCCTCACTGTCCAGGGATGCTGCAGACAGCATGCTTGTGCAGAAGGCAAGGGTGGAAGCCTGGAGAAAGAAGGGAGCCCACCTGGTTGGGGAAGGCACAAAGGAGATGGGTGCATCCTTCTGCTTGCACAGAAGGCAAGAGTCCTAAACAGAGAAGGCAGGGCACCATCAGCAAAAAAAGCACACACAATTGCTCTAAGGCTAGGAAGCTGTCTGGCCAAGCAATAATGGAGTACAAGGTATCTTGCTTTGCTATGGCAGGTGAAAGGCTGCTTCCATTCTTCACTGCACTCAGAAACCTAGAAACACCTGAAACAAGACTGGTGCCCTTCCCTATGCTGCAGTCCTTGAAGCCATCAGTGCAGCAGAGCCAGACTTCCTGGGACACAGCGACAAGCCAGCCAGCTCACCACCTGCGTGAAGGTGACCACAACCTGTATTACTCCAGACAGCAGCAGGGACCTCAGATAATTAAAGCACCCAACAATCATGCCTTGGCTCTGCTGGGCACACTTTGGCAGTGGGAGAAGATTTGGGAAAGCTGGGGGCAGCAGGACCTCCCAATGCCAATGGTGACCTCTGCTTGCTGGGAACAAGGCCCACTTGCTTGCAAAGGCAGTTGCAGGCTGCATGTAACTCTTAGTGCCCACTTCTGTGCGCAGGGAGCAGGGCCCATCCCTTGTGCCTGCACTGGGGTGCCTGGAGAGAGGAACAATGGAGGGAGAGCGGGCAGTGACGGAGATGGAAGAGATGATGCCTGAGCAGAGTCAGGCTGCTGCTATGGGAGCTACGCTGGAGGAAAGAGAAGTCAAAGCAATGCGTGGAAGCAAACAGTTGCCTGTGTGAGGGAGGCAGAGCGGGATCGGCCCTGCCATCTGCTATACCGGAAAGGAGCAGGGGTAGAAAATGAATCCTCACACTTTTCTGGTTAATCAGCAGAGAAGTGGCAGGGAAGAGAGTAGGAAGATATAGTACCAAAGCAACATCAAGAGTGAATTCAGGGAGGACATAAGGTAGACACAGCACCTGGAGGCATCCCTCAGAGGGGACAGGTGAGACAGAAGGAGCTTGGCAAGCCTTTCCTTTGCCACTGTCTGCAGAGGCCCTTCACAGAAGAGACTAGCTCTGGCTTTGGGCCTCCACAGCATCCTTTGGGATGCAGCAGTGAGCTCCTTCTCCAAAGGCATCTTTGTATGGCAGCATGGGCAGGTCAAACGTTGGCTGTTGACTGGGTAAGAGTCACACACATGATGTTCAAGGCAAAAACTCAGATTAACACTTAAAGAAAGCAAAATAAAACTTGGTAACATGAGCAGGATCAACTTAAAACGCACAAAGAGTGGAAGTGTCCCTCCTGGGGCCAGCAAAGAGCAGACGGGGTGGCCAGCATGCACCCACACACGCAGATGTACCCACATGCACACGGTGCAAACCTCTGCTGCCTCCAGGCTGCTCACACTGGCCTCCCCGGCCCGGCCCACAGCAGCCCCACGCACCCATCCAGTCCACCTACTCCTTAAGCTAGGGAAAAGGCAGCCTCAAGACCCACCTTCGTATTTCAAGTGAGAACAGCATTTTAATGCTGAGGCCTGATGGGCACAGAGCTGGCACTCCTCTCCTGCATCATTCTGCTTGCCTGAGGCACTCCTGGAGAACTCCCCCGTGCTCCCCAGGCCATCAAAGCAGCATTGCTTGTACTTTTTTGCAGGGTGCCCAGCAACTAAAGCAAGCAGCTTAGCAGGGAAGAGAGCCCAGAAGGCAGCTGTCTTCTCAGGAGATGGGGTTCCGAGCTGTGCTGCTGGAAGGGCGCAAACGGGCACTGCATCCCTCTGGCCTTCCTGGACAAGCATCCCTACCACTCCTAAGCAGGGATGTCACAAGAAAAGCCCAGAAGCAGCAATACAGACATCCTTCTCCCGCCCACTAGCGACTCATTAGTGAAGATGTGCCTCCTACCTCGCCCTTGACTGGTTTGTCAGGGACAGGAATAGAGCCTGAAGACAGGCTCTTTGGAAAGCAGGAGTCTGACTGCTCCTGCAGTTTGTGTCCCACCTGAACATGTCAACCTCCAAGATCTAACAGGGGCAATCAGATGGAAGAGTGAAGGAAGGAGACCAATTTGAAGTTGGGAGCAACACTGTTCCTAGATTAGTAAGTTCTAAGACCACAGGGGACTGATGCAACCATCTAATGTGAGGTGTTGCTAAGTGCAGACCAAAGAATTTCTGCCTGGAAGTTGTGCATTGTGCACACAACTGCTGAGCTAAAGCAGAGCTTTCTGAAAGACCTACTTGACTTTGAGACCCCCAGTACCCAAGAATCCACTCTGCCCTGTGACTGTTCAGCTAGTGGATTGTCACCCTCACTGAATATCCCAATAGGAATTGCCAAGGACTTTCCTCATAGAATGGAGTGCCACCAGAAATCTTCTTGGGGGTCTGTAAACCAAGACCCAGTCACTTCTTGGATAAACTGAAGAACTCTTAGGTCCCCCAATGTAAGGAGGGTTTCATTGGTCAAAGCAAGGTATTCCTGGGGCTTTTGGCCAAATCTTTTCCAACCTGTGCATGTCTCTGTTACTAAACAGATGCCAGAACCAGTCAGCTACTGCTCCACTGGCCAGTGAAGCAACAACCTTAAAAACAGATCTGTGTAAGATCCCCTGTGAGCAGACAGCATGTGGAGCAGACCATGGGAAGATGTCTGCCTTGAACAGTCCATGAAGCAAAGGTTTGTCTACTTGGACTGTTGCGAGACTCTGAAGGACTCATTTATGCATGGAGCTGTCTCTGATTAAGTGTGTTCAAGGATAAGAGCATCCACTGATGGAATTAATTTAAGTGGCAGGAGAGTTTTTTCAACCTTTGCCTATCAATACAAAAGCTATCTGAAATAGGTATACAAATCCCCACACTCAGAATTTGTTCTCAGTGTTCAAATATTTATAACAGCATGATCTGAACCTCTCTCCATTTTCATACCTGTCTATCGTGCAGCACTAAGACACCATTAGCTCACTTAACGAGGTGGAGGAATCCCTGCGACTGATATGTTAATGAAGCTGAGTTTTCCTCAAAGAGAAGGTCGTTCCAATAGTGAGCAGAGCTGCTCTTCCCTGCCTGAGCTTCCTTTCTAATGGCCATCTCAGGCTCTCAGCTGCTGTGCATGCTGGCACCCTCCCTGCAGGGAAGGCTGGCTGCCTTTGCCAACTGCTCACCCCACATAGCTAGTAAATCCCAGACAGACGGTGCTAACGGAAATGTCTTTTTTCCCCCTTTTAATGCTCTTTGCATAATGGCAAGCCCAAAAATCGTTAGTGAAAACGAGCTTATCGCAGGGCCCTTTGATAGCCCTAATCTGCTTATGCGCAGCACTTTGAGCTGCCAATCAGAGCAATGCGAACTCCTGCTCTGTGATCACACGGGCCAGACGAGGATGAAAGTGATATTGCCTGGGTCACCTCATTATCTAGCCTCTCTATTAACTCTGCTGCAGCTTGTTCTGGTTTCCCCTAGCGCTGCAGTCCCAGAAGCACCAGCCTCACTTGCTCACACAACACAGGCAAACAGCCACTTTCCCAAACCGACTCCTCCGGCTGCCTGATAGCCACAGGCACATCTGGCCTCAAAGGACGCCTCACCTTGCAATCAAGTGTATGGAGCAGGGATGGACTCCTGCAGAAGCAAGGCAGCTGGAATGGAGAGTGAAGGGGTGAAAATCCAATGGTTTGGAGACAGTCACATTTAGAGCCAAACACCCATATGCTGCCTGTCCAGACAGCTTGTCTGCATGGGAGTGAATTCAGAGAGATGCACGAGCCCACTCAAATCAATCTCTCCAAAGCAATTTCCCAGCCTGTTTCACTCCTCCATCAGTTTTTATGAATCTACCCTTAGGAAAAGACAGCATGATCAAAGGGACACGAAGAAAGAACTTACCACTTGGGTGCACCCCCTCTGCCAAAGCGCCCTGATCCAAAACCCCAGCTGACTTTCCCCATTACACCCTTTAGCAGACTGCATCCCGGCATCCCTGCAGACCCACAAGGGCAGAGGCACCGAGCTACTCCGTGTGCCCAGGCAACGGAAACTGGACAGCTTTAGCTTTTTCTTCAGTAGTGCAGAGTGTCAGACACTTACTGGATTGGGCAGTTCTGGCTTCGATTGTGGGGGTGTAGACTCCTACCCCCAGCTCTGAGCGGGCACCCAGACGGAACTTATACAGCGTGTCTGGTTTGAGACCTTCCACAGCATACGAGGATGTTGGGTCAAACTCCATCTTTTGCTGGTAAATAAAGGGAAACACAGATTATTTGGTGTAGTTGGGAGAATACAGAAAAGCTGGTACTCGGCTCCCAATGCCAAGGGAATAGGCAGCCCATCACCCATTCTGGCCCCACAGAAAGTCACGGCCACGCTGCCAAACCTGCTGCAGTCCTGCAGGACTCCAAGGCACAGAGCTTCCTGGGTAAAATACAAGGACTCTGCAGGGAAGCAGACCTCTCTGAAAGCCAGGCTACACCACCTCGTGTCCAGACTGTACTGACCATCTGACAGCTTTGTGGGAAAGCTGGGTCTAGCTATACAGTTCTGACAAGGGGCACAGGACACATGAGTTTGTTTCCTCCAAACAGACAATGTCTGCCTGTGAAATAGAGTAAAGCCCTTGTCCTGGAGTAGTTGGCATCTCTAATGCACCTAAACAGTGCTGGTAAAGGACTTGTTTTGCTGCCACTTCACCTGGAGTGCACTTATTTCTGTCAGCTTTCATGCCACTATAAACACAGCAGGAGGAGGAGAGGACCAGGGGATACTGTGATGCCGCCATGGCACAGTTCTCACTGTGCTGCTCTGCAGCCAGCACTACTTTTGTTATATTTAGAGCTGGACTTCTTTTACGGCCCTGACAGTAAACGTGGAAGGGCTCTCTCTAGGCCACCCTCAATCTGCTCCTTAAGTGTAACCAGTCTTGGACCTGCAGACACATTTTGGAGGCCATTTCAGACCCACCTGGAAGCCCTGCCAGCCTGCACAACTGTTTAAAGGCACTAGCAGTAAGGATGCCTCAGGGAAGGTGTTGTGGTTTTCTGGAGCCTTTCCAGTCCCAAATCAGTCACTATCTACTTTGCTGGGCATCAACAAGCACTGCTGAGGGCACTTACACAGAAGCCAGACAGAGATTGCCATACTCTTATCACACACCCAGAAGAAACATGGAGAGGAAACAGTCCCATTGCCACCCCAGCTCAAGCAGACACCTTTCCCAAGCTGCTGAATTGTGATGTCCGGCCCCAAGTGCTGCTGACGCAGAGGCAGGATTCTCACCTGAGTGCCATCCTCCCCTTCCCAATACAGCAGCTCATATTTGGTAATGCGTTCCTGAGAGGCTGGCAGCCACGTCAACAGGATGCGGGTATCAGACTCTGCTTCTGCCTGGAAGTCAGCTGGCTGGGCGGGAACTGGGGATCAAACACATGGTTAGTGCCAGGAGGCAGACGCAGGGAGGGGAGCCACATACCTTTGCAGAATCTGTTTCACCTTGCGAGGATCCTCTTTAATTCCTTCTGGACCCTTCCCTTCTTCCCTCTCCCCCATACGCTGCTCTTGCAACAGCCCAGGCAACAAGCAAGCACCTCCGGGACCCAGGCGGGTGACTATGGGAACTGCGCTCACTTCCAGCCCCTGACTGCATCCCAGCTCCTTCCTTCCACATGTGTACTCACAGCGCAGAAGGGCCCGGCACAGTCGCATAGGCTCATGACCAAGACCTCGCGTCACAGTATTAGCCATCCTATCCCAGACAAAACTGAGGGCTGCATTACTTGTACAGAGATTGATACCAACTCCCCAGGACAAGCTGACAGCTTAAATCTGATGGCTGTGGGGTGGGGATGCCGCTCTGACATGCAATTTCAGCCATTTGAGCACCAAGTGCAGTTGCGATGCCTGGTGCAGATCGGACACATGGCTGAGCCGTGCGCCACCGGGGTGGACACGGAGCTGCAGCACCTCACTCCATACGTACCCCCTTGCTGTGTTTTGACCTGGATGATGTCCGAGGGGGGCCCGTCGCCCACCGAAGTAAAGGCCAGGACGCGGATGCTGTACGTGGTCCCTGTGATGAGGCTCCCCACGGTGGTGAGATGGCTGTCGTCAGTGTTGTGTTTCTGCCACATGCTCAAAGGCAGATGCGGGTCGGTGGTATAGTAAACGCGGTACCCTCTGATCTGTCCATTTGGCTCCTCTGGCTGCTCCCACTGGACCAGCATAGTGCTGGCGCTCAGCATCCGTGCTTGGACTTTGAGGGGTGGGCTTGAAGGAGCTTGCTCTCCTGTCCGGGCCTCGACCAGCTCACTGGGGGGACCCCTGCCGATGTTATTGACTGCGATGACCCGGAACTCATACTCTGAGAAAGGGCTGAGCCCACCTATGCTATAGCGGGTTGTTGCCACACCATCCACCTCCTGGAACTGACCCTCCAAGGATTTGGGCTTGTACTGGATGACGTAATACGAAATGGGGTCGGAGTTGCCCGAATCCCAGGTGAGGGTCACGCTGGTAGCTGTCGTTTCAGTCACTAATGGCTCAGTTGGAGGTTTTGGCAGTGCTGCAATTGGAAGGCAGAGAGGTGTGATTTAAATAATTCAGTCAGCTCAAACCCTGCAATGTGCACAGGGATAAAAATGGAGCTGCCACCTCCCATTAACATTCTTCTTTAAAAGGCAGAAATCATTTCATACTCTAGAACATGCATTTTTATATTACCATATATTGCTTGAAGTGGTTCTTAATGGAAGGATAAACAGAGCAATCATGTTATTAGATGTGCTTGACGCACTTACCAGCAGCAGGCTAAATAAAGGTAATTCAACGGGGATGCAGGAATGTTTCTGTCATGGGGGTTCAACTGGCAGTGGGAAGGTGCTTGCTGGGCTGGGCTGGCCCCAGAAGCCAGGTGTACAGCTGATTTACAAAGGGATACAGGAAAGCAATCAGAGCACCACGGGTAATCTGGAGCTTTGCTCCTGGTTCCACAGAGACAGCATCTTGTGGCATAGGGAGTTCATGGACAGTGCTGTTAGATGGGTTGATGGGGGAATGCCTTGTAAGTATTACAGTACATGCAGGAGGGATACAGCCAGAGAAATTACCAACTTTCACATCCACTATTTCACTGGGTGGTGTGTCAAACTGCAACCAGACAATAAACTGTTACACAAGAACTCTGTGACACTGACATCTCTGAAGTGTTAATGCGAATGCAACTGCTGCAAGCAAACATTTCCAGATTTGCCATTTTACCAAAAGAACAAAGAAAGAGAATGAGTGTGAGAGAGATTTGCAGAGTACACAAATACTTTAAGACACTGTCTACAGTAAGTTTAAACCTCCTACGAACCACTCTAGTTAAAGTCATTAGTAATGTAATGCAGCTGTGCTTGACAGGGAACCAGGAAAAATGCTCATCCCAAATTAAGATCCTCAAGTGCTTCATTCTTTGGCAAAGCCATCAGGTTTCCAGTTTCTACATGGTTCAGCTGAGGAGGGCAGGCTCTTTAGCTCAGGAACATGCCTGTTCTGACTGCCAGGGAGGACGCCCTTTCCAGTGCTACTGCAACATGAATACTGAGAAAATCGGTGACAGCTGAGCTGGCATGGGAGGGAAGGTCATGCAACCCACTATCAGACACTGCACCACTACCCATGGAGGACTCAGGGAGGGCAAACACATCCCACCCAATATTACAGCCTGAAGCAACACATTTCCTAGAACACCCAAGAAATTGGCAGCCTCCCTCAGGCTTTCAAGGACAGATGACACTCATCCACCCTTTCCTTTGGAAAGCTGCAAGCTTGACTCTTGCTAGCTCTTGGGTGTGCAGCCTGCATGTGAGCAAGGGGCAGGTCTGGTACCTTCTATGTGCTTACTGCAATCAGCTCTGTGTCATCTTGCTTCTCCTGTCTGCCCTGCAAACAGTCTACTTTCCAGCAAGCACAGGAGAAGCAACACCAGCTGAAGGAGTTAGGGATAGAGGCAGTAAGATATCCAGAGTGAAGATGCAGAGAAGACAGACAGAGAAACAAGGAGGACAGCAAAGGGCTAAAGGAGCTGAGCAGACCGCTCCCTGTCCTGGGGGCCTCTGCAGTCCTGGGGTGGCAGTGGGCATCATGTCAGCTAAACAGCGAGGCAGAGTTGTCCCAGGTACAAAGGGAACCACCAGTGCAATAGTACAGTTCCCACCTCCTCCCTCCATGTCCAAACCACCACCCCATCATGCTTTTTTCTTCCGTAGACTCTTGGCTGTGTGCTATAACCAAGGCAACCCCTATGCTCTGTAAGAAGACAGGAGCTGGAAAAGGTACTGACTAGCAGGCACTGGGAGTAAAGCGAGCGGTATGCGGCTAAGGTTAAAAGCATCCTCTGACTAGCATCAGGGAAAAAAGAATTTTCTGTTAATCTCCAGGTCAGAGAGGGCTAACACTCAATTCTGTGGTTTGTTCAAGCAGGGACTCAGTGCTAAAGGTGGCCATAGCGCAGGAGGGGGCCTGCAAGAACAGACAGACTCAAAAGATGACATATCTGTGGAAACCTGAGTTACAAATCAACTGCAAGGAGAGGAGGAAAGGGGATAGTGTGGACCTGCTTGGCCACAGATGGGAAAAGCAGAATGCGTACTTCAGCCTCCCATTAGGGAGCTGCCTGGGTGGGCTGCCCTGTGTCCAATGGTCAGCAACCAGCAGTAATGTCCTCTCTGGGGCAAAGCTACCAGTGAAACGGCAGCAGGAAGCATACCTTAAGGACAGTAACAAAAGAAAGAGAATGGTAAAGAGGCAGAGCAGTAAGGGAAAAAAGAAAACTGTCAGAGGAATATGCAATAATTTAAAAATGAACGTGTTTATCTCCTCCCTGCAGAGGGGCAGGATGCTTGTTCTGGTGAGACCCACAGATACTTCACATTGCTAGGATTAACCTTCTTGTCCTGCCCTTACTGCAAGAGGAGACCTCTGTGCAAATGGCCCTCTGACTACAGACATCCACAGACCCCTGCCCCAGGACAGCCCGTGGCCTGCCACTGTGCTGAACTGATCCTACTGATGCACAGAATGAGCCAGAAATTGCTAGGATGAGCACAGACTCAACGAGGTTCCCTTGTGGCATAACAGGGACCCAGCCTGACACAAGCCTGTCTCCCATCATGCCACATGTAGGGAGAGAGGAAACAATCTCCAAAGCAAATACTATACTGTAAGCATGAAAAAAACCAAGTTGTGGGTTTGGGAGCCTGCCCTGCAAGGTGGAAAAGTCACAGGAGACTGCAGTCAGTTGGGTGCACCCAAAAACACTTTGGCAAAGGGCTACACCATTGAAACCCAAGTAGGAGCACCACAAGGAACAGTTCCTTACCTTTGACAGTGATCTGGGCCGTGGCTTCGATCATGCCGAGGGAAGAGATGGCCACGCAGGTGTAGTTGGCAGACTGCATGATATTATTCAGCTCCAGGACGTTCCTACCGACGGGCATCTCATCTTCTTTGGTCAGTTCCTCCACACCAGCCATCCACTTCACGTAGGGCATCGGAGCACCTACTGCCACGCATGTGAGGTTCACGCTCCCCCCTGGCATCACCTCGTGGTTGCTCGGAGGGATAGAGAATCGAGGAGCAACACGCCGCACTGAAACAAGGAGGAGACAGCTAGTAGGGTCACAGAACCAGCAGAGAGCACTCAGTTGCACTGCGGGGGTACATGAGGGGGGGTTCAACATTTTTGCCTGTCTATCCCTCGGGACAGATAAAATGAAGTGCAAAAGCTGTTCACTGCTTTCCCAAATTGCACACACTTTGCTCTCCTTCCTTAGCCACTGGCATCTTATTAGAAGAACTCATTAAGGGATGGCTCAATCCATTCCCTCCAAACATAGCCTTTTGAAATCATATTACTAACATGAAACATTCCTCCGTTTAAATTACATCCCTCTAATTAGAGAGCATGCACAAATGCCAGTCACACACTCTCTCTGTGCAGGGCCCACTGAAGCTCTGCAAAACGGAATTACCTGCTCAATTTATTAGCTCTAGAGTAAAGCAACTTGTCCCTTAAACCTCGCAGGGTTTGGGCAGGAGCAGCATAGGGGTTTCTTTCTGAATTAGCACACGTGTGCTGCTAAATAAAATATAATTCCTTTCAAAATGTAACTCAGGTTCTACCTTGGCTCGGAAAAAACAGTCACCAGAGCTGCATGACATTGTCAGGGCCTGAACAGATCACCTTGCTGGGCAGGAGAGAACTAATCCTGACAGATGTGAGATCATATCCATTTTGACAGAAGAGAGCTGGGCTGGCAGAACCCTCCCCACCTTTGTGGCAGCACTTTGGGAGATGTATTCCTCCTTATTTCATTGCACAGCTTCTCTTCATATCAATCCCTTGCTGGGTATTTCATTCAAGACTTATTTGTAAGCAACTCTCAGCTACAATAAAGCTCTAAAGCTGCCTGCCATATGCATTCCCGTCAGGAAAATGACACTGAGAAATGAGGCCCCTTCTTCAGGGTTAGTGTTATGGGCCTATTTAAGCAAGGGTAGAGAAACAACTGTGCTCGGTAAATCTTTGTCTCCTCTGGGCAAGCTCATTTTAGTCTGTAGTTAAAAAGGGAAACTGCTCAAACGTGTCTTGCCCAACAGCCCTGCTCTCCTCTAGCCTCCTCCACCAGAAAGGCAGCCCCAGAGCATCAGCTGGGTTCACGACCGACCGGCTCCTGAGGAGCCTCTCCCTGCCAATTATGCTCCTCCATCAGTGCATCGGGCTGGCGGAGCGGCCAAGAGCCGCAGTGCTGGGGGCAGGTGGAAATCAGGCAGGAGCCTGAGCAGTGCTGGCTCACAGCATGCCGCAGGCACAACCGGCCCCATGGGCACTGGGGGTCCGGGGGGACATGGCTCTGCTGGCCTAGCTCCTGCCACCACGGTGTCTCCGCAGACAGAAAAGCCGCTGACAGCCTGGCGAGCCGCAGAGGTGTCAGCTCCGCTTGCCAAGCTGACTCTCCCCAAATCAAATTTCACTAGTGCTCTCTTTGATGATTCATCCCCAAACCAACAGGCTTGCAGAAACAGACTGAACACGGAAGCCCCCACGCTAGCATGTACAACAGAGCTAAGACTTCATGATAAATTAGACAATACTGTCAACATCGTGTGTGTACTACACATCGTCTCGGTGACAAAACAGGGCTCATTAGCTCCTTACCAGCCAGGGGATGGATAACTTGCCTTTTTTTTTTTTGTTTTGTTTTGTTGAATGTCTAAATCCAAAGCCTTGCTGGTTGTTTCTTTTAATCAATTATTAAATCTCAAATCAATAGCTACATGAGCGATCGCCAGTGAGGCGTTACCTGACTGATGGGGCAGCACTCCCCAAATAAGACAACTGAAAGTGTACCCAAGTGCTACACAGTCATGAGAATACGAAGTTAACCTGATGGACATGGCAATGGTTTAACATGATGGCGTGTATTTCCAACCAAAGCGTCCCAGCACCGTTCGTTAAGAGTCAGGTTTCATTTTCCAATGAACATGACGTCGAATTATTTCAGGTAGAAGCTGTTCAAACTCCGTCCCCATCCAAGGACCAAACCCACCCACCCACACTGCGTTAAAAAAAGAAAAGAGCAAACTTTGAGGATAAAGCCATGGGTGTGCAGAGAGCACTCACACACATGCACCAAGCAAACAGGCTGGCAGGCACTGGAGGCTACTGTGGAGTCAGAGAGAAAGTGGAGTGAGGGCAGGACAGGGAGAGGGAAGGTGCACAGTAACTCACATACAGGGACACAGGAAGAAGAGACTGCAGGACAAGAGGCCATGCAGGAAGGTCAGAGCCCAGCATGCACAATCAGATTTTGACTCCCAGCCCTGTGAGACTACAAGCAGCACAGCACAGCCTGCTGCAGGCTCCCCTGCGCCGCGTCCCTGCCATGCCCAGCCCCACCAGTGCTGTGTCCCCCTCGATGTGTCCTGCAGAGCCAGTGCCTGTGGGCACTGCAGCCGCCTCTCCCTGGGGAAGCCAGCAGCTGACCATCCCCTGCTCCCCTGTGGGCAGTACAGGGGAGATGCACTTCCAAAGGGGCCGGGGGCTCTCTCGACAGCCCTTTGCAGGGCGAAGAGAAGGGCTGAGCCCCTTCAGAAGTGGCTCTTCCCTGTCCTACCCACAGGGGAGCGGCAGAGGTGGCTGGCATGTCCATGTGCCTAGGGAAGGGATGTATGGCAAGGAAAACTCTCCTGCAGATCAAACCATCCAGGAGGGTGGCCAGGCTGCAGCGTTGCCGAGCTGGACATGGGCCGTGCCTCCTGCACACTGCAGCCTGCAGCACGCCAGGAAGCTGTGCAGGGCCTCAGCTATCAAGCCTGGCAACAGATGAGCGGTTAAACAGGCCTCTGCGGTGTATTTTTGCGACCCAGAACAGCTGAGCCGGCCTCCCCTCATTAGCACACCGGCAGAGCTGCTAAGATGGGCTCATTGCTCCATGCTGGAGAGCCACAGTGCCCAAGGCACCGCAGCTGCTAAAAATGGATGCCATGTGTAGGGGTCAGCTCTCAACACAGGAGGTAGGAGGGGGTCAGGGCAATGCCTTCAGTGAGAGATCTGGCCCAGACGATACCCTGGCAGGAGCCTGTGCTAAGGAAAGGACGGGCTCCATCAGCCTCCCATCCTCTTGGGGGATAATTGGCAGCTTTTCGTCCCAGTCAGCACAGAGGGAGAAGGGGAGATGCTGTCAGTTAGCATTAGTGAGAGCTGGCAGAGCTCTCACAGCAGCTTGCAGAGCACCATCAACACATTCCTCAGGCTCAAGCCAGCGATTTAAGTCACTTGCTTTTCTAGCATAAGAGTCTGGTAATGATTTAAATCAGTATAACTCCTCAAAAAGCAGCATTCTTAGAATTTCCGTCCAATTTACAAGTCAAATCACATGGGCTAGCACAGCCCATGACGCTACCTTGAGTGCTCCAGAAATTTTTGTTGTTCTTCATTTATTGCAGCAATGAAATTTCCCTTTTTATTACAATTTTCTTGACAAGAATTTGCAATTTTTTTTTTTTAATCTTCTTTTTGGATAAAGATCAGAGAAGGTGGTTTGGAGATTTTGCAAGAACAGCGCGGGGAAAACTGCTGTGAATATTAAAATTATTTCAATGGACAATAGTATAATTCAGAGGTTTAGTTAAACCAGCAGACTGTCAAAAATGAGATTCATTGTCATTCATCCCAAGAATAGGCATCGTAAAGGCTCTGTGCTGCTCCACTATTCAGCACGCCTCCCAGTAGAGAGCATTCCCTGGGAAGTGAAGTGAAACCCCGGAGCGGTGAGCACTGCAGCGCAACCTGAGCCGGTGCCGTGGATCCCACAGGACAGGGAGAAAGGACAGTGTGGAGACTGGTTCCCCACTCACTGGGGGGACTGTGGGAGGAAGGAGGGGAACAGGCAACACAACAGCCACAAAGGTTGAGATACATTAATAATTCAGCATGCATTAACATGCACATTCCTTGTCTTGAGAGCAAAGAGCATGAATCGATTGCCCGGCTCCTTTCACGACAGGAGTGGCTGTTTCTTAACGTCTCAGGTTCCCTCTGAGGGTGACGTTACCCCCTTGGAGAAACAGGGACCCCCCCATTCCTGCCCCAAGAGTTGTAGGCTCTGAGCATGAATGCTCAGGGCTCACAGGCCAGTGCTGTTAGCCCCTCTCCCGCATGCTGAGACATTGCTGGCATACAGCAAGGCTGTGTTAAAAACACAACAGTGCCGGGAGGACTGCTCATGCTTCCAAAACTGCACGGTGCTGCTAGGGAAGGGGAAACCAAACTGCTTTCCCTGCTGGCTGTCTTGGCCACAGTACAGCTGAGCAAACGACAATGCTCACACCCCTACCTCTAGCTTGCAGAGATGCAGGGACCTTTACTTGCCTGATGTTGCTTCTGGGTTTCCTTCTCACCGTGCCCAGCTGGCACCTAACTCTGGGCTCCAACCTCCCTCTCCTGACACCCCCATCGCAGGCTCGCTGGGTGCTGCCCCACGGCGATGTGCCCATGTTCTGCATGCTTCTCCGCTCCTCTCTGGGGCAATCCCAGCTGCTGTGATCCCAGCGGTCCTGCACCACTGTCCTGACATCCTCTCCCCTTTGCTGTTCCTCTGCATGAAGGAGCAGCAGTCTAAAGTCCCGTCAGCTCCGAATGAGGACCAGCGCTGCCTGGGCTGTGCTGCTCCTCCCTGGCCCCCAGCACAGCAAAGGCAAGTTCAGAGGGCTCTGCTCTAACCTCCCGAGGGATGAACAGTAGAGAGTGATGTGGCGGCATGTCTTTGAGAAGGTGACACTGCCTGATTTCTTTAGTCCAGCCAGGCAAGCTGGAGGATCCTTGGCGCACAGGGCATGCTCACGCCGTTGCCACAATGCTACCCTGCCCAAAACTCCCGCCTTCCTCAGGAACCACCTCCTCAGAGTCAGGAAGGAGTGAATTTAGGAGATATCCTCAAACATGATCATCGGTCTGCATAGTTTATTCATCTGTAGACACCTTTCATCTCTCCCTAGTGCTATCATTTTAAGGAAGGACTTCAAATGGAAAGGCAGTTGCTGAAGTCTCACAATCTATTGACAGAATCAACAGCAGGAGAGGAAAAATTGGAACCAGAAAAAATGCATTTACAGTCTAATCTTGTGCTCAAACAATGCTGTACTATTTATGCTCCCAATGCATCCTTGAGTGCTGACATTTTATAGACAATTTCCAAAACAGGGCCTTGCCATTTTTGGATTATATTTCAGCTATAACTTTTAGGTCTAATTATTTGCGCTGACAACCACATATAAAAGAGGATATATCATTACAGTGGTGCAGCACTGGAGACACATCAGCATTCAGCATACTGACATACTAATAGCAAAGTAAGGGAGAGCAAGATTGTGGAGCTATGCAATTTGCATTCACTCTCTGAAATTTCTCTGATGAAAATAACACAACATTAAGGAGGGGAATAAGAGAAAAGATCCACTGTATCAAGATAAAATAACTCGTTAATAAATAACCTTGTAGCAGTCACAGAGCAATAATTAAATGCATGGGTGAGCGGTACACAGTTTTAAGCAAAGCTGGAAAAATGTAAGATGTAATTATCAGTGCCAAACAAATTATAAGCAAGGCAAATCCCAACGGAATCTTTAGAAACTAATTTCTGGCTACACATTAAATATTTGTGTATGTGGGTATTTTTGGTGGGGCGGGAAGGAGGGGTCGACACAAAGAATGAGAAATTATCTGCTCCTGCTGGCTTATATCCATTCTTTGCTGCCTCCCCTCAGCTAAACCATGCGGCTAAAACGTTTAAGTGCCCTGTCAAAGGTTTATTCTCCAGAGGTGTCTGAGCCATCACAGCGGTGCTCCAAATTCACTGAAATCTGGGAGGCTCTGGGCCTTGGCTTTAATTTCTTCTCTTTTCTTCCTCGTTCTCATTTTTCATCATTGTCTTGGGCTCAGGTAATTTTATCCTCTACGAAATCTATTTTTAGAGGGTAAACAACAAGGGCCTCGTGCCTCTCAGTACAATCTAAATGAGAGCACGTTCCAGGGAGAGAAACGGGAGTGAAGTCAGTGTACTGGAACAACTGCTATGACAACTTGTTAAAACTTGTGCCAGTGATGATTATAAGATCAACTCATGCAGCTGCCTGATGGCATGTATGAGAGGAGAGAGGGTCTCTTCCCTGTGCCACCTGGGAGCAGCGCCGGGCTGGAGAGTCGCTACGAGCATCCCTCTCCTCCAGCGTGAGTGGAGGGACGGACCCACACAGTACCTGTTCGGTGAAGGAGTCATCTCTGGAAACTAGCTCAGGACTTCTGCCAAAAACACCAGCTTTCCTCAGCATGAAATCATGAGTGCCTCAAGCTAGGTCTGGAGCTAGATTTAATTTAAAAGCTGGAGTCGCCTTTCGCTATTGTCCTTTATTCACCTCTGGCTTCCTGAGGGCAGTGGGACAGAGCAGGGCAAAGCACAAATCAGGTTTTGCTGAGTGGCTACGAGCTCCTGCGCACGTCGCCACAGGCCTCCCTGAGCCATCCCAGGTAAGGACGGGGCCACTGCCAGAGCTCCCTGCTCTCCTGCCAGCCAGAGAAAGACCCAGCCCCAGGGAAGAAAGGAGAGGCAGACCTGCTCATGCAAAGGGCCCTTGTCAGAGCATGGAGAAATGGCCATCCCCAAAGCAGGGACTGCCAAGGAGCAGGGAAGCCGCCTCAGCACAACGGCCTTGCGTCTCTCATCCAGCTGCCCCTGCTGCCCCGTGGCAATGGAGGGCAGCATGCTGGGTTCTTCTCCAGCCGAGATGAAAAGCAAGCTTTTCACCTCTCGAGAAAGTTAAAACTTTTAAAGCTACAGGAGAAATTGAGGAACCCACTCTCCCGAGCAACACATGAGGGGACTAGGGATCATTCTGATCCCTGCTTCCAAAGACTGCTCTTGATCTCCAGCCAGAAAGCAGCAGCAGTTTAGAGGTATTAGTCTGGCACATCGCACAGGTAATGGGTTAGAGAAGGACCCCACATACAGTAGCATGCACTTCTCCCCACCCTGCCTTTGAACAAAACTGCCCTGGCTGGTATTTGCATGCAAAATACATTCTGTGCATCTTAAATCTCAAGCAACAAAGGCATGCAAACAAAGTATGAATGCCATCACCAGAGTCACAGCAAACAGTAAGCAGATTTCATCAGGCACACTGTGGCCGTGCCTGGAAGGGAGCCAGAGTCTGTAGGGCCCCCTCCCCTTTTGCAGATGGCTCTCCTCTATCTACTGGAAAAGTCCCATCTGACGTGGAGTACTGTAGATGGATAAGAAGTGAAAAGGACCAACCTTCTCGCTGATCTGAGAGATGAAAGTTTGTTTTGTTTGATGGCAGAGTGCGATGAAGATGAGGAGGGAATAAAAAAAGACAAGGAAAAACACAGAGAGTAAAAACAGGCCAAGCTTCATCTGTCCGCACACCACTGAAACGACAAGACAAGACTACAGAGGTCAGCCATGACTTCCCACCATGCACACCCAACACTCCATGTCGTGGACAAGACAGCGCCGCACTTGCACTGCTCCGGCCTGGACCACGGCTGGCCCCTCTGCCGCCCTGACCTGCTCACTGCTCGCGGAGGCAGGGCGGAGGGAACCCCACGTCCCACACGTACTCACATGGAGGGTGCTTCAGGGCCAGCCCCATGCTGGGCCAAATGCTGGAAGCACAGACACATTTACATGTGCAAAACAGTCACACACACGCACAGAGCAAGGGACTTCAGCCATCACACAGACTGACGTTCTCCCACGCACCCATTCCAGCTATAAAGATGATGGCAAAGGCACTTTAAACCCATTGACCACACACTGGGAAGAGCATATATGCAGATCCGAACTTTATCAAGTATGAAAGAAATGTTCCAAGTGGTGAATGGAAAATCTTCTACCACGAAGAGCGGCTCCCCCTCTCCAAACAAAGAGCTAAATGCAGCAGAGAGGTATTAGGCAAGTGACAGACATGCGCAGTCTCAGCTGGGCTCAGTTTCGGGAGAGCCTTATTGATACACTGTGCTGCGAGTAAGAGATGGACAAGAAATCAGAAGGACAAAAACACCCAGAGAGAATTGAGCAGGTCCCAGTTTTTGTTCCTGCAGGAGAGACAGTAGAAGGTTAGTTGCATTTTCCTTATAGACAAAGGAGATCTTATTTCTCTAGCAGGAGTGACCTCACTCCAGCTACAGATCTGTGGCGTATCAGCTGTAATCGAACCCTCGCTGAGAGAATACAGAAGTGTATTTGATAGTTAAAGACTGCTTATGAGTCACATTTTTGATGGGGGAAGGAGAAGGTGGGGGGAGGAATTTGCTTTCCAGCAGAAACACTGCAAATTAGAGAACAGCATGTGGCATTATACAGTGCAACAGTACAGTCAGCCATTTCCAGCGATTAGAGGACAGGATTTTAACCAACACTGACATGCTACAGACCAGGCAACAAACTGCCAATAACAGCTACAATAGTGGCCTACGAAGTGTAATGGAGCTTGCAGGAGAACAGCAAAACAGTTGTTTACATTTCTTCAATTGAACTGATACCAGGGGACCAGAACCAGCCAACTCAGAGCTTAACTGGCCCATAAGCGAGGGCCACATCCAGCGAGGATCCCCACCCGGACATCCTCAAAGCAAACACTCCTACCTTAAGGTACAGGTTTCCTCTGGCCTGCTTCAGACAGGGGATTTAACCTCCTGGTCCACAAAACATTAACATACAGCTCATTTAATCCTATGAGACCCTGTGATGGGAGGGAACCTCTTTATTGCCGCTCCCAAGTCACCACTTTATTTCCTAATCTAATGGAGCGTATCACATCTGCATGGCCTCAGCAGACAGCAAGGGGCTTCTGCCTTCTGCTCAGTTCTTCCCAACAGGGAGGGTTTGTTTCCTGCCCTTGCCCGGGAACCACAGCGCTTCTGGCAAACTAGACGTACCCGTGAATGGCTGCATTTCTGGACAGCAGCACTAACATGGCAATAGGGCAACACAAACTCCAAGTGCTGCAAACACGGACCAGCCTGCTGCACCTGTTGGGACTGTGCAACTGAACGGCAAGAGGCTGGTGAAGGGTGTAAGACTGAGGGATGCTGCTGAAACAGCTACAGGAATACCCAACCCTGATGCAGAAGTGAAGCAGCCGCAGAGCCCCCCCTGCCCTTGGGACGGGCTGACAGACCCCAGCCATACCAAGGGGACTCGCTGTGGTGCCACTTGGCCTGCCCGCAGGCAGGGAGAGGGGTGCTGCTGCAGCTGGGGAACAGCCAGGAGCTTTGTTTTGGGAAGCCCGGCAGGGATCGCACTGCATCAGTGTGCATGGACAGGAGTAGGCTCCAGCAGTTGCTTTCCCCACGTGTTGACACTTCAGATTAGAGTTGGAAAGGTGAGGAGACACATGTGAAACACGCTAATTCAAACAGATTAATTTCTGGTCTGTCAAACAGGAACAAGTTTGGGGCCTGCTATTTGTCACTAATTGCTGGATTATCTCTTAATCTCTTATTATATTAGTGGCTTATGGGGAATAAAAACCAATAGCAGGCTATATTGGAACATCTGTAAGGCAAGAGGGAACACCTGGGCAGAAAGTTCTCTCTCCTTTCCCTTTACTTAATGCTTAAACAGCTGCTGCTTTATCTGAGATAAACCTGATAAATGGTAAATTGAAAGTTTCATCTCCTTACGGATCCCATTCACATTCTCTCTTATCTCCAGTTCTCTATCCATGTCACTCCTAAGCTAAGAAGTGTGTTTTACCAACAGGTTTTCTGCTTTTTTACAAAATAAATGACTCTGAGGAGTGACAGCAAATAACATCTGCCCCCCATGCAGGGACAGAGGATTTAAGGCTGGGGTTACCCAGAGTATCCCCTGTGCAGAATACCACGGCTCACTAGGCACGCTGCTGTGTTCCCACGAACCTGAGCTGCCTGGCAGCTAACTTGAACATGCCAGTTTATGTACGAGACAAAGCAAGTCAAGTCACAGCAGAAATGCCATCAGAGGATAGCAAACAGGGCTCCTTTTGAGATCCAAGTTGAAACGGCAAAGAAGCAAAGAGCGAGGCTGTATCAGAGACGCGTCTGCCAGTCCTGACTGTCAGATGACTCCAGTGCTCTGTAGGCAGAAATTCCCATGCCGATTGAATTTGGCTTTTACCCTGCCACAGACATGCTTGTCTTATGCAGTAGCAGCAATACTCTAACCACAGCAGCTTGTTGCAGAAAGAATGAATTTTGGCTTATGGGAGGCTCTGCTTTTGTATATTCTTGGGCATTAGCTCCCTGAAACAAGGCAGGGGGCTGTGGCCAGGATACAAATGCACAGGTCTGAGAGTTTAGATCACTAGCTCAAACAAAGCAACACATTTCTAAAGCTTTTCAGAGTGGGAAGCTAATACTTTCCTGAAAGCAACAAGAAAGTTCATTATCCCAATTGGCTCTGCAGTTCTGCTGGGAACTGCCAGCATCTGTCCTGTGCTGAAAACCCTCTGGTGCTACGCAAGGCATTAATATAAAGGCACCCAGACACTTTGGAATCCAAAAGATAGAGAGGTTAACAAAAACCCAGAGGGGGATGAACCTGTTTCCTCCTTATCTCCAAAAGCACATCTTGTGTCTCAAGGACTCCACATAAATCAAATTTTATCCTTTACAGCTTTTAGAGGTATAGAGGAACAAAAGGACAGATTGTCTTTTTTACGCCAGATTACATGAGAATAAGACAACCTCCCATTATATGCGATGAACAATGTTCTCATGCCACAGTGATGAGTATATTCCATCCTAGAGAGACAGACAGGATGCTCAGGGTGCCCAACCATCCTTTCCCATTCATAGTGCACACACATGCATGCATGAATTCAATTAAGAGCAGAAAATCTCAGAGCACCAGAGATGGATTTCCTAACCCTTTGTGCAAGTGGATATGGAAGGGGAGGGAACGGACATTTAGTCAGCACAGATATGCAGGCCTAATTGTTCCACAGACGTCTATGCAGGTCATGTGGGGAGGAGGGGGAAATAGGTTTCCAAGTCCATTTATGTTGCATTATCATGCACTGAGCCACCAGCCACTCTCTCTCTATTTTCCATAAAGGTCATTTTACAAATAATCAGACCTGAGTCTCACATTGCACTTTTAACCATCAAAGGACGTTGCAAGGAATAAAACTGTTAAGCTTATTTAGCTGAGTTCTATAAAGCACACCGACATCTTTAGATGAAATGTGCTAGCAGGACAAAGAACCATTATTTATTAAACCATGATCATTATAATCATTACGGCATAGCAAAGTGCTCATAGAAACACTGACGGTGAACACACTTCACCCCAGGAGAGAACATGACAAAAATATTCATAGTAGTATATGAGGAAGAGAAAACTTGGCAGAAGCCTCTACGTGCCTCTCCTGCTCTGAAGCCTGCCAGCTCCAGTATGGGGATAGACAGTCGCAGTAGCACGAGCCACAGCGCTGACAGAGCAGCAAACGTCTGCTGGTGCCGAGTGCTGTGCAGCTCTGGCCACGCCGCTGGCTGCCTTCACCCCGACTCTGCTTACAACTAGCCAAGCTGCATCTGCCCAAACTACAGCTGCTCTGACTTTGGCTGCAGCAGTAGCTTCAGCATGGAGCAGCACCCCAAGGCAGAGGAAATGGAAGTTAAAAATACTGAAATCCCATAAAAAGGAGTGCACTTTCTTCATCAAAGGGTCATTGCTCTCTGTTGCACTGCTCTACTGCAGCATTATCTTGAGGTCAGGACTGCACAGAGAGTACACATGGCCCTTCAGGCCTGTAGCCCTCCTCAGCCACGTACCAACTGCTGAGGGGTATGTGAGTCACTCTGCGGCCTCTTATCGCAGCCTGGTTTTGCTTCTTCTGATGGTCCAAGGCAGACGTCTGTCCGAAGCAGCAGTCTGGGTCATCCAGTCTGATTCAACTGCCTGTTCGTGTTTCCTGTCATCCAGGCATCTCCCTCACAAGTCTCTCCAGTCTCTGCTTGTCTGTGATCGCTGCTGGGCCCTCAAGCACCAGCAGTGCCCCTCTCTGGTCAAGTAATGTCACCCCCATCAACCCTGATGAAAAGCAGGTTTAATGAAGCACATTGCCAGAAACGTGCATATAGCTGGATTGTAAACAAACGTATCCCCCATTATTTAGCCATTTTTCAGACACCACCAGTTTTGGTCGCCGACTGTTGGACCACTGTCCTCAGCTTCAACTCTTCTCCTGGCAATACCCTCAAGCTTTGACTGCTGTTGCTATTTTAGCTGTTTTAATATTACATAAGCAGAAAATGTCCTTTTTAAAGGCTTCAAGTCTTGTTGCTCCAGGCCCATGTCAGTCATTCAGAATTATTATTATTTACACAAGTTCCCCACTGCAGTAAGTATCACATAGCCGCAAGTAGCCATTTCGGTGAGCTCCCTCTGTGCCTGAGCGTAAGCCACCGCCAAATCCCCCACTGTAAAAACGCTGCAGAGGCCAAAGAATCACTGCTAGGGACAGAGCCACAGTCCTAATTTCATTTTGGGTGATGGCTCCTTAGTTAAACTTGGCAAATAGAACTTCAGACTCCAAGCAAGTTTCCCTGATGCCAAATGAAATACTAGCCTGGCCTTTCAGAAAGCAGATCAAGAAAGCACAGATTTTTGCAATAACACCATTTCTATTTACTGCAGTCTGATTTACCAGTTTGCGATTTGGGGATAGAGGAGACAATTCAGTTTTAAATCGTCTTTTTTTAAAAGCAGCTGTGCAGCTGCTTCTCTATAGTACGTGTAACATTTTGGACCAGGGAACTTGCCCCACTGGACCGTGCCTTGAAGACCCGAAAAGCAGCACTTAAAAAGTGAAAACTGAGCAGCAGATTTCTCATTTGATGGGAATTATGCAGCCAGTGCTCCAATAAATACTATTCTAATAGCATCTGCATTGCTTACTGCTGTAAGCAGCACTGGGGAACACACCTAGTGAACTCCACAGTGTATTAATATGGATATTCTTATACATAGTCTTCCTGCTCATCTGCTTCATTGAAGTAGAAAAAAATAATGCCATGTGTAAAGAAAGAGAAGGGCAGAAAAAATCTTTCATACAGGGAAAGAATCAAATAACAGTGCCTCTATTGAGGGGAGCACCACACAGGCCACCACCTTCACAGGCATTTCATAGGGCAAGAGTTTTGGCTGAAAACTCCTTTTTGTGAAGATGTCCCAGCATCTGTAGGCAAATGAAGAGTGAAATGTGTTCATAAAAAAACAATAGCATAGATGAATCAGTGCAATTATACCATACTCCCAGTGAGCATGATGAAATGACACCACCTTTTTTTTTTCTCCACACTAGGTCCAATGTGCTTTCTACTCTTAAACCAATTTCTTGTATGCCTTGAATCTACTACTTGGATTTTTGCTGCTAAATTAGACAGTAAGCTCTCTGGATTAGAGGAATCACATTTTCCATACGTTTCTATTCCCTTCCCTTTTCCCTGCAGCACCATCAAGTCCCAAATCTAATCATTGTTAAGATGTACTGTGGTACATGTAACTATGGACCACAAATGGATGAGCATTCCTTCATGGTGGCAGCGACAACATCCAGATCAGCACTGGCAAGCATGCTTGTGCAGACAGGGCAGGATAGGAATATGCCACTGTGGCCCCTTCGAAGTCCCTGCCATGCCCCAGATAGCCACCTTGACCTGGCATGCTCCCTGCTCTTGCTTTCACTCTGTTCTTGCTCCTCTGATGGTCTGGATGTTTTCTGCAACCCTCCACGCATGGAGGGCTGAAGCGCAGCAGTGGGAGGCAGTCAACTCCCAGTGCTGGTCCCCAGCCCCATCCCGGCTCTGCAGCAGCAGACAGATAGACCTGTCAGTCCAGAAGCAGAAGGCTTATGAGGGTTGCTTTCCAGCACACTTAGTAGGATGAAAATAATAGCTTCAAGGAATATGCATCCATTTTCCTTTACAAATCCCTGGTGTGGAAATGTTTTAACTTTTAATGAAGTCCATCTGTGCAGAAGTGCCAGCTCTAAAGGATTCACAGAGACAAGACACTGGTGTAGCCTGCTCCTTCCTCCTCCTGTTCTTTCATTGATATGGGAAGCCCTGAGCAGTGCCTGGATACTCCTTCTCAGCACCCAGTCTCTTCCTTTGTTAGACTGAAAATTATGATAAAGATGCTAATGAGACTGTGCTTTCTAACACAGTACACCCACAGAGGATTACCTGGGAGGCTAGGAAAGGGGAGGACATGATCAAAACCATAAACCCCACGAGTCAAGAGACAAACAAACATTTGAACTATTAAAAAACCCAATAGGCTGTAAATGAGAGCAGGCACAAGCAGTCCTGAGAACTACACAGGGTGGAAATTAGTACTGCTGCTCAGTGCTCGGCCATGCTTACCGAGAAAGTGGACAACTTCTCGGGTATTCACTGCAATGAGGTCAAACATTATGAAACCACCATGTAGTGGCGGTGCAGCCGACACACTTAATTTCCACTGTAATTTAGCATTAATTCATGTCTTCTACAGTAAAGATGCAGGCACTTTCTGAAGACCCTAATGGAAGTCACTGATCTGCCTAATGACAACGCTGTAGGACTATCGCAAGAAGAAAAAACAGGGATTCTTTTATTCTGCATCCCAGAAAAAATATTTTCATTTTTTTCTGTGTTTGTTACAGAAATAAAATACCATTCTTGATTTGACTAACTTTTTGAAGTCGTTAACTAGTATAGTAACAATATGGTATTTTTTATGTAAAATATTTGCTATCAGAAACTGTAAGCGCAAATACCATCTAGGACCTAGTATGCACAGTGAATCTCACCTGATAATAATTTATGGGGTATCCTGTCTTAAATATACAGCAGGGCTTTATCAGGATCACAAAGGTTGGAGACTGACATTGTAAAGATTATGGGCAATAAAAAGGCTTGTTGCAAGAATTTATGTGTAAGAAAATGTCAGTTAACAGCAAAGCATGTGTCTAAGAACATGTTTGCTTCGGTGAACATCAGCATCCTCTCACATGTGCAGACCATCCACAGCCCATGCCCAGCCCAAACAGGACAGATGAACCTTGCTGAGCAGCAAGCCAAGTGTAAAATTCAGTACACTCCTCAGTCCTACAGGATTCACTTGCTAAATAAAGAGTGTTCATTAGTAAGAAATCGGAAAGTGTTAAGAGGAGGTTTTTCTACCTCTTGAAGCTCCTGTGCCTTTTTTGAGCCACACCTCTAGAGAAAACAGAACATTGAGACTCTGAGCATGTCACAGGAAGCAAAAGCATTCCAAATACTGCAGCAAAATGGCTGTGTATCCACACAAACCTAAGCAACAACAGCCAGCCTGGTAACTAGGATCCTTTCCCTCAGAGTGCAAAGTGACAACCCCAGATGAGTTTTAGTACCGTTTGCCTGAAAAATGAACTTGAAAGAACACAGGGAGTTCAAAATCATCCATAATTACATTGTGAGAGTGAAATGAGTGATTTCACTGCATAGATATAGCTTCATCTTCTGAATATGCTTAATTGGATACTTCAATCTTCCAAAGACTCTTATAATCCAAATTACACTGCAAAATAAAAAAGCAGTCCCCAGAAGAAGCAAAGAAAACAATGCCAGAAGCCACCCCTAGAAGTAAACACGCAGCATGTGAAGACTTAATCATTCTCATGTCCTCTTTCCATACTAACCAATGTACAGCTTTAAGATTGTATTTTCTTTCTTCAAAACACAGGAAGGAAGAAATGAAGATGAGATTTTATTATTAGACAGTTGATTTACTAAGTGGAAATAAAATCTGGTTCTAACTTCCTAACAAACAACGGGTTGCAGCAGCACAAGAATCTTCTTTTTCTTCTTGGAAAAATCCGTAACTTCATTTCCCAGCCGGCTCCTGACCAGTGGCTCTGGTTATACAGTGTCATATGAAGCAGCGCATTTTTTTCTTGCTGAAATTAACGGAAAGTGTATAGGGAATTTAGCCCTTGCTCCTCTCCAAGCTAACTCAAGCATCTTTAATGTAGAGAAAGAGAGAGAGACTGTTCTAATGTAAAACCTAGTTATTCTGGTATGTTGAAAACAGTTTTAAATCGGCAACATAGCATAACCATTAGAAAAATCACTTTACACGAATTGCGGCTAATTTCCAGCAGGTTCCCAGTGTGGGCCATTAATACCCAGAGGCTCAATCACTGATGCATATAAGATGGATTAGGACAACTCCAAAAAGCTGTTCAGTTTTTAAAGATACACATTCCAAACCAGAGGCTCACCTCTAGCTCACCTATAGCTGAGCACCTCTCGCTCATTAGAGTATGACTGGTTTTAAACTACTCCACCAAAGGTTAGTTTATACTAAGAGGATTAAGTACCCAATTAAAATAACTATGACACAAAGTTAAGGAGTTCAAGGGAGAAAGAAATTCCAATTCTGCCCAAATTTCAGCATTTTACACAACACCATATAAACAGCAGAAACAGATTTCCAGAAAGAAATGTGAGTCAAACCCAAGGTGGGTTTGCCATTTTTTGATCATGCCATTTTTTGAGCAAAAGGCCGTGTCACAAAACCCACAAAGTGCAATCAGGGCACTATGACAGGGAACATACTCCTACACTGAAAGCCATGGAGCCTTTTGGGCAGGCGGAGAGTGATCTCCTTGGGTGGAAGCTCCTCTTACCTCGAACGTAAAGGTTCGCTGGGGCAGAGTAGCGGGTTCCTGCGCTGTTGGTTGCAACACATTCATATTTGCCTTGGTCTGACTCCTCGCTGTTCTCTATTTGCAGAGCTCCTGTACACAAACAAGATGACACAGACAATTCAGGTCATGGCAAATTTGGTAATTCAACAGCCAGTCTCAGAAAAGGAAGGCCATGCCCCACACTTTTAAAGTATCTTCCTGGATAAATATATTGTGACGTTGTTCCCTGGACGCACAGGGTACCAGCATGCAGCCAAAAGGTACCCAGTTTGCTGTTAGAAGCTTGTGAAATTGATTACTGTTATTTTTTTAATGTACAGGGAACCAGTTACTGATGCATTTCCAACCGCCCCAACCACTTATATTCATTGCTTCAATAAAGGAAAAAACATACACATACACACATATTAATTACAGCTTTGTATGGGATTCCTGTCTAATAAAAGGACCTTTAATAAGCCTTTAATCAAAACAGCCAAGCACGAAGAACACTAACTGTAGCTGTTTGTTTCTTATCTGATGCACACAAAGCCTAGCAAATGCTCAACAAATTGCAACCTTCCTGCAGAAACTGGCAGATTCCCATCTCTCCCACCTCACCACCCCTCCTTCCAACAGACAGCCCCTTTTGAGAAAACACTTTGCCTTTTGCCAGCTTTCTCCACGTCAGTGATCTCCTTGTCTTTCAGATTTCATTATACATCATACAAAAAGATTACAAACTCAGTCTGACACGTAAAAGATACACACCAATGCAATCCCCCCATTTTGCCACACGGCGCTCACGTGAAAGCCACCTCCTTTGTCCTGGCAGTGCCTGCTGCTCCAGCTTTGGGTCAGAAATAGCTGCTTAGCCCAGACTGCAGGTCCTTGGGACGCGATCTGATCCCATTCCCAAAGTGCCAGATGCATGAGGGGCACATCTAAATAACTGCAATAACCACTAGAGCACACAGAGCAGCAATTTACATGGGGAACCTGTGGAGTGCCTATGATGTGGAAGTGAGCGCTGGTCTGAGGTGGTTTTCTCTCATCTGCTCAGCCTGTTCCGCTGGTCTCCAGCACCACTTGGCTTGGGAGGCTGGTCTTTCATCCAGCTTCTTGCCTAGCACAGATGACTGCAAAAGTGGTCACATCTAAACTCCCCAAACTGGGTCCCATATGCAGAATAAAAGATGGAGATGCAGAGAAAGAAAGAAGCAGGATGCATGTGACAGCAAGCTGGCACCGCAGGAGGGAACGGCCGTTGGCCAGACACTGAAGCGGCTGGTGCTCAGCCTGCTTCCCCCAGGCAACGTGCAAATAATTTTTAAAGTGCCTCCAAGTGCTCAGATTCTGCTGGTTAGGATTGCCTGTAAGAAGGGAACTCTTTTCACAAACCATATACTGAACTAAAAGAAAACATTAACCCCTTTGCTTGTAAGGATTTGAACTCATTTCTGCCTGCCACGGTTCAAAACGACCACTGAGAGCGGCACTGAGAATAGCTGGTGAAATTGCCTTCTCCCTTCTTGCTGGTTCAAGCTGCAGAGGTCAAACTCAGTTTTTCATATCATCAGAACAGAAGAAAAACTAATGTGAATCAACCACTGCCACCTACATTATTTAGAAGGATAAATTGAGACTGTAGCGTAAGTCTATATGTCATGGGGAAAAATGAACTTCCCTGGGTTCTGCCATATAATAAAAATGATGTACAGAGCCCTCCCTATTGTTGCATTAGTGCTGGAAATGAGGCTTCAGCTAGACAGAGAAAGCTTGTTTGCAGAAGTCTTTCTACCTACTAACAAAAGGAGCTGCCAGCTTTCCCTAGCCACGGTGCTCTCTGGACATCCACAGGCCAAAGCCTACAGAGCACTGCTGCTTAATTCAGGGAGAACGCTGAATTTCTACATGCTGTCTGGGAAAAACATCTTCCAGCAGACAGCAGCATGACAGGCAGTGGAGCAGGAGGAAGCTTCCCAGCATTGACAAGACATAGAGAATCAGAGAATCTAGAAACGGAAAAGACCTATTAGGTTATCTCGTGCATCCCCGGGGGCCAGGGCAGGATTGCTCCCTGTTGTAAATGTACTTGTGTTCTGTCCAATCCCATTTTAAATGTGCTGAGTGATAGGTCTTTCACCACTTCCTCAAGGAATTGATGCCACAGCCTGGTTATGCTCTCTGTCAGGAAGATTTTCCTGGAACTTACCATATACTATCCCCTTCTTAATTTCTCCGCATTACTTATGTGCTGCAGATTTCATTCTCAGTGCTTGCATCAGGCTTGGTTGGAAAAAGCTGTTTGCTGCAAAACATACCCAAACTTAAAAAAAAAAACCAAAAACCCAACAAAAAAGAGTGGATGTCATCACCCTGAGGAAGAGCCTATCTCTGATTTAGCCTGTAGCTAAATAGGGCTGAAAGCAGAGCCAGCTTCAGGTGACAAGCAGTGGTGTCTGTCAGGGAAAAAGTAAGATCCCTAGATAATTCTGCCATGAACACATACCTGTTTATATGCCCCTTTTAGCCATTTAATATGGAATCACGGAATTTCAGAGTTGGAAGGGACCTCTAGAGATCATCTAGTCCAACTGCCCTGCTAAAGCAGGATTGCCTAGAGCACATTACTCAGGACTGCATCCAGACGGGGCTTGAAAGTCTCCAGAGAAGGGGACTCCACAACCTCCCTGGGCAGCCTCTTCCAGTGCTCTGTCACCCTCACCGTAAAGAAGTTTTTTCTCATATTCAATCGGAACCTCCTATGTTCCAGCTTGTGCCCGTTACCCCTCGTCCTGTTACTGGGAACCACTGAAAAGAGCCTGGCTCCATCCTCCTTAAACCCACCCTTTAGATACTTGTAAAAATTCATAAGGTCTCCCCTCAGCCTTCTCTTCTCCAGACTAAAGAGTCCCAGCTCTTTCAGCCTTTCCTCATAAGGGAGATGCTCCAATCCGTCAATCATCTTTGTTGCCCTACGCTGGACTCTCTCCAGTAGTTCCCTGTCTCTCTTGGACTGGGGAGCCCAGAACTGGACACAGTATTCCAGTTGTGGCCTCACCAGTGCAGAGTAGAGGGGGAGAACGACCTCCCTTGACCTGCTGGCCACACTCTTCCCTATGCAGCCCAGAATTCCATTGGCCTTCTTGGCGACAAGGGCACATTGTTTGCTCATGGATAATTTACCGTCTACCAAGGCCCCCAGATCCTTTTCTTCAGAACTGGTATTTATACTTTTTCCACTTGAGATCACCATGCCTCTTAAATGTTGGTTGGTCAAACTATTTTTTATCTCTAGGGTCCTCAACATCAGTGCTGGAGAGAGAAGAGGAAAACATAAGAGGATGAAAAAAATGAAGGCAGAGGGAAGTTGCAGATTACATGCCTACAAACTGTTCAGGGACATCGGGCAAGGGATTCTGGTTTTGTTTGGGTTGGCACGACTATTCAAACTGCGGCACATCAGGAGCAAGAGAAAACCCAGAAAGCCAAAGGAAGTTAACGTAAAACTCTCAACTGAACCAGAAAGAAATCAGTTACTGCAATTAATCATCATTAGACAAACATAAAGATCCCCCAGCATAGCTGACAGCTAGCAGAGAGAAGAAGGATCATGGAAAACTGATGTCAGTATGCAGGACTATAGGGCTTTTCTTGAAGGACAACCTACAACTAAATGATAGATACAGGAGCGTGTAGGGTATCTCAGGGTACAGAGATTTATGAATAAAGTTAAGAAGCTCAAGACATTGCTGGGATCAGAAAGCTGGAAATATAAATGTATCTGAGCCTTGGGAAAAAATCCCTAAGTGTAAAATGCTCCGGGCCCTAGTTCAGTCAGTCATCCCTGAGAAAGGCAATAGCTTCATCTCTTGGAGGGTTCAAGTCTAGGCTGGACAGGACACAAGGAACTACAGAAAAGGAAGAACAGAGTCCTGAAATTCATGGAAGCTGCATTCAAAAACCCTCAAAAGCACAGTGAATTCTTTGCTTTGACAAGTGCAAAGGACCTGATTTCTATTCCTAGCCCTGTCAACATCTCATCTTGTAATCTTCTGCGCCTCTGCAAACCAGGGCTAGGAAGGCTGATTTACTTTTATTCATTACTTTGGGATTTATGTTGCACAAGTTGCTGAGTAAGGTCTTGTTCACACAGGATGTTACTGCAGACTTCTCATATGGACTCCTCGGGTGCTCCAGTGCCAGGTGCCTTGTTCTCGTTTGCATGGCTGAGTCCCAACGTGCAATCAGATAGCACGGCTTCAGTGGGTGCATGAGGACCACCTACCACAGGATGTGTGTATGTGTACAGAGAGGAGCAGTGAACAGCTTATTTGGGAGCTCGTGGGGCTCTGCAGTGGTCTGTACAGATCAGAGCGAAACCTCTCCCTGCTGAGCTCCACTCGACCTCCGCTGCCTCCTCAGCACCCTGAACCAGAGTGGGGCTCCAGCAGAAGTGGGGCACCCGTTCCTCACCACGCTGCGATGTCATGTTGATCTCACTTGCAGCTCAGATCTGTTCCCGATAACACATTTCAGCTTATCAGAGAGCTGACAGCTCCTGAGAAACACCCCTGGCTGCTCTCCAGCGCCAGGGAGAATGGTGACAAGGCAGAGCTTTCTGGGGCTGAGGGCAGGAGCAGGCTCTGCTGACAGACAAGCATCCCTTATAGGTTCTTTACTCTGTGCTGGTATCTCCTTGCCAGTCCCTTCTCTCCTCTCCTAGTTTTTTCCTTTGCTCTTTGAAACTCGGGCACAGACAGCAGCCCTGTTAGCAGCTCTCCAAGATACTTATCTATTCAAATATACTTGCGCCCAGGCAGAATCATTAGTTGCAGTGACAGTGGTTAGAAGAAGCATTTAAAAAGTGCACTGCACAGAGAGAGCACGGGGAAGGCAGATCCTGATAAGGGCTGCTTCTTGGCAGCGAGGGGTACTGTTGTGCCACGGAGGGCTCGTCACTCTCTCCTCCAGGTGACAAACCAAATGTAACAAGCTCCAAGCTGCCATACAAATTGATCTCTCTGAAATCCTGCTCCGTAGCTCATCTTCTCCCAGAGAGCACCGCACGGAGCTAAACGCAGCAGCTCTTGGGGCAACACTCTTCCATATCTATTCAGGTTGGAGCTCTGTCCCCAGCAGTGGGAGCAGCTCTATTTCTCTAGCAGGGAATTCACAGCTTCAGGCCGCCCCCCGTCTCAGAGTTGGAGACTGACCTTTTGCCCTGGTTATAAAATTATACATGGAATGAAATGCTCCCGTAAGTATTCGGGAGTCAGGGGAACCAGACTGCAGTCACAGCACTCATCTAAGGAAAGGACTTGCAGTGCAGATGTTAATGAACCCAGCCACCTGACCAGGGCCCTTCCTCTCAGGGAAGAGGTAAATTTTGCCCACCCTGCACACTAGAGGACGTGAATACCCCAAACCCCTCCCTTCTCTTTCCCTCTGCCTCCCACCAGCTTCCTCCACAGAAACACCGCCTGACTTTTGCTGAAGCAGTATTCTTGGTCACCCCTTCAGCCAGTGCTCAGGTGTGGGTCCCAATCTCCCTTCTGCTAAAAATTCCCTCCCAGAGAAGGACAATCCTCCTCATAAAATCTGTGGAGCTGTGGAGCAGGGCCAGAGGCAAGCCCAGACCAAACAAGGATCCATAAGTGTGAATATGGTGGAGAAAGAGACACTGTGAAGCCCTAACAACAAGGGGGATGGACTTGCACACCCTGGCTGCTGCCCAAGATAACCAACACTTGCCATGGGAGCTGTGAAAAACTGAAAGACACTAAACCCACGCAAGAGTCACTAATAATTAAAATAAGCATTTCCCATATTCACTATTTTTTGTAATTTATAACAGCGCACCTCCCAGCTGTTACAGAGGATTGCACCTAGCCTTCACCAAGTCATCAGCACTGCCAATTATGCAAAACAAGATAACCATAAATATATTTGCATTGTTAGTGTTCATTATGGTCATTATGCCTGAGAGGCTGGTGATTGGCATCCAAGGGGCCTGCTCTGGATGGCAGCGCTGCTGAGAAATCACTCTCCTGTGCATCACTGGCCACTGCAGACAGCACCTGACCGCTGCCACCGAGCCGGACTCGGGCAGAGAGGGGGGAGAGGAGACCCAATGCGCTCAGCAGCACGAGGTCTGCTTGAAGACAGCAGAGTTTCAGGATGCTCTCTGATCTCTCGCCAGCAGGTACAGGACTCTGCATCAGAAGCAAAACTACAGCACTGTCAAACGTACAGTAACGCCTCTATGTTCCCTCTTCTAAAGGGACATGAGTCAATCTGAATCCTGACAGTAAGAAACATGGCATTACAAACATTTCCAGGCACTACCCCACCCAACCTCCCCCCGACACTGCTCCTGAAAGCGTATCTTCTCACTTCTAAATTGTTTTCCTTTTGCCTTTTTTTTTTTTTGGTGACTGGAAAAGCTCAAGAAACAAGAAAAAAATCCTATCATATACAAAGTGCAATCAGATGTACAAACACATGCTCAAAAAGAGACAGCAAAATTCTTTTAGCTTCCTCTAATCTCCTCGGATAGCTTTACGCTCCAGCTCGCAGGATAGTGTCGAAATACTGGAGCTATATTTAAACCAGTTTGCTCGTGTCTGGGAAAGGTTTAGCTGCTGCTATACAGAAGTTGGTGCGGGTGTTTACCTGGCTTCTCAGACAGACAGCTTCTGACACCCAAGTGAGCTGAGCTAAAGTTAATTCAGACAGACCTCTGCAAGGAAGAAATACTCTTATGTACAGGAACCTCAGATATTTCCTGTGGTGACAGAAAAGTAGCAAATAAATCTGACTGGAGAGGAAAAATGCCTGCGATGATGATATTTCTTTACCTCCTCGTGTGCATCTGATCTAAGGCCTGTTCACTCCAGCACCCACCAGAAACACAACAGTGCTCTGCTCTCTCTTACAGCCTATGGCAGGAAAATGCAGCCAGGTTTCACAAAAGGTTGAGTAAGTTCAATTACAGAGAAATGCTGGAAATGAGCATCTTATAGTCTACTTTGAAAATAAGAATGAGGCAGAGCTTGCTTAAACATGGACTTGCTGATAGTATCTGTGGGTCACCTTAAGAAGCTAGCTATTGCCTAATCTGATGGGCACCTGCCAGCTCCACGTCTTTCTGATGAACAAATAGGGATTTCAAAATTAATTTATTATCTGGGGCAGTCCCGGAGGGGTAAAGAGCAAAGCTACATGCTGAATTATAGATGGGAGCTCCTCCCATTTCAGGGAAAACAGAGATGTCTTGGACAGAAAGGACCAAGTACGTGGGGGTAAGGTCAAATGAGGTGTTTAGAGAGAAAAATCTCCTCCTGTTTGCAGGGGCGCATGGTAGAATTTCTCAGGTCATCCTCTCTCTAACCACACACTGCTCCTGTGAGTGGGTTCTCTGCTGCTCCAGCACAAAGGCCTTGGCTAACACTCGAACCTCCCAAATACTCCAGACACACAACTCCTAGCGACACAGTCACAGCAGCAATTAAATCAAACTAAAACCACCCCTGCCCCCCCAAACATTATTACCAAAAGGGTTCGTTAAGAGTCATTAGTTCACCCTTCCTTTCAGACCAAATTAATGGATTCCAAAGCATCAAACTTACCTTAATGAGGAACAAGAGTGCAGCTGGGTATAGAACATGGCAGAACAGTCACTTCTACATGGACACAACCTCACCATCATAAAAGCACTTTCATCTAATCTGTCGTTATCTTTAGAAATTCAATGACCTCCGTTTTAAATAAAAGGCATTAGACTGACAGAAATCCTCTGGGAGAAGCCAGAGAGCAGCACGTGGTTTCTGTTTGCTCTCATAGAAATGTCATCTTTGACATTCAAACAGGACACATATTTTAAATAATGTCAAGAACATTCTTAAAATACCTCATCAGGACTCAAACGGGGGTGGGAAGAGGGGTGGGGGTGCGGGAAACTTATGTTTCATGAGATGGATGGTTCTTTTCACAGAGATGTGTTCGGTTCCCAAGCAGGACGTATGGAGCATCCACGCGGTTCTGGTGCTGAGTCACTAATGTCATCAGACAGGGCGGGCGCGCAGCGAGCGCGCGGGGAGGCCCCGGGATGGCTGCGCGCTCGGCGTGCATGGCTGGCAGCTCAGAGCGCTTGGCTAGTTAGCATTCAATCTGTCATTTCATTTTAGGATTTGCAGTAGAAATAGGAGATGAAGAAATAGTTTAAGGAGCTTGTAACATCACAGCTGTCAATCTCCAGCGTTCCAAAGGGAGGAATGACAGATATATAAGCCCATTCATATCAAAATAAGGTTTGCAGTCTTTTTCCCTGACCCAGATTTGCTACAGAGGCAACTTAATGCAAATATACATCAAACGGCAATTCACATTTATTCTAAACTCACTTAACGGGAGCTGAAAACATTAACCCCCAGCAACAGAACCAGTTCCAAAGAGTCAGATTATTAACTTCCAGCAGTGATTCAGGAAAAAGGGGGAGGAAAGGGGAGAAGGGGGAAAACTGAACAAATGAGGTCGTGTTGATTTGCAGGTGGTAGTCATTCTGTCGAGAAATCCAGGGGTCAGTCAACAGGGGTAACCAGTATCACAAGAGAATTCAGAAGGGCCTTAGCATGTAACGCTGATTAACACGCTAAAGTTAATCTAAAGGGACAGCTTTGAGTGTTTAGGCTAGAAAAGACAACACTCCGATTGGAAAGTCATTACTGGTGCATACAGGCTGTGAAAACTAGCCAGGGAGTACGCACACTGGGCTGTCAAACCAGGGGTGAGTATAATTAATGAAGGCTTAAAGCAACCAGATGTGCTTACGATTCATCTATTTAAAACAAATCTTTGTGCCGCAAAGGAACATTAGCATGTCCGGCTCAGGAAGGGGGGTCTGGGGCAGCGGTTCTCCGCTCTGCCGCCACATTAGAGTTAGAGGGTTAGCACACTTGAAAGGCAAACACGAGGAACACAAACAAAAGTGCTCCTTATCCCAGAGCCAGATTTGCCCAAACGTTCAAGAATATATCTCCTGATTATAGTTTCATGCCCGTCAGCAGCAGCAGAGAAGATTTTGACCATTCTCTTGTGAAAATGTTACCTCCTTACACTTACACCAAAGCAACCCATCTAAAACTCCCTAGACACAAAACCTCAGAGGCCACGACTGCGCGAGAAGTTCAGAGACTTGCAGGAGCTGCAGGAGACATCAACCCTCATGTGGCGGAGGCCAGGGACCATTTTCCAGTTTGCAAACTTTCCGTTGAATAACCCCCTTTCAACAGTGCAAAATCGCAATGGATGAGTCTACAAGAAATCACGCTAAAAAACAACCAAAATAAACACACTAGTGGGAGAGTGCAGATGAGCAAGAGCGCTGGCAGAGTTAGGGCTGAGAGTAAAAGCTGGAGATGAGAAACACCGGAGGAGAAGGGACAAGGCAGACAGGAGATGGAGTGACGTGACAACTGGAGGCACATTTCAGCATTCTTACCTCTGATCGGTGTACCACCTGGTGAGGTAATTTGAATGCAAATAAGATTAGAGAGAAGCATTAGTACAAAGAGGAAAGGAAGAAAATTATAACTAAAAAGCAGAAAGTTTTTTTAAAGCTAGAATTTGTATTAGCGCGACAGGAATAAACAAAAAGAAACTGATGTGCAATAAAAGTCAGAGTGACACTCTCAGGAGGTTAGTAAAGCTCATCGCTTCCAGGAGTGCAGCATCCAGCCCTGCATCTCGCCATTGAAGCCACCACCCTCATGAACGGGGGCCGAATTAAGCTGCCGAGGTGGCATTGCTGACTGGCCTCACCACTTGCATTCACCCACACCACTGTTCAAGCAGTTGAGATGGAGGACACGTTGGGAAGATGGTGCAGTGCCCCTTCATTCCTCATACAGAACAAGGAGGGGGTGTCCTGGGGGCTGTGTGACTGTGACTGTGCTGGGCAGGAGGGGTGGAAAGCGCATGGTTGCGGGCACTAGGTGCAATATTGCTTTGAGGTTAGAATGACCAGTGGGACAAAATCTGCTCGCTTAAAGAAATTAAACTAAGGGGAGAGCGTAACAAATCAGTTTTGAGCGGTTCTCCGCATTCGCATAACCCTTGCATCAGGTTCCCTCTGGCAAAGAAATCGGTGTCATGCAGAATTAACTTTACATACAGAAATATTCCGAAACGAAGTAGTTTCTGGTAATGTAACAATGGCACGCTAGCCAGACCTCTGTTGTTTCTGCCTAATTTGGATGTTGGCTGGAGAAAGGAATCCCTACCCTCTTTATAAGGCACTAGAGATAATTTTACATGCTATAATGAAGAGTATCTTATAAGGAGGGCTTCTCTGGGAGTGAGGTTCAGTTTTCCTGTTGCAATGATCTATAAAGGTTTGTTTTATGAGGTCAATGTGTTTAGCAAGTGGAGGATCCACTGGTCAGTGTCTTAAGTTCAGCATACCACCAACAACGAAGCACGACTGAAGGGGAGATGGTCCAGCTAGGCAAATTGGCAGGGAACCCTTCTAAATCCCCACTTTTGTCCCCTTGGTCTTATTTTGCACATATGAAGGCTGTTAGTATAAGGGAGAGATTCATGCAGATCTTATCTGTAGGCAGTTCATGGTATGTGTTGGTTTTATGCAGATTTGTAGGATCTGAGTACCAAGCACTTACCAAAGAAAACTGAGGAGTTTAAACAGACAGAAAAACAGGGTTAAACAGGACACAGTGTGTCAAATCATGTTCAGTGTATTGATTAATAAATACCAGTATGCATACAAGAGTGTCGTGTATCTCAGATTTACAGCTCATTCCATTATCCACAACAATGATCACCCAATGGGAAAGAAAGACAGAAAAGAATTTCTGTAAATACAAAGAAGGCATATTTTAAGCATGTCTAACTTGCCTCTTAAAAAGTAATTACAATATTTACACTTATTCTTTTTCTTTCCTAACTACGCTTCCTTAAGGCAGAGTCCTTTCTCTAAGCAGGAGCAGTAATTCAAACTACTCCTTTTAGCATTCTCCTCTGCCAAGATGACATTACCCCATTTTAACTTTATGTCTGGTTACATTTTCTGACACTTTCTATCCACAGATGACTGAAGCATCAGGAAAGATCCTGCTATCACTGACATTGTGGGTAATCTCTCTCTTGCAATAACAAATCTGATGCTTATTTATCTATCTCAGTAACTACCACTACCCTTGACAGAACAGTTATACCCAGAGATACTCGCATGGAATAGCACAGCCATGGAAAACAGGGTTATTTCTCTTTGCCTGTTTGGAAAGTTTGCCAAGTGATATTTTTGTTCTGTTTGGTCTAGGGCCTCCCTCCCCCTGCCCCGCCCCACACCCCCCCCCCCCCCCGCCCCATCCCTTTCCACGATTCTCAGAGTTAAGAAAAGCATCACCACAGTGTGTCACTTCCCATGGGAATGGTGCAATGACTTTGAGCACAAGCCCAAGGGGCAGAAAACAGAACTTCCTTCTCTCTCATCTGGCTGAAATAGGGTTTGTTGTTCTGCCCTAGAACTGAAAAGATTTGCAGCAAATCTTTAAATCTACTCCCTGTAGAGGCTAAACCCTTTCTCTAATATGCAACTGTCTACACAGAGGTCTAGGAGCAACTGCATACTTGAGGCAGATTCCCTAAAACGTTAAGTATGACCAGCTCATTTTTCCCTGCATTAAATCCCAATCCTCCTGGCCTCCGAATGTTAAGACAACCCTTGTGGGAGCAGCACAGAGGCTCGCTGTATTTAGCACAGTGTTTGTTCTGGGTCTCTCTCAGCTTTGCAAAGTTAAGACATTCACTCTTCACTCAGAGGAGACCATTATGGAGAATGCATGAGGCTTTTCTGTTGGACTCCAAACTTCCTCATCCAGAAGAAATAAAAGTTCCCTTCACATCATACGACAACACATCTCTGGCTGTTGTCCTTTCAGGGTGTGCCTCAAAGGGAACAAATCACAGCACAAAGGCCACAAAATGCCAACATAACAGAGTCCATCAAGTGATGGAGGTGCCATCACTTGAATGGTTACTGAGGCCAACTTCTGTCTTGTGATCACCAGGCTGCTTTATACAAAGGGCATCCCAAGATCAAACTTCAAACCCAATTCTTTGTGTGGTTTCAAAGGTTTGAAACACTCATAAGGAAGGAGAGTTTATTTCCCCTTCATGATAACAGACACTGAATAACGCCCTGTACATTCACTTCAGTCAGGAACAAATGCTGACCCCGACATCCTCTGTGTACTGGAAGCGCACAGACAGGTGCCCAAAGCAACGCAAGGGCAACACACTGGAAAATCCCATGGGATTATTTGCATCAGTATTTTCCAGCGTGGAGGAGAGGCTCTGTTGGAGAAGAGACTTCACTTTGCTGACACAAACTCACCCCAGTCTTATCATCACACCACTTCCCTATGGCAACCTAAACCAGCAAAAAGTCACTCCAAAGCAACATCAAACAGAGAAACCAAGGGTCTTGCTGGCTGCAACTGGGCAGTGCAACACTGAATTCCAGAGAACTCCAATAGCGCTTTCAGCCACTTCGTAACATGGTTTTAGGGAAAACTATTTTCAGAAGTGAAAGTACTATAGAAAAGACTGGCTATTTGCCACCAGTTGCAAGAGGGAGTTATGTGTGGATCCCATCACTGCTTGTGTGCGCCTCACACAGCAATTCCCAGATGTGTAGTGTTCTTCCAGGACATAAAACTTCAGCTGCCAACTGGCTGGCCACGATATTACTTCAACCCTCGTCCAGTCAGTCCTTTCTGGGAAAGCATCCATCCTTGTGCCGATTTCCTGATCCTTTGGATAATACTGCCCAATCCTCATTTTTGGGGCTGTTCTTACACATCTTGTCCCAAGTCGATGCCCACCTGATGTCTAGACTCAAAGCTGTTTCTTGCCAGAAGCTGAATGTCTTCTGCTGGGTACTGATTGCTGGCTATTACCAGTGAAGCAGGATATGGTCATCACTGCCATTTCACTGGGACAGTCACCACCTCATTTCGCAAGTTTGTTCTCTGTATGTTGCGTATCTCTTATTTCCAAATAAGTAGTGCCTCTACCTATAGGATCAAGACTAAAATGAAAATATTTGCTGGTAAATCTGAGAGCATAAATGTAGCAATCTGGTGAGTCGGCTCCCACTGCTTCTTTGTTAGAGGCACCTACACTTTTCCAGAGTAACTGGAGTCACCTGCAGAGCTCTCTCTGATACTTTACTTGCAGTTAATTGCCTGAAAGACACACTAGGGTCTAGGGCATGGTTCCATAACTCAGTTAATTGATGGTGATTAACAGAGAGTGGTACTTCTAAGACCAAGTTCTTTATTAGATGAAAGATGACAATGCTCCCTGAATTTCTGGAGTTTCCTTACATGGCCAAGATATCTGTATGTTAACATTCAGAATATTTATTTATTCTAATTTGACATTTTGTTCGTAAGTTTTCTGAAGAGCAAGGTGAAAGAGCAATTCTTCAACTGTGAAACTCACTGGAAGCATCCAAAAGCTTTGAGAGTATGTATGCCATCAGAGTTGCTTTGAAGTCTTCAGGAGCTTGTGATCCAAGAATCTTTATGGAAGAACTGGGAAGCATCAGTACAATCTGATCTATATTGAGAAAGCTTCCACCGCATCATCAACTAATTTTAAAACACGGTTAGAGGTATAGCACTGACCCTTGCTGCCGGAACTCATATGTATATCACCTGCAATACTACAATGTCCAGAAAGTTTTAAAATCAGTTCGGCCAAACAGGTTTTAAATGAGTTGGCATGCTGGGGAGGTTTGCCAGCCCAGAGCCAGCCTTAGATCCTGTGTCAATGACCAGGAGGCAACGACTGAAGCCACGCACCCTGTGGGAGAACAGGGAGTTGTCCTGAGTCACTGCATTTGCAGAAAAGCAGTCTCTCCACAAGAGGTGGGAAGTATGAGCAAGAAGAGCAAGGGAGAATTTTGCTACAACCGTCATGAGTCAGAGACCTTGTGTTTGCCTTGATCTGTGATAATGGAGATGAAAACCTGTATTTATTTGTGTTCTCATCTCTAGAGCAATTAGCCCAACACATACTGGCAAAACTACCCAAGAGCTGGACTTAAGAAAGCATTAAACATTACTCGGAAGGAAAGATCTATGTATTGAGGAGAAAGGGGAAAAAAAGCCCTCTAAACGCAAAGAGTTATGCTAACTGTCAGAAGGTTTAATGAGAAAAATGCATATACACACATACAGACGTAATTAGTAAATGAGGGACGGTAGGACACAGGGAAGATTTATAAACTGCGTATTTGCTCCTGACAAAGACACCAGTCCTCTGGGGTTAAAAAAGCCTAAGATGACGGCTTGGCTGTTTTAAACCACAAACTCTCTCGTACCTTGACAGAAGATGAACAGACCTCTAGAAACTGATGTTCAGACCCCCCGTGGGCACATGATCTGACTGCATGCAAGTTCAAAGACCTGTCTGAAGCCCCCAGAGCACTGCCAGCCCACGTAAGTGTGAGTGTCAGAAAAGAGTACCTTTCCCAAGCATACTGCTTCTTTACCTCTAGCTATTTATTCCACACTAGGAACCTGAAGAAATGAAATCATCCCTCAACGTCCTCTGTAAGTCAGACTCCAAAGCTGCTTTGACCTTTATGACCTATATTTAGTACATCTGAATAATAATATATTATGTACTCGCTGAAGGTCAGACACTCTATATATGCAATATTGGGCTCACACCGTGCTGTAGCTATTTTAACTATATTACATCAGTCTAGCTTTTATTGGGTTTTAATTAAATGAAATTAAATGAGCGTATATTTAGATTGAGATAGTATAAACTGACATTCATGCAGATATGCCAGGCTGGCTGTAAGATATGATCTTAATGGAGCAGAGACTTTGCAAACTATTAAACTCTCCCATATAATGAGGTATCTATTTAAATACTCTTTTCTTTGAAAAACAACTCTGCCCCACTATGGTGTGGTGCTGGAGAGCTCAATTAGCACCTTGCAGAATGCATCAGAGACTGCCTAACCAGTCACATTGCTCACACAGGGTAACTGCAGTCAGGTAAGTCAGGCACTTCAAAGTGCGGGCCCTACTTTATATCAACTGCAGACATAGGAAAAAGCCACAAATGCAAGCAGGGGTTGAATCTCTGGCCCATGAGCAGTGGTCAACTTCTTGCTCTCTACTCACTCATGCCAGGGTGGAGCAGAGCCTTGGTGAATCTTGGCATCCTATCACCAGGTCCCTGAAAATAAAACTTCACTCATATTTGGAAGTCTTTTGCATTGGACTGTGGAAACCTCCCTTACTACGTTAGAGAGCTAATCAATTTCTTTCGCGAGTCTGAGGATGTGTGCTGCTCATTGATTTCTAAAAGGTTCCCTTGACACCTCCCTTGGTAATTACTGTGTCTTCAGCAAGCAGCCAGCTCTAGAGTTTGAATCCCAGGTGAAATATTCAATTGAGATGTTGCTCAAGAACAGCGAATAGGAAGCAAAACTTGGACACAGTGACAGGGTTTACTAGTTTGTTTTTAAACTTTCTATCTCACTAAACTTGTGAAGCAGCTGGTAAAGAGGCAGCCAAGTGCCTGCGAAAAGGAGGCTGCAGAATGTACAGCAAGTGCATCAGGAGCTGCCTTGCTGCTCATTTATGGTAATTTCTGATGCTGATTTAGTCAGCTATCAAGTGAAACACATCCATGTGCACTTTCCTATTGCTGCTTCCTAAAGCTTCTCAGAATAATTAACAAGTGTGATATTTTCTTTCAGCACAAACAGATCAAGATTAAACCATGTTGTGGGGGAGATAAGCTAAAGGTCACCGGGAAATTTCATAAGCTATAAATGCATTAGTATAATTAGTGCTCACTGGTACATCAAGGTGGGATCAGGAGTGTCAGGCTGGGTTCTATTTTTGATGAGAGTGATGTCTCATTACCCACTCCCCCAAGTACAAGCCTACTTCTTATCATCCAAGCATCACCAGATTTATGCAGAGGGCTCCTGCTATGGGGAAATGTGTCAAGACGTTCACCTTGCTAGGAGGAAGATGGTGTTGCCCTGGCAGCAGCACTCATAACAAATGGCTTTTGAGTTCCCAGAGATACATCGTGGCCAGTCAAGGCGGTCTGCCTCTTATTGAAGCGCGAGACCTTTCTAGACCAAAGTTGTTCCAGATCTGTTCCCTTCTGTACTTCCTGTAGGCTACTGTGGTCTTTTTTTCCCCAGATTAAAGCTTCTGTGTAGTGTTGCTGTGCATTGTTAAACAGCCACTGCAATTCACGCTGGGGAGCTGCACTTCAACAGTGAATAAAGCAACGTTTTATTTTCTTTAATTCTCTAATGGGCCTTACAGTCCTGGGAGACTGAACAGTGCAGCAGAAAGACAAGGGTTACTTGCTAGAATGAGTGCATTCTTAGCCACCCACAAGAACTAACCGTCTGTATTTCAAAAGCTAGTATTTGGCTTATCAAACAAAAAAATAAAAAAGAAATGGTGTATTTCAAAACCGTGTCCACCTTCCTTTGAAATCCATAGAATTGCTGCTGCTTGGATTTTTCTTTATTCTTGTGGTGTCACATAGCAAGAATGATAAAGATCTCAACAGAAAGTAGAGCACTGTCTTGCAGAGTCTATGTAAGGAGTGAACTAGTACGTGGCCACCGATTGTAAAATCCCAACCAGTATCTCATTGTCCTGTGCTTTGCTGTCCTGTGATTTGCACTGTGCTCCCATTAAAAGTATCTGAGATGTGTTGAGTTGGTAGCGGAATGTCTGAGCCTACCAAGGACTTGGGCAATGTCAAGACGGTCTACCGAAGAAGGAATCCAGGTGATGTTCCAAAAGGCATGTCCACGCTAAAGTCTCCTTTTAACAAGCCACGGTATCCTGCCAGAGAGGATCATCTCCAAAACTGTTTTTATATTGCAAAAGAAACAAGCTCAAATCAAATTGACATTTGGATTTAGAATTGCATTTAGCATCACAGGTCAAAAATAACAGCAGCAAGTATAGAGAAAAGGGAGAAAGACTGAGGAAATAGGGAAGGCTTACTTGCTTTGCCACCTTACCCGAGCGGAGCTGCTTGATTCGCCCATTGCTAGTTGCAGTGTCGACAGGCAGAAAGTCCTTAAACCAGGAGATTTCAGGATCAGGGTTACCGCTGGCAGCACAGAGCATTGTGGCTGTGCGAGCCTTTTCCACCACTTTCAGCTGCGGGCCCATGTCAATGGTCGGGAAGCCAGCTGGGAGGTGGTCTTCTGCAAGAGGAAAAAACACACAAGGTCAAAGAGAAATGTTCAGGCGTAGCAATAGGATACGGTTGTAGTGACAGCAGTGCCGTGGTACAGCATCTGTGCCTCTGCTGGAAAACAGCAGCCTGACTTCCCTACTGAGAAGGTTTTCAAGCCCTTAAAGCACATTAGGCTCTATAATGAGCACTCATTACACCAATAGAAGCTTCCACTAAATTTAACTCTGTTTAAATCAATTGCCTTGGGAAACGTCCATAATTTTCATTGATACCTAAGCTCCATATATTGTTGTTAATAATTCAGTAAAAGCAGGTATTTGCCTTTTTGTGGGAGGACTGAGTTGAAGATAACAGACAAACACAAAGCCAAATAGTTTGAGGCATCTTGAAAAACAACAGCTAAACAATAAAACCCCTTAAAATGGTCCAGAGAGGCCCATTTTCCCTTTTTTTGACTGGGAACATTCTGTCACACTGGTAGGATAGACTGTAAATCTCTTCCTCCTGCCCTGAAATCTGATTCAGAAGGCTTTTAGAAAATAATGAATGTAAAGCTAATGAGCCACGTTCTGCTCATGAGCCGCCTCACCAGACTGTGTGGTGGCAAGCTCCTGGTGCATTTTCTGGGCTGCAGAGAGCAATAGAGGTGTGCAAGAAACGACCAGTGCATGCTCTGGCATGTCTTACTGAAATACTACTAAACAAAGCACGCCTGTAACTGCTAAAACCATTCATACAGCAGGTACAAAAAGAGTTAATTGGGTTTGCTGCTGCAGAGCACACTCAGGTAGGCTGGGTGGAATACATCAGGCAGCCTTCACTGATAAGCCAAGGCATGCTCCAACATCGTCATTCAATAGCAGCTGCAGAACAGAGCTCATTTACTCATTCTGTGGCAAGATGTACTGTACTCTGCTAAGCCTGAACTGCAATCAAAAGGACATACTTTTGTAGAAAAAAAGAACTTGAAGAACATTAAGAAGCCTTTAAAGCACCAGAAACTCAATTATTTTCAGTATGTTTCTTTTTTTCCCTGTTTTAAGGGAACTTAAGCAAACCTTCTTCTTTGGCAAATCCAATTCTGCAGGGCTCCCAGCTCACTGCAGTGTTTAAACAAACAAGATCTCAGCATCTTCCCAAGTCCCAGAGGAGTCGGAACTTGCTGCAATCTGATTCTTCCTGCTATCATCACACATCTGGAACCGTACCCCTCACTCCCAACAGGAATAGGCCACCTCATGTGCTTCCTTCTACCTGTACTACCACACCTGCAGCACAGACACGGCCCGTGGTGGCTAATCTTACATATTTCTCCCTAAGATCTCAGGAGAATTCCCAAGACCCTTGACTTGTTTGCAAATCAAGACTAGGCAACATCTGCTGTAAACAAAACAATGCCCTGAAATACTGTTTTTCTGTTTAGATGAGAGTGTCTATGAAGCATCCAAGGAAAAAAGGGTTCCTGATGCTCATTAAAAGCACCAACCATATTGTCTCCCAGACTGGCCTCCCTAGAAACCTCTCTCATCATGAGCAAACATAAATGGATTTTTTTTTTAAATGAAAGGTACCATGAAAACTAGTGCTTTTTTAATTTGCTCTCCATTGATTTTCAAAGACAAAAGGTACATAGAGCTTAACTGGAATGACACCAGAGCTAGCATTCAGTAACAAGCAACAGAAGCACTCAATACTGAGCAACCACAATGCATACTCCTACATGGCCGAAAAGAAACTAAAGAAGGGTATACACAGAAGTACAGCATGGTGTAGATTGAAAACCAAAGGAAGATACATAGGAAAAGTGGTAAACAATGACATTCCCTTGGATCGAGGCCAAGTTTGCCTGAAGTGCAGCACCTTGCTATTTATGGTATTGAAAGCAGATGTTTACTCTGGGGAGGCTGAAACCCTGAAGTGATGTAATCACCATGATTACCATTGACAATCTTCTCTGGTTTGTTCAAGATTTTACAAAGAATGTACTGAGCTAAGTATTACCCAGTTAACTTCGTACAAAGTCTGTGTGGAGGCTTAGTACATAGCTAAAAGCAAATCTGAAACCAGCATTTGTGCAAGAAATCTCTTCCCATCTGCAATGATCCTTTGCCCACAGACACGACAGAGATCAGAAAATCCTTCACAGTGCCTGATCCACAGGTACATGACCAGCCTGCTGCACTGGAGATGCAATCAAAATTAGCAGTTTGTGAATATGATTTAACCTTGACTTCACTGGGTAAAACGGAGAGATTACAAAGACCCAGCAGCAAAGCCACCTCCGCCATACTAGAAATCTTAGATTAAACCTTTTCTGGACTCCAAAGAGACATACAGCTCTGCTCCCATACCATGCACCCCCTGCAAGCCCAAGCCATTATGGAGCCCAGATGGGAACGCTGGGCACTCAACACCTGGACAGAGGGCACAGGTGACCACCATGTGTTGACCCCCAGCCCCTGTGCTGAGCTGGACACAGACAGGCACAGGCAGGCGTGCAAGGCTCAGGTGGTGCACAGTCTTTTCCCTCTTAACTACACACAAGCCCCAAAACTATAGTGGCAAATGACAGTAGTAGAGAACCGGTGCATGCTGTGTAGTCAGAGCCACAGCAGGTTCTCTGAGCTAGCGCTGGTACTGGTAGAGCCCAGCTCCCACACATGCCTGGAGACTGAAACCTGCCTATCTGCTATGGCCACACCACCACCACAACTCAAGCAAGCAGCGCTGGCATGCCTGCATCTACAAAAACGCACAGGCAGCAAGGACTTGTTTGATCCCTCGTCAACCAAACATGGGGGCAACACTGGCTTTTAAGAGCAGCAGTGTGGCTCCAGGGGGCTGCGGTCCCAGGTCGCATCGCTGTGTGATGAGATGCCAGGGGAAATGTGACAACTGGTCTCTGATGGCACCTCAGACACAGGGAGGCCGAGTTCACCTGCTATTAGTTCTGAGGTAGCTCTAGGGGACCTGCACTGGGCCAAGGTCACAGTGTCTGGGGCTCAAGATCAAGGGGAGGATAAGCACCTTCTCTGGAGGTGATCTAAGGGCCTCAGGTGCCCATACCATCATGAAATGGGGGACTCAACTACTGCAGGTCCTCCCCTGGTACTGTGTGGCTCTGGCACCCCCTGAACCCTCCTGGAGAAGAGTGGCTGTGGAGAAAACCTGAGCTGGTCACACCACAGAGCACAGCTCAGCACAGGCCCACACCTGCCCTGTTGGCAATGCTCCCGTAGAGATAATGGGGCTTCGTTCCAGCCCGGCTTGGTGTTGCTGACTTCACTGGGACAGCGAGGGATTCTCTGTGTTCAAACACTACAGGCGACGATAGGAGTTCAGAGCTGTTCTTGCCTTGCCTTCCCTTCCGGCAAAAGTCTAATCTAGGTCTAATTATGAGGCTCAGTCATGCCTCGACTCCTTTCAGCCCTTGCTAGCTAGCTGTACTAACTTGTCCGCACACAGAGCTCATCAGTAATAGCTATCCTCCTATTCATGCCAATACATGGATACCCTTAGTCTAGAAAATGAGTTTGTCAGCACTTGGTTTTATTCAAGGGTAGCTGGTGTGCTCTTAATACACATTAAAACAGGCTATGGATCTGCTTTCAAGTGCAGACTATCTAAACAATTTATTCTTTTTGGGTTTCAGATACTTTCAGAAGGGGTGTATCTCAGGCAGGCATTAAGTAAGAGCAAGCAAAATCTAGGCACAAGCAGCAGGGTTTTTGGCATTGCAAGTTCTAAATCCCTCCATGGACTACAGCAGCAGAAGCGGGAATGACAGGAGAGCAGGAAGAGAAGAGAGAAGCAGGAGGAAAGGAAAAGGAAACAGTGAGAGAGAGAAAAAAAGAGTGGGTTTTGCAGTTACAAACTGAAACTCAGAAAATCCATGACCAGGCTGAGGTCTTGCTAGTAGCAGTCACCAAGGAGCCAGGAATGTCCCTCTGGCATCTGGCATGACAGCGTGTGCAGAGGATATCTCATGCTCACTTGACAGCTCCCTTTGCTAATCTCCTTTCTGAGGTGACAGAAATCTAACCTCCCTTCTCTTATGGCTCTTTTGTGACACACATTTCCCATCTTTAAGGGAAAAGCTAAGGTAAGAAACCTTTCCCACAGCCCAAAACTGGAGCTGAGACCTCCTTCAGAGCAGCTGCAATTACACAGCTCATTCACCAGCTCCCCAGAAAACTACCTATCTTGAGGATGCTGCCGTGAGACACATACCCCTTGGGGCGTCCTTATTTTCTGCATCCCTCCAAATATCAAGTGATGATAAGGAACATGGAGGCAATCGCGATTTATGTCTTACGAGAAGCACGGATCAGCCCCAGCATGGAACGGTATGTGGATAACAGCTGCTTACAGAAAAGGCCTGCAGAGGAGTCTGTGGTGCGCACAGCTGTTGGTGGCTGAATCCTGCAGGATTACCCCCAGGATTTTGCTCAAAGCTTGTAATCTCTCACAGAACAGAAAAGTTGGAGGGGTTAGATACCAGGTTCCTACTAGTACAAACCCTGTACAGCACTCACTGGTCTTGTAGCCACGCAACCGTGTTTTGGGGGTCGTATCATGACTTGCCACCTGTAAAACCTTCCCCCTACCACTATGAACTTCTTCTGTGTCAATGTAGGAAACTATTTTAGAAATGACAGTGAAAACTGTAAACACATTTGTGGGAGTTATTTGTCATATTCTTCTTCCTATAAAGCCAGACCTGCGTAGTAACTTGAGTCCAATTGTTCAGACTGCCGAGGGAGAGGAAAAAAAAACATACCAAATATAATTTGGAAATAACAAAAAGTAGCTTTTTTATACATTACCCTATAGCTGTGAGGTTAAATCTCTTACAATCTATCAAAACCACTGCCCCACTGGAAGAGATGTTCTCAACTCATTTCAAGTGAGATACTGGGCCTTATCCCCACACAGGGCTGGAAACAGCTTATCTGGGCCACTGGCTCCTGCCAGCCTGCGTCAGCTGAGGAACTTACAGCCCAACATCAATTTTAGGGGCTCAGTAGGGATGATTAAAACAGAAAGCTGCTTTGTTTTCAATTCTGCCAGCTATCTGAAGCCACTCAGGAGCGCGTGGTGCTAGGGACAAGCCAGGAAATGGATTGAGGGCAGAGAGATCTCTAATAAATGCGTTTGACTGCGGTCAGCATTGCACTGGAGCAGGGTACACATATCAAAAGCTATTTCACATGTTCCCTACCTATTCAGTGAGGCAGGCTGCGATCTCACCCAGTTCAAGTCACCAGGGCTGAACTGATCCTCGCAAGATGTAGTGGTTTGACGCAATATAACAAAGGATGTTGCAGGGGTAACCCTTATCTACCATCCGACTTGTATTTGATGGATCAATGGAATTACTTCACAAATTTTACAAGCTTCCACTGAAGCACTGAAGACACTGAAAGGCATTTGCAAATGCAAAATTATCAGTGCAAGGAAGACAGCTTAGGTAGTTGGCAATATTAACTAATGGAAGATGCAAGCCAGTAAGATCGTAAGCACACCACAATCCAGGACATCTATTTGCTGAATAAACAGCCCTAATTCCTTCAGCACAGGTTACACGGCGCGGCTATTCAATTACTGCAAGACAATCCAAAGCAGTCGAGCAATCCAGCGGCCCAGAAGAACAACATCATTTCACATAATAAGAAAACCCTGACACCGCTCTGTTCAGGTTCACCTGAAGCTGCACAAAGAGCATTTTATCAGCCATTTTGAGGTGACGCTCTCTTCCTGCATCCTTCTTTTTACAAAAGCCCCCTAAGAGGTGCACCAAAAGTGTTATCCAAATTTGTGGTCTCCAAAGGCTGCCCAGTGTCGGGCTACCACCCATGTGGGGAGCGGTGGGAGGAGGAGTGCATTTGTGTGTGCTCGCTGCCGGAGCCAAGTCTCATGCAGGTTAATGAATGCCCCATCGACATTGGCACTGCCTTGTAATTGCCTAAGGAAAAGGTGGGGCAGTGAAACTAACCTGTTTCAAAGGCAGCAAAGTCTTAATTACCGGGTTAGCAAGTATAAAACAGTTTCAGGCAGGCAGAAAATACAAACAGTCATCTATTGATGACAAGGCTTTTAATGACAAATCTGCCAGTTTTGTATGACATCACGCCAACGTGACATGCTGAGGCCGCCTGCCGAAAATGGGGAGAAGGGCACAGATGAATGGGTGGGTGTGGAAATGAGCTCCAGAAGGACTTCTCTGTGTCACGGTGTAACCACATGAATTACTGCACAAGAGCTTACAGTAAACAAAGTATTTTGCTATCTCTTAGAAAGATCACAGCAGCAGCAGCAGCAGCAAAACAGTTCACAAAAGAAAGAATCTGAGTCAGTCCAAAACAAAGAAAGTACTGTAAGGAAAATTCAAGAAAATACGAGACTAGACAAGGTAGAAGAGGATAAACTGTCAGGCAGATTCCTGCCCCAGGGGCTCACGGCATGGGAGCTCACAGGACCTGCTCATTATAGAGGTTATGAGTCCATAAAACACCCGACGGAGACAGTGCTACCCTTCAAGTGCCAGAAGGGTGCTGCTAACATTGTCCTTTCATGTCTGGACAGCAATTATCTCCATTTACAAGCCACCGATACCTCTCGGTAGCACAGCTGGCCATTCCCAAGCACCTGTTTATCTAAGAGGGAGAGCAGGATGGCTTTGCAGAGAGGCGGGTGCTCCGAAGAGCAAGACACAGCAGTGCCCCCCAACTGGCTCCAATGTGGATTCAGCCCATGCTCCTCTCAAGTCCCAGAGCTGCTTCTCATCATGCTCCCACATGTGCTGCGGTAAGGTAATGCACAGTCACTGCAGCAACGTGTCACCTCCCCAGGGCTGAGCACCCTGCATTCACTGTGCACTGGCACCCACTGCTTCCTCCCACCCAGGGTGCAGCCTTGGTTCTCCAGGCCTGAGGGGGCACTGCATCCCAAGGGGATGAAACAAATTGTTTCTCCCAGCCTTTAGAGGTGCTGTTACCATCCAACCAACCTTCCTTTGGGCCTCATGATACCTCTCGACCAGCCACAAGGAACTGGCCAGGATAAAAGGTGGTGCCACAGATGCAGGGCTAGCCCTCCATTAGGAAATACGCCCTCCTTCCCTTTGAGAAGCACTGCAGCATGTCACTACCAAAGCCCTCCAGGACACACCAGACATCGCCCAACATCAGCCATAGCTACCTCTAAGCTTCTCACAGGGTAGCCAATCCAGTCTAGACTCAGGCTGGGACACAGAAAAGAGCCACAGCTCTAGAAGCACTGATGGAGGCAACAGTTGTCACTCTCCAGCATGGCTGTCCCCTAATGCACTTCAACTACCATGGCCTTGCAGTCTTCTGATCCAGGGTCTTCATAAGCACTGCAAGACCTGCTGAGACGACTGAGTCTAGCCACAGCTTTAGTAGTGAACAGCAATTCCTCTCTCTCCTTCACAGATAACAGTTTGTGACCTGTGCTTGACGGAGGGCAACACAAAGATGATTAACAGCTGCTGAAGCTGACTCAGAGCAGACCAGAAGTAAGCATTCAGTCACAAACTTCAGCAAATTAAAGGTTTGTAGCTACAACTCACTGTTTCAGTTCTTAGTTTAGGGATCTTCGTAAGTAATAACAACTTCTGCTCAGTATGTGTTAGCTGTGGAGTCTGCTGTTAACTAGGAGACCTCAACACATCCTGGAAGAAAACAATTATTTACACCTTTATCAGATTAGATAGCAACAGTCTAAGATGGCATTTACAAAACCCCTACTACCACATCATCCTTCAGTCACCCTGGATACCTCTTCTTGCTTTCCATTCTGGCTTCCTTACAATGACAGTCACATTTGCAGTCTTGGTCCTAAACTCAAGTTTTTCCAAGACTGAGGCCCAATATATCTAAAAGAGTCAAAAAACTTGAGAAGGAAGATTATACCGGAAGTTTATCCGGCCAGGCTGAACAAGCTCTGTGCCACAGGGCAGAGCCTCTCCAAGCTGATGACACAGCCTCATAGAGTGGTGGGAGGTGTGATGCCAAGCCTCTTAAAGAGGTGAGGACCACCCCAGACCTCCTGCTCCGAATCCAAGCCCACTATTCTGGCATGAATGTAGAGCAATGTCCACAGACAACTCAAAGCCAAAGACACATTAAAACAAGCTTTTTCGTGACAGACTGGACAAACTAGTTGCTCGTGTTAATGAAGTACGAAAAAGGGCTTAGATTGTATAGCACTGAAAGTCATTTAAGGGTTCAGAGTATAGCACGGCAGAAACTACAGCAAGAAATGTCAAGAATGTGGGTGAGGAAGAGCTTACACACAAGTAAAACGGATCATATATGCAAGATTCCATGCCAGAGCAAGCGTCCCTTTTTAACTCTTGCTCGTCGAGAAAAGAAAAATTTTTTTTTTGTTTCCTCCCCCAAAATTACAGCATAATTTCAAGTAGGTAAAAATAGAGTTTTCTGGGTCATATGCAACAGCTGATAAATAAGCCTAGACTCTTTCAACAACTATTGCTTACAAAAAACCTCATCAGCTGGAAGTATGCATTGAAAAAACTCACAAAAGTTCTTTAAACACAATGAATTGAGAAACGTTTTGCAGCCAGCTATTAAGACTCCATAGTAAAGAAACAGTAAAAGAAGGCCATGCTGTGCTTTCAGGCAGGACTGTGCCATTTGTTGGTACCAACTGTTGAATATAACTGCCTGTAGACTGTTTTCAAACCATTGTTTCTTTTTAATATTTTATACTGAGAAATACAACATAACTATTGCCATTGCACGTTTCCTCGTGATAGAATATATAAACACACTCCCACTAAAACATACCCAAAACTTTAATCTTTTCAGATAAAAGCATGGAAATAGCTCTGCCTTGTATTCAAAATAATTTATTAATCCTCTGCATTTTCCATACTACTTCACCTGCACTGATGTGATATGCTATTAGCATAGAGATTTTCATTTTTAAGATGTACAATCAATAATGCATTTCCATATGCCATTAAATACAACATGTACTTAAATTAATGGAGCATTTGACTTTTGATCTATGTATGTTTGGTTGCAGCTCAGTGCAGGAAAAAATGCACGAGAACCGAGTTAATCTGACAGCAGAGCTCTCCCACGCTTTCCAACATCGAGTTTCAGATTAAAGTGAAGCATTCCTGCTGCCACTCAGCTGGAATACTAAATCTGTTCATTTCCACTTCACAGGCCAGAATGCAAGAGTTTCGGTCACTTAAACTCCTACTGAAAGGGCTAGATCGTGCTAACATCTGATTTCTATTTAGCTCCTGCAGCCTGTCTGCACCGTTGCCAATCCAGTGGCTTCTCTTCCTGTCGGGGAACATCACAGCCTGTCAAAGCAACAGTGGCTATCAACCCTCAAGCAAAAACTTTAAGATTAGAGATGGAAAATACTTGTATATTTTGACAAAATAACCTGCTGAAAAAATCTTCTTTTCTAGCAATTTTTGCAACGTGAGAAAGAAAACACACCGCCTTTCCTTGCATCTAAGCCACTGAAAAAGGAAGGCATTCAGAAAACATGGAAGAGCAATGACTGTTGACTTTTTAAGAATAATCACTGCGGTATTACTTGAGAGAGAAAAAGAACTCCCTTTTGTCTGTCTCTCACCCTCCCCGACACCCCCAAACAAAAACTCTTGAGAACATTTTAAATATTCTGGAAATATTAGCTTGGAAATTGAAATTTAAGATTGTACTGGGGAGGAGCTAGAGAGTCATTACAGAAAGCACAAATATGCTCCAGTTCTGGCGTTCGCAAACTAACTGTGCTTCAAAAGGAAAACAAAGAATCCCCCCCCGGAAGAACACCCTCCCGAAACACCTCTTTGCTCTCTGATCTCAAAGACTAGACTGAAACTTGAAGGCAACTTCCAAAATTGTCAAGCTATGGGATGGAGTGCCTCTGTGATGCCGTGAGAGTTTGAATCCCAAAGCTAGCAATCAAGGCGCGTGGGTGTGGGAAAGGAGGACAAACACAATTCTTACAAAAACAAGGCTCCTCTGCAGCAAACAAGCTGAAAAGCACCAGCCCTGGTCCTCAACAGCCTGCTCTGCTCTCCACCTCCCCGTATTGCCTCCTCCCTCACCCTACGCCTTTTCTCCAGCAGCATCCTTTCCTACCACCCTCAAAAAATTCTCATCCATGTGGCTACATCTGCCGTTTCCATAATTGTAGTGATCTGTGTTTTGAGGAAATACTCAGAAATTATAAAAAAATATTTTTAATTAGTTAGCAAAGCTAGTAATACAGAACCAGTCCCAGTAAAGACCAATATAGTAAAACACAAATTAAATGCCTAGTTCAAGGCATTATTTCTTTGTAGTATTAAAAAAGAAAATAACCTTTCAGAACATATTCACACATTGACAACCGGTACCTCTGTGATTCTATGAAAGATTCTCACGTACCTTTTCTCGGAGAAAGTCTATTTTCAAATGAAACAATAAATGTGAAGTTTCGGTGCACTTGTTCTATTGCACCCAGCTCAGACACAGAGGGTCTGCAGGCATGGAAATCACTTGAAAATCGTAAGAAGGGCTTTAATTTAATCTGAACTCCAAAAAGATCAGTGATATGGCAAATCGCTGCTTTCCATTCAGAAGTTTTAAAATATCACAGAAAACATCTTGAGATACTGCGAAACTGACTTTATTTACCTGGTGGGGAAGTGCCTTTTTATGAAGGGGAAAATCACAGCAAGACTTGAGCAGGGACAGAAATATTCTCTTACTTTGAGTTTTATGTCTTATATTAAGCCAACACTTTGTAGAAGATCCATTAATTGAACTGGCTCCAATATCACTTTAGATGGAGACTCTGGTTACCTTAACAGTCTTTCAGAGACCATATGAAGCAGAAAGGCCCCCGGCAAAAGCCAATGGCTTTCAAGCCAATGGCTATATGCAAACACAAATAAGACATTGTTCCCAGACAAGTGATGGTTTTTAATGCCAGGATGATGTAATTGATCGGAGTTTAACAGAGGACATACTCTTTTTTTTACAGATAGCAAGTGTTGCAGAGGCTCAATATCCTATTTACTGCTTTGCCACAACACCCATCTTTTCAGAAAGATGTGCAATAAAAGGAGTGGCTGACAATTGTAGCCAAGGCTTTAAACAAATCTCCCCAGTGCAGGCCCTCATGAATTAAAGAGCATGCAACAGATAAATGGAAAGCTGGCAGTGAAACCACATCAAGGCCAAGTAGATTAAAAAAACGGCACCTTTTGGCTCCTGTGGTAGTCATCTTAATATAAACCAAATGCAGGAGATCAGATGAAATTCCTTTGCTGTTCAAGGAAAATGCATTCCCCAAGATTAGATGTATTTGCTGTTAGTCAAAGGTTCATTTTATCAAATGACAACTACAGAATTTGTGGGTTTCCCCACCCCACTTCCTTGGCACAGGGGAGAGCTGCAGAGCTTAGTGGTTTGGGACTCCTCCTTCCCAGATGGGAGGTTGTGTTTTCCTTAAATACAGTCCCTACCTTTTCCCCTGAAACATTACATCTACCAGATACAGACCAAGAAAGCTAAACAGACACTTGGATTTGGCAAGCTTCAGCTTCACTATGCTGGAAAATTAACTTAAGGAAAGCTTTAAAAGTATCTTTCCCCTCTTGACAATGCAAAATAGTTGGCCTCGAAGTTTTAAAGACAATCTGCTATTTTTCTGCTGCAACGTAATTCCAGGTTTCTTTAGGAAGATTCCTGCCCTAGCTTCACACACTAGTGGTTGGGAGGAGCAGTCCCCACAGTACCTGTTGAGGTTTCCTTATTTCTTTTTCAAATTGGAAATCACAGAAAAGGGGAAAAAAAGGTAGCCACTGTGGACTTTCCAGGACCTTCTCATGTGATAAAGTCAAGGTGCAGGATAAACAGAATTGAGAACAGCTATGAGGGGATGTCATGCTCTTGCCCTGTGCAAGTTTTGTTCCATCCTTGACTGACTGGCAGTCAGCATTCGACAGACAGGGGCTAAAGCACCATGAGGTTGCAGGCCTCAGAAAACAATTACATGGGAATTGGGTGCATGGATTGTTTTGTCTCCTTTGCTCTGAACCATCTTTCCTTCTGCCCCTCACATATGCGCACGGCTATGAGTGTTCCTGCCTGCCCTGTTTTGGTGTTTCGATGCAAGATAGACACAGCCTGGCTTGCAAGAAGTTGTTCCGACACGACTCTCAAAGCCCACCTTTCCTTAAAACTCTCAGATATTTACACTGAGAGCTTTACAATGAGGGTGATGTTACTGTGTTTTCTGTTTCCCGGTGGGTATAAAGTAGCCAGCCCTGTTGCAGGACGTGGCACCTCCACCCTGCTCCGTAGGTGCATGCAGGGGTAGGTGGCAGACCGCAGCCGAACAGCCCCAAGTACCTTCCCAGGTCGTCAGCACGGAGATGTTGCATTTTGAGCCATGCAGTCGCAATATGCGCTTTCGCTGCTGCTGCCAACTCAGGAAACGGCTGCCGCCTCTTTCTTTAACCCAGCTCAGGTTAGACCAGATTTTCCGGTATAGATAACAATTACAATATTTACATTTCATACACCTAAAGGGAGGGCACCCTAGGCTTTGCTGGAGCAGATGTCTTAGAAGGAGGCTCAAAGACTAACAAGCATGTAAAAGCCACAGCAGCCACTCTGACCTGCTCCAGCACAGCCCAGGCGATTTTGCCTGCGCAGACTGCCCAAGCAGCTGACATGCACCGAGCTGCTCACTGCAAGGTGTCAGAAACGATAAAGCAATACCATGGTTTGATTTACTGCCAGGCGAACACCGGCTGGCAGCAACCACACATGGAGAGGTCAGGCAGCACTGTCCTTTATTAGCATGTCAACGATTGCTGCGCTAAAGCGCTCACGGATTAGACTCCCAAAGTTGGAAATGCGAGCATGCTTGGGTATAACTAATTGGAAATAGGCCCTGAATTCCTAATAACCAAAGTTATGGTCCCTGGGATTTATGCCAAATTAGAGACAATTAATTTTCCTCTCTTGATTATTACACACCTTAATAGCTATGTCCTTGAGTCAGTTCCATCCTTGATGTGCAAAGCCCTTTAGCTCAGTCTCTAAAATTTGATGTGCATGAAGAACGGTTAATAAGAAAGTTCTGAATCAAATCCGAGCTACCGTATCAAAATCTCTCATGTTTTACAACAGTGAAAAAAACAATTGGATTCAAAGTCTACTTCAGATCCTAGTTTATAAAGGCTTTTGCTGCATAGCCTCTGCACTCTAGTCTTTAGAGGCCTTAAACAATTCCATGTTTCCCTTTAAGATGTTCTTTTTAAATATCACATGGCAGTATATACAGATAATCAGGATTGTTTTCATTAAATTATTTCAGCGAAGTTCACCAGCTTTATTTGATATACAAAAGACTATTTAACCATCTCCCAAGATACTCTACTGATGTAATTACAAGCAGGAGATGAGGCACGGCTCTCCCAGCTGCAACCACTAACAGGAAAGAAAACTTTCTGCTAAGCAGAGGCCGCTCTTAAGTCTTTCCTAGAGGATGTAAGAGACAAGTATCTCCTTGCAGATAAGGATACTGCGAATCTTTATTTCCTCAGCTCAGTGTATAGGCCACTGGTGTCGGGACGATTCAGCTAGAGGAAAAGTTATGAGGGAGTGTGTGTTTAAGGTAAAATAACTGCTGGCACTCCTGTTGTAGGCATCCCTCACGCACAAAGTAAACAAGACCACGTGTCCCTTTTCAGTGTCAGCAGCAAACCCTGCAGCGGGGCATACTCTACTGAGGCCCTGAAGACATAACTGTGCTTTTCAGAGCTGACTGGGCTCAAACCACAAGCTCGCCTGGGAAGCAAGAGGACACAACTTGCCAAGGAAGTGGAATTGGCTGAACCTCAGTGGCTCACTTTGCTGAGCTGACAACCAACACAAAACGCCAGACAGAGACACACTGCACAATCAGTCTCTGATGTTGGAGATGATCACGAGGGCCTCAGGCTCCTTGGGAAAACATCTTCTTTCCTTCCAGAAGGGGGTTTTTAGACCCGTGACCTGCCTGAGGGAAGACAAAATAGGTCCCGATCCTATCTGTGAAAACCAATACAGTCCCAGTCTTCTCCAGACAGCGCTCAGTCTCCTTGTGACCGGCCCTGTGTCTCAGCAGCTGGAGGAAGATCTTAGGGGCTTCTCTAGGAGACAGAAATGTCAGGGAAACCACAGACTCACGCAATCTGAGCTGCCTGCTCCCAAGGCTTGCACATTGCCAACAAGGCTCTCCGGCAGACGGTTAGACGTTGGGATTTTCACCACATCTCCTGTACAGCAGACCAGAGGCAGATCTCTGCAGAGCTTATACAGAGAAAATCATTCCTCGTGGCAAAGCAGGAGAGGAATGTCCCAAACAAAACCATGAATGTTGCCATGTGGGCTGAAAATCCAAGTTTCATACTGTTTGTTGACTCCTCAAGCTAAGGCTAATATGGTTTTCCAAAGCAGTTCATTCCCTCGGTTTCTTCTCCTCTCTTTCTGCTGAAGTCAAGTCAGGACATACATTGGGTTTGCACCTGCGTAGAGACAGCAGGGTGCATCCTAAAAGAATGGAAATACTGGGAAGAGTTGGGGAGAAGAAATCTCTAAGGTGATATGAGGCAGGGAGAGCATGAAAGCCTCACCTCAGCTTGTGGCGCATGAACAACCCTGGTCTGCTACAGAACAGCAAATAAACAAAGGTTCAGCTTCCCACACATGCAAGCAGCAAGCAAAACAGCAAAATAAATAAAGCAAGTGAAAACACAATTTTTATTTGGCACCATGAGACAACATTACACTGGATAGCCTACATATTTTTTCAGAAAGATCAGAAAACCCTTGGATTAAAACACCTGAGAAACCCTGGTTTGGGAAATAGGGCCCCAGCAGCCTGTGAAGCTGGGCTGCCAAATGCACAAGCTTTGGGCCCAGACCTTGACGCACTGAGAACCAAAGGCAAAAGGTTGATTCTTCCCAGCAAACCACCTGCAAACAGAATAAACAGCATCATCTTACATTTACACTGAGAATAGAAATTAAATTAGCAAGTAGATTTTGATCATGAAGTGACCTTTAAAAATGATTGAGAGAAGAAAACATTAGCCACCGTTATTTGCTCTGATACTGATCCCTCCTGAAGGCAGCTTTGTGTGCGAAATATTATTGCTAATTTTATTTCACATTTTCAACCCGCTTTTAAGAATTTAAGATGACTCTTATTTTCTCATTTTTTCATAGACAAGCTTTGCTGTCTTCTTTCTTCATATAAGCACAAAATGGGAAAAAGTACTGTAGCTGAACTTAAAAGAACTGGACAATTTTATGACGTTTAATAACATTTGTAGCTATAAAGGCTAAAAACACTAAGGGTAATGAAATCTCATGCTCTGGTGCTTAAGGTATTCTCTTCCTCTTGTCCCACATGCTGAACTGTGAAAATAGTTCATGCCGGTATGGGCAGGAGAAAGCACATTCTTCTTGGAGACACCCACAGGGACTGGCTACGGCCGGAGGTCAGGGTCACAGCCAGCCAGACTCACGGCAAACTGCTGCGCCCTGCAACCTCTTCTCACTCAACTGTATTTATGACCACCATCAACATACTAACAATTGCAGGATTTATCACACAAATCTTTATGAGTTTTCCAAATGAAAATGGGCTTTTTTTTCTTCCTGGCTTACACAGGGTTATGGAAAGATTGCCAAAAATTACACCTGGTTTATGGCTTCAACAACCACATTTCCTTCGGCGCTCTCATCATACCTTGCTGCTTCCTCACTTACATAAAACTGCAGAGATTATGCAGAATTCATGTCTGCCTTGTGACAAGCTCTTTTAAAAGTCAATACCATTTAGAATCTGCTTTGACCTTGCATTTAGACAGACATAATACTATGTACGACTCCATCCTGCACACAAGCTCCCTTTTTCCAGAGTCAAGAAAGACAAGGGTTTTGACTGCTAATGCTTTCTCTTTGCATGCGAGGCCAGATCTGCCTAAAGCTTAAATTAGGGCAGGCGTGCACTTTCAAAATTTGGTAACCTCTTATGGTAGCCACCTTTATTTATCTATTTAAAAAAGCCCCAACCATTGATACAGCTTAATCATTGAACTGTAGATCATGAACCATCTGTTAACATCATCTCTAAGCCATTTCACCCTTGCAAAGGTTTCAGACATTGGATGGCCCTTGGCCACTTACTCTTTTGCCTTTTGTATCTGATATTCTAATTAGTTAAGCCTGAACTATCTACCATGTTATAAGGGATGCCACAGAGAACAAGGTAGCAGTTGGGTTGTACCAGATGATCCAGTAGTCCTTTATGAAGCTAAGAACATCACAGCACAGAAGATCTGAAATTCCAGCAGTTTTTCTACTTCCTGTACATCCAGTTTCAATTCTGTGTTGGCTGCACTTTTATTCCACTGCCTAAATGAATCTACCCAAACCTCTTCACTCTGTTGTCTCTATGTCCCTCTCCGCAATCCAGTTTTGTTGGGAATGGTGGCCCGGTCCACCTTTGCCAGCCTGTCCCCTCAGGAATACACTCCTGCTTTCTGAAACAAACCTGCTCTGAAGGGATGGCATTTCATCTGGCTTCGTACTTTTTCAGACCAGTCTTTCTAGCGTACGTATCCACTTCTGTGACACCATCTACATCAAATACCAGCAGCATGTAATGGAAACGAACATAAAAAATATTGTCCAGTACCAAACATCTGCTTGTAAAACTCAGTATTCCTACAATTGGCCGTCTCGTTACTGTCTGTACCTTAGTCAACTAAACAAAAAGACTGAAATCTCATATATCATCACTACCTCAACTGGCAGGAAGCACAAAGTTTCCATATGTGTGCTCAAGAGGCAGGGAGCAGCCCACAGGGATGTGGGGGTCTCCTTCTGTTGAGCTGCTTAACTCATGCCTGCAGGAGTTGCCCCATGACTGCAGGAATGGGGAGCTGCCATGTCCCTGTCCGCCAGTTTCAGGAGGGGATGGAGCCCTTTGGTGGAGTGTAGGAGAACACAATTTTTTTAAAGCACCAGGAACTAAGCAGACGTGTAAAGAAAAGTACAAGTAGGCAGGAAGAAATTCATTGCATTTGAGGGCCTGGGGACATCCTGGAAGCAGAGAGTGCCCTCCACTGCTCACAGGGGTCAGGCATGTCCCTGTGCACCTCCCAGTTGTGAAAAAATTTGCTCTTCCTAGTGTAGAGCGGATAGATGGCGAATGCTACTCTGAGTGTTTTGAGCAGGTTGCAGCAGGCTGTGGCTCTGGTGGGACAGGTTTGTCAGCGCTGCCTGACCTGCCTTTGCTGACAGCTACCCGCAGGCTGATCTAAACAGGAGGAGGTGCAGAGGTCTGGGCCAGCAATCTGGTCCCCTGCACGCCCCAGGGTTGAGGAGATTGACTAAAGTCATCCGGCTGCTGCATGGCACAACCAGGAGGCTGCCGGCACTTTGTCTTGCCTGGATTTGTATTAGAATTGGACTAAGTGAGCTGATCAGCTGAATGATGAGCACAATTTGTCAAGCCGACCTGCAAAGCGTGCCCTGTCCTCCCTTGCCATGGTATGGAGGTGCCAGGGCCTCTCTTCGCAAGGAGTGTGCTGCAATCCCGTCTGCTGCCGCTTGTGAAGAGCTTCTCATAAACTCACCCATTTGCAAGCTGCATGCAGCACAAGGCATCACTGCAAACTCATAATTAAATTCATTACTCCATACAATTTTAAGCCATTCTTCAAATAATTACAGTAATTTGATAAGCAGAAATCACATAAACCTGCTGCAGTTTTATCTCTCCCATTTGCTGTCTGAAGGAAAATGTGTGAGTAATTAGTTGGATGATAACAGTCCGGGTTATGCAAGCAAAACAAAATTAATATGATCCTTACTCAAAAAAAATTAAAATAAAATGAAACCAATGACACCTTAGGCAGCATGGGGTGTGCACGAGGGCAACGGCAACAACCAAAGGGAGTGCAAGGCAAAGCTGTGCCGGCCACACTCCCCATGCCCACTGCGGAGGCGGGATGCTCCCGGGAGCAGCCGACCTGCAGCTATCGCTCCTCTCTCTCGGGAAAGTCACGTCAGGTAACCTTGGTAACTCTGAGGCCCAGCGAAGGCAGGGGAGGCGAAAGCTTCCTGCAATATTCACGGGACCATGACAGAACATTCATTAGCGCTCTAATGTCAGGAGGAATCAGCAGCCCAGGCGGCCGCGCCGCCCCACTCTGCTTCTCACCTTGTTTATGAGGTTCCTGACCTTTCCTGCTACGAAGCGGGCAAGTTGGCAAACTGCAGCTCACGGCACTCTGAGGCACGGGGAGGAAATAGCAATGAAAAATTCACACCTGCCGGCTTCTCCGGTGAGCTCAAACTCACGAATCAAGAACCAGGGAATGAACAACATGCACCGTCTCCCGCAGGCCCTGGCTGTCCTTTGGGTCATCTGCCTCCTGGCTGCCGAGGCGCCTCCAAGCAGATGCAAATCCACCGCAGGCATCAGCATCACAACTGCCAGGGGACCCACCGCGATACTGTGTCAGCACCCCGCTTTGCACAGGGGGCAAATGCAGATAAGAAGAGGTAGAACTGGAGACTGTGAATATGTTGTGGTTAGCACAGACCCCAGCTCCCTGAGAGCCTTGAGTCCTGCTCCATCCACACGACCACAAATTCAGAGCCAGAGCTGACAGAAATCCTCTCTGCACAGCCACAGAATCTCTGAACCCTACCAAAAAACATTAGGTGACTAAAGAGTTAATAAGCCCAAAAGGCCCAGGGATGAGTTTTGTTAGAGATAAGGAAACATAGAGGCCAGGCCGAAATAGAAGCGTGGCCCGGCCACAAGATCAATAAAGAGGAGAAGGCCAGAGCGGTGGTTACTCTGGTGCTCGGATTAAGAGCTTCATCGGGTTTCTGCAATCAGATCTGATGATCCCACCAAAGGAACAAAGGGAAGGCTCCAGGCCCTCATTTCACAGAGGAGCGGACAAAGAGTCATCAATTTTCTAAAAGTGACTTTATGCCTCGTTAAGATCCATCTAAATTTTATACAAGATGACTTCCAAGTAATGGAGAAATGAATCTGCAGACAGTCCTTTTTTTTTTTTCTTTTTTTTCTTTTCTTTCCTTAAGGATGTGTTTCCAAAGAGCCTGAAACCAAACACTTGTTTCAGGGAGAAAAATTCCCATTGCTACAGGGAGATACTTCAAAATGAGCACTTCAGTTTTAAATGCAGCTGCACCTTTCACGCTCCTCTTCTTCCCCTAGAGCTTGGAGCACCCTGGCCAAGAAAAGTGATTCAAGTCCTAAGCACCACACATAATAAGCAGTTTACGAACTCAAGCAAGATTAGCTTTAAATACCACACTTTCCAGAAGAATCAATCTCAATGTGGCAACCGCATAGATATTTGTGTTGGTTTTTTTTTTTAAAAAAAAAAATCTTAAAATGAAAGAAATTTCACATACTTAATTTGGAAATAAAAAAAGAGTTTGCTGAGTAAGCAAGTTCTATGCAACATAAAAAGGGGAGGAACAATGCACCGGGAAAAAACCACACACATTCTTTTAGCATGTATTTTACCAGCTGCTAAAATCAGAGTCAATTATGAGTCCATGAAAGAAAGACACATCACAGAGGCTGTACCTCCTTCCACCACACAGCCACAGCCCGTGACCCTTAACGAGGTGCTGGGGCAGACCCGACGGCTGCCCTGGCACTGGTGCACCTCTGCCCTCCATCCCCAGAGCCCTCACGCCACGCTGGGGACAGGCGTCACCTCTTCATCGTGAAGCTGATTCAAAACTGGGGCATGTCACCAGGAAAGATGATGGATTCACTGCTGCTTGGGACCGTTCAGAGGAGATTAAAAAAATTATAAAAAGTCTTCCTCCAGTCTGCTGGAGAAGCTGCATTGCTGGTGCATGTGTGTAGAAAAGGGAGTTTGGGCTCATGGGCCTGAGGGTGCTGCCTGGTTTGGGAAGCCAAACAGCCAAACTGCCAAGTCCTGGCACCCGCCTCGCTGAGCGGGCCGGAGGCAGGAGTGGATGTTTGTGTTGCCCCCAGGACACATGTAACAGCTGCAACAAGACAACTTCTAATCAATTCCTGTAGCCCACGGCTTCAGACAACTGTCTACTTTGCTCAGGGAGGAATTTTGTTTGCAGTGTGTCCGTGGTTTTGCTTCCTTCCCAGCGTTCCTTGAAGCAGCAGAGAGCAGCTATAGGTACACCATGGGCTGGAAAAAGTGATGGTTGGGGGTGACACCAGGAATGATCCCACGAAACCTACACAAAGCTGGGGATTGTAAATACTAATGGAACTTTGGGGAGAGAAAGTGGACGAGGACTGTGGGAGAGGGAAGAAAGGCTGCTTCCCCACCTGAGCAGCCCAGTGCAGCTTGCAGGGATGGCACGAGCCCCTTGCAAACACCCCCCTACTTTGTGGGAGCCTCGGCATCACTGGCTCCTGCTCTCTAGCCATGTCCGGGGTGGGTCTGGGTGCAATGAGATGCCTGGGTGTATCGCAGGACTACCTGGTGACTGCCCGCAATGTAAGGACATTGGGACAGATAACCTAATCTCCCTTCTGATCTCACACTACGGAAATCTCAGGATTCTGCTGACACAGCAAAACTTAACAGCAAACTCTGCTATTTCAGCTGTGGGTTTTCACTTGGATCTGTAATCAATATGAACAAATCGGGCAGCAGGAAACAACCACTGCCATTTTGGCTGCATTAACCAGATCTGATCCTGTGTCCCTGCCAGAAAACAGTTAAAAGCCCCAGCTCGGGTGACGGCAGTGAGTCCCCAGCAGCCGGGGACAGGGCCACGTTGCAGCAGCCTCGCAAGGTGCTGGCCCTGCCGCCGGGCTGGCAGGGCAGCTGGCAGAGCCCTGCAAGCCTGCAGCGCTCCAGACATTTGTCACAATTATTGGGGATTTACGAGGACAGGGATCCTGTCAGTTGTCTGTAATTTCACTCTGAATGATACCCCTCTTCCTAGGCGGTAGTCTCCGAATTAAGCCACCCTGGAGGGAGAAAGGGAGATGTCCCCATTGAATGCCTCTTTGAGAGACACGCTACCTAAATAAGCTCTCCTGTGCAGCTCCTGAATGCCCGCTGGGGGCCTTGGAGCAAATTAGTGTCCAAAAAACCAGTCTCAGCTGTGACAGGATGGTTGCTGAGCATCAAAGACTGAGCCCGGCCCGCTGCAAGCTGGCACGTGCCCCATCTTGGCTACACTGGAGATGCAACCGGGTACTAAAACCAAACACAGAGCACAGGGATCTGCATTAGTGGATTGTCCCCACACAGGACCGGCAGCTGCAACTACTAGAAACAGTTGCCTCTACCGATCTCTGAGCCAGCAAAACCAACACCCCCAAAAGCACAGCACAAAACACTTTAAAGAGGAGAGATACCACGTAGTAACAGACACATTTAATTGAGACACTACCTGCAGCTGTCCCATATATACACATCCAAAACCCACACTGCCCTGCGTCAATTTGCCTAGTATCAGTTTTGTACTATAGGAACACAGCAAGCGCTTTGCTCCCTTTGCTAATTATAAAGACTTAGCTTTTGGAATGATACCTGATTGCAGGCAATGATTTTTGCTAATGTAACAGCTCATCTTTTCCACACCTGAAACTCTGGAAGAAGGAAGTACTCCAGGGGAGAATACATAATGTAGTAGAAGGCATGCCATGCGCCTCTTTCTATGAAACTACAATCCTAAGGCTTCACAGTTCACGCAGTTCCACTTATTGTACAACAAAGGCACTTTTCACACAAGTGGAAATGTTGGACACTTTATTTCATAATAATTAAAAATCTTTTTAAATAGGTGTTTTTAACAGTTGCATTAGATTTTTCTAACATTTTTGTTGTACGGCATCACGGTAATTCTTTCTGCAGGGCTGAAGAACAGAACAGTACCACAATTGCTGCTCTTTGGATCATCAAACTTCTATCTTTTAAAGCAACTGATTCTTACTAATTCATGTTTAACTTTTCATAGATGATTATATGAATTCTTATACCCATTATTTCATGTGTGTTTTTAGTAGTCCTGAGTTTCAAGAGGACATCAGCATCACCATAACCTCCCATGGGATATCCATTTGGGGACATTCATTTTCAATGTCCTATAGCACATACAGCAAAACTAAATTCCACAAATAATATTTCAGCGGTATGTATCTACCCACGGAGACTGGCCAGTGACTGCATATTTATGACAGTAATTAACTGCCCTGTTTTCAAGTAGAAGAACCACCTTGTACAGGGTTCTGACTAAGGAGAAATTTTGAAGGGAATCTGAAGTCAAATAAATAAGTATTTTGGAGATAGAAAGAAAAGGTTGTAAGCTCTCACAGCTTTCCTAGAAAACTGTATCTCAAAGCATTCTAGTTGAATTCTCCACTTAGTAATCTGTATTCACGTACTTCTTAGAGACTAGCTGGCTATATTTAAAAATATTCATGACAACCCTTTTTTTGAAGCTGAAGGAGCTCAAGAGCATCCCTGGCAGACAGAGCTTATAAACTGCAGCAGGGACACAGAGAAAGCTTGAAGAGTTCACAGCGCAGGAGAGGGAAAGCTGCGATGCTGAGGCAGCATATGAAGCTTATTAAACCCTTCAGGTCCAAAGAGAGCAGGGCAGGATTTCCAGTCCTAAGCAGCACACAGCTCAGTACGAACAGGATTTTAGTCTGTCTTACTGCCTAGCACAGCTTTTGCCCTTCCTTGCTGGGCATCTGCAACACAGCTGCTGCTTACTCCCCACACAGCACATCTTCAAATGCCCAGGGAAAACTGCTGCCCACTATGCCTGCTTGTAAAGAAGCTTGAGCTGTGGTTACCGTAGATATTGCAAGTGTTATGAAGTACTCTATTAATAAAAAAAAAAAAAAAGAAAAGAAAAAAAGTGCACGCCGTCTTTAAAGACAGATTTTCTTTTTCAAATTTCGCTTGAGCTGCATATGGCTCTGTGAAGAGCCATTCTTTTCTCAGCATCCTGGCTTTGACAACCATAGTCCAGATTTTAACATTGCAAACAATTCAGACACCACAGATATTTGTGCTAATGAGGAAATGTGCCAGTGTACTGTAACATTTTACATGGGAGCAGGAGGGAGAGGAGAAAAGATGTAGAAGGTCTAGGCAAGGCAGCAATTGAAAGAAGAACTCCTAAGGATGTGCAGGTTGTGCCAGGTGAGTTCTGCAGGCTTAAAGCCCACAAGAGTCTCAAAGATGCTCTTCGGGTCAGGAGATGAAACAGCACTAGCTGCCAGTGCGCTCCACAGGTTCTTTGCAGTGGGACTAGAGTGGACAGGAGCACAACTGACTGGACTGGTTTGGCAAGTCTTAAAACATCTCTCCACAGAGAAAGCATCAAACTAGGCACCAAGCTGAAGTAACACAGCAGCTGCCCCATCCCAATGACTGCGCACATATAAGCTATGGGATGCGGTGATGCCAGCAATGAGGGAGGAGGTCTCAATAGAAATGCAACCGTCCCCATCCCCCCAACAATTATGTGCATCACATACAAATACCAGAAAGCATTCAGTCGTTAAGGAAGGAAAAAGTAACAGGGTCCCCACCACTAGTTTTTTATTTTGTTTTGTTTTTAACCTTGGGGGAAAGGGCAAAGGCTTACGGTCAGGCAACTTTACAAGGACAGCATAAGGAAGAAAGGAATTTCATTTGTTTCATCTAAACCCCTCCGGGCAGAGCTGGCATTAGACTGAAGTGAAGTATGCCACATGCCTCAATGGGAAAAAAGCAGATGGTGGTGATAAGAGGATGAATACTTCTGCTTCCCATCTTTGAGTGCTCCATTTATTCCTAACTAGCTGTTTCCTGCTCAGCGCAGCAGATATTGCTCCTCCCTGAGCACAGCTGACCGACCCTAAACACTGCTGCAAGTTCAGATTCTGGGACCACTGGGGTCTCAGTCTTGGTTCCACCAAGCATGAAAATGACCCTAACATCTTTCTGTGTTTTCTAGCTACAGTTACAAGTTACAGGAGACATAAAATAACTTAATGAAAACAGCTTGCTAATGAATAATGACCGTAGGAGAAAGGGTGAGCTTTGTGTTCCTACCTAAAAATAGAACAGTGACATGATTAGTTATGAGCCATTTCCAGAGGAGAAAGGGAGATACCAAAATCCATACCTGACAACTGTGGTTACTGACACGCCAAACAAGGCAGTCGCTGTGAAATAACTGAGAACAACCCTGCTGGCGCAGGCCAAGCTTAGTCCACAGCAGTGCTCCTAGAGGCCACCTAACTCAGGTGAAAAGAGGTGCTTCTGCTAATGGAGTATGACTGGCAGTAGGAGCTGATGAACAAAGTTAAGTTGCTTGCACCATTTGTTACCTGTCAGTTTTTCCACAGAGTCTGTTCTTGGGTAGCGTGTAACTGGCCAAGCTGGAAGAGGGTTGCTTTAGTTTAGTTAAACCTTTAGTTTATGCCAGATGTGCTGGCAGCTCTGTGCTACATTTTCTTTTCCTCCTAACTGACAGTTGAGGAAACTTGACAGCATTTTCTATCAGCTGCGGCATTGCAGCTACATCCTTTCCTGCTCTCAGGGCTGCCAATTTCTCTCCAGCAACCTTGAGAAAGATTCATTTTCTGGGAAGCTGCTGACATCTGAGCCCCGCATCCACGCAACCCGTCCACCCCAGCTCTTGTTTCCTGAAAGAGGTGTTTTCAGTTCTGCGCTGTGTCAATTGGCTGAGAATCGGGGTTTGCTGTTAGTGGTCAATCACTAGCAGAACATGGTCTCAAAACTCAGCCTTTCCCTTTACTCTGACTTTACTGGAAAGTCCCAAACCAGCACCGCACAAATAAAGCTCAGCTTCAGTTTCTGAGTCTATTTTTACAGCAACCTTCCAGGACCACTGCTGAGCCAGCTCCATGGCTCCCACCTGAAAGAGAAACATCCACTTTGATGTCCTGGTAGGACTCATGGCAGTATGAGTTCTAGTACAGCTACTGTCTTTCTCATACCCCAGAACAGGGACCTGCACTTTCCTGTAAAGGAATTTAAGTTGCCATCTGATGTGGAGATGAAATTGCAAGGCAGAAGGACCTTGTTAACCTTGTGATGGAAGCAGTGTGCCTGCAAAGATGGAGAGGAAGATTTGCTGCTAATTCATATGATTGCTTTCTGGGTTTTTCTCCATGCCATCCCGTTGGACTTTACTTACTGATAAGCACGAGTTTCATTTCATTCACACTTCAAAATAACTTCAGCGAAAGTCAGTTCTTTGCTGTTTTCAAGGAAAAGATCTAACCAGAACCACAAAGCTGAGTTAATTCAGAAATTATCTGCTATATTTCCAGGTAAAAATTGTAAGACCAGAAAGAGCATTTGGTCACCTTGCCTGACCCACTGTATCAGACAAATTCCATGCAGCAGCCCTTCACACTTGCCTTGTGCTCTATTTCCACCTACACTGGGCTGAAAAGTCTTGCAGAAAAAGGTGTCCAGCGTGAGATAACATCGAGAGATAGAGAAGCCAACACTTACAGTGGCAAATCAGCCCCACTGTTGGAGATCTGAGCCTTATTTCTGTTTGAATTTCTCCGGTTTCAGCTTCCAGTTATTGGTTCTTGTTCTGGCTCTGTCTGATGGATTAAACAGTCACTCTTTGCAGCTAGTGTCTTCGCTCACTTTAGGTACTCATGCTTCGCAAATATTTCACCTCTTGCTCTTCTTTCTGGTAAGTGCAGCACACAGAACTTCAAGTCTTTTGCTACATGGAATATTTTTCCATTTGTAGATTACTTCTTGTGGCCTTTTACGTACTCCATATTGTAGTTATGGTCTGCATTCCTCATTTTCAGAAAAAACATGGGAATGTAAAACCTTTGTTATCACACTTGTCCTCAGGGTAACTCTGGGCAGAGGAACAAAAGACAAGAACCACCTCTCAAAAAAGTCTGTATTGCTAGGAAGAATGTCTGACCTCTCTCTCTGTCTCCCATTTGTACCTCCTTCCTTCCCAGAAACAACTTAGCTCTTCTGTCCCTGTCTTCTATAGCTCCTATACTTACTCGACACGCACTTCACGTATAAATGAAGCTCACTCAAAGGCTGGGATGGAGAGCAGTCCACGTAGGAAAAATCAATTATAAACCTATGTCTATTTCTGACAGTTTGGTCTTTCACAGAAAATGTTTAATGAGAGTATTTTTTATGAAATATAACAACCGTAATTCTACTACAGCAATTTTGGTTTGTATATTACCAGTCCTGCCAAGATTTCAGAAGTTGCTAGCCATGGTCATGGTGCCAGCTCTTTGTCCTTGAGGTAAGGAGTGGCTCATTCTCACTTTTCATTATAAGAGCACAATGTGACATTTGTATAAGCAGCATGAGAGGAGATCAGTGTTTACCACTAGCGCCCATTAGACCTCTGCTGCTCCTGCGATGATTCAGGTGAGAGGACAGTCTGCCTGTCACCCACACTGGAAACCAACAAAGCACCCACGCAAGGAACCCTCATGGGATGCCAAGTGCAGTTGTGAGGTTGCACAGCTTAAGGCTTACTGCACCGTGCTGGTGAGAGGGGACATCCAAGCAAAGGGCACGCGTGAAACCCCTGTTTTACCTGCAGTGTGTCACACTGCTGGAAACCAGCTGCAGCCTCTGAGGATTTCCATCTTGTTCTGAAACTTAGTCTCCTTGGAACAGGATGCGCCCTGAGAACCTACCTCACATGACAGTAACACAGCACTCCTGGGGTAAGGAGGGATCGTACTAAAATAGCAGACTTTGTACTTGTGTTTACAGGCTTCAGAGAGAGATGGGAAGAGCACCCCAGGTGCGCAGGGTCTAGGGAGGACAGGCCAAGCTCTATGCCTGGGGCAGTACAGCTGCAGGCAAGATCTCTACCAAGGAACAAAGCAAAGGCTGATGGTACTGGCACAGCCAAGGAACTAACGAGCACCTGGAGAGAGGAAGCTGTGCGACACTTTTGAGTGCAGGGCCCAACAGAGCAATCTGGATGAGAAAAGTGAAAGAGAACCAGAGCAGGATCTGAAGAGGCACTGATGACCTCCTGACAGCAGGGGAACAAGCCTCTGCTCCAGTGATATCTTGATTATAATGGCAACTTTGACCAAGACAGACTGAGCCACTTTCCCACACATTCAGCGTCTGAAGGAAACACTGATTGCAGTGACTTAAACCATTCATCCCCTCTACAACTCCTTCTGTTGAACGTAGCCCTGGGTTCAACAGAGACAACAATGGAGACAACATGCAATGAGGAGGGAGGAAAACTTTGGGCAGAAGCCTAGCAATCAGGATTATCGTGACAATTGCAGCCAGTAATTAGTAAACAGAAAGTTAATTATTGCTACGCCCCCCTTCCTTTCACAATGGCTCACCCAGCTGTTCATAAATTGATAACCATAGAAATGAGTATGAGCTGAGCCTGAGTAGTTGGTATTCACACAGTATCAAAAGGAAGACATTTGCATTCTTTGCCAGAAGAATCAATTTACCTTGATTGATGATTGAACTTCAATAAGTTCTTTAATATTTTGGTCATTAACCGTGATGCCGTAACAGTGTCACCAGAGTGCTATTGTATTTCACACCATGGCTCTTACTAGCTGCACTGTGTAATATGCCTGAACTTCTAATTGAGCCCTTTAAAATATTGATAATCAACATATTTCAAAGATGATCCTTTGAAATAAAGCTCAGCCTGCCCAGAACACTTTATGAACACAGTGATTCCTGTCACTGGAGAGGCCGGGCAATCCAGGTAGGTGGCACAGGGTTCTGCTCAAAGCAGCAAAGGCCTCTCCTTCTTCTCTCACTGTTGGTTTTGTCATCAGTTCACTTTTTCCTTGCCAATAACATTGAAACATTGCTTGTGACTACAAAGCCTGCTCCTGTTTCAAAACGACCTGCAGTAATTTCATTTTCCCCCTTAGTAACATTTCAAAATGAGATCAGCAGTAATACTTTTCTTTATGCATTGGGCTAAATGTAGGCAGTTCTAAAACAACCTTCCTGATGATAGATATATGGGTAAAGTCAAAGACCTAGAGGCACTTAAAGTACTATAAAAGGAAATAAAAGAAAAAAAAAAAAGACATTGTTGGTATTTTGCAGTTGAAAAATAATTGAAGAAAATCAAGAAATAGTAGTTAATGCAAGCAGCAAAAAGAAGCTTCAGGGCACCGGGTAGGTGGTCTTCAGTTAAAATAGCAACCTTAGCATTGCACCGCTGTCCTTGCTTTTATTCTGCTAAGCAGTGACACAGTGACTATCTACTGTGAGGAGAAATCATCAAGCTGTTCCTGCTACGGATACAAACGCCAGTGAGGCAAAATCTGTCCCTGAGCAACATCTCCTGCACATTTCCTATTTGTAGCGGAGTAGCATACCCCAAGGCTATTGAAGTTGAACCCCTGGCCTAAAGAGATGGCAGATAGCTCAGGTACACCTGTGCTGAACTGAGTTAACTCACAAGCAAGGTAAATTAGCCAGTGCTTATCTCCAAGCTATCAAAATAAGATCCTTTTTGAGAGCCAGCGTGAACACTTGTATACTGAACTGCATCATGTGGTGTAGGTGTATCCTCAGTTTTACAAGGATACAGCCAGCTATTTCCAGTCGCACATGAGCATGGCAAGAATATGAAAGACCAAGAGAGAAGCTGATAACATTTCAATACTGCGTTCAGAGGTGAGACGATTAAAGAAACTGAGATAGCAGTGCATCTATTAAAACAAGGGGACAGTGGGAACCTGCACTCTGTTCCTGCTGCACCAATTGTCTGTTGAGTGGCTGGTAAGAATTAAAATTGTGCTGTCAACAGTCTAAGTCTCGCATGATTACACACCTTTAAAGCCAATCAGGAAGAAAATAAATTCAGAGTGTGTGGCAGGAGTTGAATAGGGAAGATACTACAACAAGCCTCCATTACCTTCTAAGAGCTAGTCAAATATTAATCACGACAAAATCTCTTGACAAAACCAGTGGCACGGTTCAACCTTTCCACACACACAGAAATACAGAACATGTGTGTGAGGATCACAGGATCTTCCCTTCTGAGCTAGACAGTGTGCCTCACTTCTCCACTGGCACAATCACAGAGATGATGCTCCATTCACAGCAGAAATACATCCACTGAATGTGGATCAAGGACCTTTCCTGGCCTGAGGATCTGCTGCTGAGGCTACTCTCATGGGAGGGGGAACCCTCTGCGGTGGAGCTGACCTCCCCAGTCCTGGCAGCCCGCTAAGAGTATTCAATGCCTATTACTATGAGCAATAAGAAGAAAATTCTCCTATTTTATCTAAATTTTCTTTTTCCCCTCTGGAGCAGTTCTAATTCCTCCCTTATCCAAACCTGCAAGAGGTGGTTAGTTTTTTTTTAAATTTGTTGTTTGTCTTTGGTATTCTCTGATGAGAAAGTACAGATGCAAAGGAATTCTTACCTTTGCATCTTTTGTTTTTGCATCTCTGCATATTAACAGAATATTCAATGAACTCGTTTAACACTTCCCAGTGATCTACAAATAATCCTTTGTGTTTTTGAAATGTGGCTATAGGCAGAAAAATGACTGCATCATTTTTTTAACATAACTGTTCTGTTCCCTGTGCGCAATCAGTCATGTCTGCTCACTATATTAACAAAAATGAAGCTAAACATCTTCTTATCCTATTGTTTTGCAAAATAAATGTAGCTCTAGGAGAGGAAGCTGGCATTTATTCTGGCTCATACATCATTAATAGAATTATATGTAAAATTTTGAATGAGTGTATTGCTGAGCTAATATCCCAGTCTTGCTCCCTGTTTTCCACTGAGTAGTGGTGGTAGCAGAGAGACCACCACCACCAAACCTCTCATTCTGGAGTCAAAAGACTTTCTTCTTCACCATCTGGAGTGAAAGATGGAAATAACAAAACACACACACATATCCTTCCAAATAAGATGAGCTCTGTAGAAATATGGCAGTAAAAAAGCAAGGTTTTCTAAATAGTCAGCATGTGTGTTCAAGCAAAATGCTTTAAAAAAAGCCAAAGGATTGATTTAGGGAGATGCACTCCAAATCCAGACACATCTCCAAGCACGCTGACATGACAGTTTCTCTGAAGCAGCTTCCTACTGAGGTGTTCACACACTGAGGCAGCTGCCAGGGGTGACAGCAAGATGGTTCTTGATTCAGCTTATTCTGGCTGAGCCTGTGGGTGACTTCGACCATATTTTCTCCCAGGTGCTGCTGCATTAACTGTATGAGGAATGCACCAAGCACCGAAGCTGACAGAGACTTATAGCTCTGAAGCTGAGATAGTTGCACTTGCACATACATGCTTCCTTTCTTATTAAGGAAGAAAAAAGTGCTGCCATTTACCCAGTTAAGATCCCTAAAGCAATCTCTGTCAGCCTGAACAGGCAGCATGCCTCTTCTGTGTCCTGCCTGGCCCTCTGAGCTCCACCATGCCCAAGAAGTGCATGGGCTCCCTTCCCCAAGAAGTGCAGTGCGTCCTGCCATTGGGCTATGAGTTAACTTGGAAAGGTCACCACCCAGCCCCATCTCTTATTTTCCCATAAAACTCTTTGGATTACCTCCCCCTTTTGTGTCAAGTTCTCCTGCAGCTGATCATTGGAGTAAATGAGCCTTTCAGTCCTAGGAGGAGGCTTGGCATGCAAAACCACAGGAGGGGATGAACTCTGCAGGGCTGTGGTCTAACTGCACAGAGAGGCCAGTCCAACTCTAAGGGACCATCCCAGTGAGGTAGATAAACCTCAGCAAGCAAGACAAGACAAGACAAAACTTGAGGAACAGAAGATGCAGTGCCAAGAAGTGAGTTTTCAGATGTGCTAACAACAGCAGCAACTTGTTGCCAAACAGAACCGTGATTTATCCAGCAAACCTGTTTTCACATAGGCAAACTCAACTATCTATGCAGACTGTGGCTGAGGATATGGGGGGGGGGGGGGGGGAGGGAAAAAAAAAAAAAAAAGACCCTTTGGCTCCAGCACACATACGAGCAGACACACATGCGCCCGTGTGTGTGTGACAGTGAGAAAACAGTTATGCTCACAGTGAAGATTTTATCCCTGATTTCTTCAGTTGAAAACCACCACCACTTATTTTCTCCTTTGGTTACATCAAACTTGGCATTTTAAAAGCTTGGGGGTTTTTTTGTTGGTTTTTTGTTTTTGTTTTTCCCTTTAAACTGAGTGCTGTTTTGAATTTGTTTTAAGATGAATGTTGCTTTCATTCCCATCACTGGTTCCTAGCCTGCATTTCTGAGCCTTTGCTGCATTTTCACTACGTTTAGCACTTACTAGGCAATTATCACTGAGTCAGGTAGAATGACGACATTTTTACAGTTCAAGCACACAGCTCTGTATTTCAGGGAGCTGATTTTTAAACTACTTAAATGTTAATAGCATCCACCTAATTGTACAGATCAGAATGTCACCAGCTAATCCCTGTGCTTTCCAGCTGACTTCTGTCAGCTGCTCCTTTGCTTTAGTTATCAATGTCAGGATATATTTTTGATCACAATTATTAAGGTGAGGTCAGAAATACTTTTATTTGTATTCCTAGGTGCTTCATCTTTCTGGTTTTAAACCTTACCAGCCCATCATTAGTTACACAAGCAGAATCTCAAAGCATGTTAAAGCATCACACGGTGGAATTCGTTTTTACTGCAATCCTCCATTTTCAAAACAACCAGTACATGATTGCTACAGTTCTCTGGGGAAACCAGCTTAAATGTGTCTATATTCCCCCTGCATTTCAATTCAAAACATTTTATAGCATCCAAAATATTGGTGTTTGAGAGAATGGAGGAATGTCCATTTGGGATCACAAGAAATAAGCCACCTTCCTCAGCCTCCTCCCAGGTCCTCCTTTATATTCGTTAAAATGGAATTTTGACTTAAAAAAAAAAGAAATCTTCAGACAGTTTCAAGGCAACCGTAGCTCTGTTCCACCAGTTTTTCTGTACAAGAAACTATTTCAGCAGAAGGGTATGAGGAGATCCTTACAAGCCAGAGTATACTGCTGTAATGGGAAATGATGAGGGAAAATGGTTTCAAAGAAAATCTATTACTATTCCCTGGTGATGGCCAAATAAAAGAGCAAATGCCATTGCCACTGAGTCTCAAGAAAAGTGAAATTAAAGAGAGTTCTGGTAATGTGCAGATTTTGACATGCACTTCCCCAAAAGGAAGGGCTACAGAAATAGTAACTGTCATACAGTCATTTATTAATAGTTAAATTTGTTACACATCTGCTCTGTGTACACAGACTCTCCCACCAACTCAGCCAGCCTGGTCTGTGGGAAAGGGGAGGGCAGCGTGGTTCCACTAGGAAACGAACAGCTTCAAAAAACCCCAAAGCTGGTATGCAAAAGTAGAAAGGCATGACAGAAAAAACACAGGATCAAAACAAGAAAAAGCAGCATAGACGAGTCAAGAAGTGGAAATTCCAGAATGACTTAATGCTGCCATGAAAGTTCTTGGAAAGAAGGAGATCGCAGAACTAAATAATAGAAAAAGTAGGTCTGATAAATAAGGCAGAATGGAGCACCATTTAGGATTCAAGTACCTGAGCTGCTCAGCACTTTTTCAAAAAGAAGTACAGGAAAGAAAACACAGCTTTTAGTTTTAATGCCAATGTGTTATGGGAATTAGCTAACAAATTTACTATATCAATTGCAATTATTTTAAAGTCATAGAATCATAGAATCTTCATGGTTGGAAAGGACCTTTGAGATCATCGAGTCCAACCATACCTGAGAATCAGAAAAGTGGCAGAACCTATTGCAAGAAGAGGCAAAAAGGGTGATCCGGGAATCGTTGCCCTGTAATGCCAAAACTGTAAAAGAACAAATGCGAGTGCCAAACCTGCCTATGTTGAAGCACTAGTAGGAACCCAGGACTCATCAGGGACACAAAAACAACAGGTGAGAAGTAGTAAACCCAAGCTTTTCCTTCTGGTTGGATTACAGAGTCAACAGAAAAGTATGCTATAGCACTTCATAAAAGCCCATCCCCAAAACTGAAGCTGACTGGGATTAAATCCTGGTGGAGATGTCTGAAAACTTACTAAATGTCCATAACTAAAGGGTAAGAATAAATGGTAACACGCTACCCCTGAGACTGGTGTTAGGGACAGATCTTATTTAATATTTTAATTAATCTAGGAATAGGGAAATCACTGCTAGTCACATGGGGAAAACCCAAGTGGCAGGTTATAATTAACCACTAACCCACACAGAGGCTGATGGGAGGAGGCAGCATCCGGAGTCTTCTATCCTGGTAACCTACACATCACTTATATTGTCCTTAAGATGATAAAATGCTTCAGAATATACCATATTTTCACCCTGCTTGCTCTGACCACGGCTCTGACTTCTACTGTCAAAATATACTGCAATGAGAAATGAGGCAGCATACATATTTCACTTTGTGTCTTTAGCTGGCACGTAGCATTGATACAAGCTCTTAAAGAGTTCACTGAATTGGTCAAACGTCAGGATGCAGCAACATTTGTATCTTGAATTTGCAAAGATGTGGGGCTCCTTTTTTGATGAAAAGCACCTGTAAAGCGCAGGGTTATTGTGCTCCCTTTTGCCATTTCTTGGATAAATGTCATCATTTTTAATGCTACCAATCTTCTTCTATAGCCTGCGGGGGAGATTTTCTAAGGCAAAAAAATGGCTTGTAGGTGCTTAATTCCCATTAAAAGCTACTGGGGAGATAAGTACCAAACTGCTATTGGAGCCTTCGGGAAAGAAGTCTTCCTCTAAACCATTGTTATCCACCCTTTCAACACCTGAAATAAGTCATTGATACAATATATATTATTAAAACAAGAGATGTTTGAATCTGCAGTGAAATAATTCTGTGGCCTGAGAAGTAGCTTTTTGGCATCCCCGTACAAGTATGCACAATGAAGTGAGACAAGATGCGCTCTAATTCCGCTTTTAACAAGATCTCTATTTTAGGCAATGTAACATGAGAAGGTGGATGTGTCATCGATCTGACTCAGCAGAAGTGTCTCATTTAAAAACTCCACGGCAAGTCTTCACTGGTATTAATGAATACTTGTATTTGGTTTAGAGGTGAAATATTGTGTACATAAAATTCAAGAGCACAGAGGCCATCAAAGAACGAAAGAGCTCTGGACAAGAGTTCTACTATTGCCAATATTCTTCTTTCTTTCTGTGCTGTTAGTCTCCACTTGTCTTGATGTTTCCAAGGGACCCCTTTTTGCTCTGGGTACCTGGGCTCTGGTCTTCTTTTGATGGTGTCAGTAGAAGTCGTTAGCCCTCCTTCCCCATCTGCAGGGAATATGCTCTTTATCAGGGCATTTTACAAGTGATTGGTGCTGGGGATCAGATATAAAAAACTGGTAGAAAATATACAAAAAGGGCATGTCGTACAATCTGACCTGTGCACCATCTCTGCACCCCAGGAAACCTTCACTACTCCCTTCACGTTTCTCCTGCGGCACTATTTCTCAACAGATAAATACCAACCATGGTCCCCTTTGACAGACAGACCTGGTGCCCTGTGAAAGAAAGTAATTTTGTATAGTCACTCAAGAGATCTCCATTAAGGAACACCCTTAATGGTTTCTGGGGACCCAACCTGAGCCTCTGGAAGAGACAAACAGTGTTTTGTGTCTCTAACTCTTTGCTGAGTCTGCTGAGGAGAGGGCCACTGTGATGGCAACTCTTATGCTGCAAGAGGCAGCACCTGCCGGAGCAATACTGAGGTAACAAATTAATTTTGGACAGTTAATACAGAGAGATTCATTGGTAACTTTTAATCAGTAGCAAGTTAAGACAAATTGGAAGCCATGACCTACAAAGAAAGGCTCTGCAAATCCCCCTGCCTGCCTCCCAAGGATGGCAGCTCCCCTGGTACACAGCCTTGATGAACGCATCCTTTTACAAGGTCTAACTCATTTAATCATCCCCTCTGCTTGCATTAACCACTTCTGCAAGGGTATCTTTCCTGTGCACATTGCTTAAGTTAGGTCAAAAACCTGGTCTTGTTTTCAAATCCGCATTCATGATGAAAGCTCCAATTTAAGACTTCTATTCTTCCGAGACCTTTTCAGTTATAAGCACTGCGAATAATTCTTTTGCCTTTTTCCCTGCCTGCTATAAGGCTTCCTCCCTAAAGCACAAAACATTTTTCCTTGCTGAATTCTCTCCACGCGTCTCCTCCGTACACAGTGAACCAGCCCAACACGATGGGCTGGGTCGAGGCGCACAATGACCAGTCTCCCTTTGAGCGAGAAGCTTCTGTTCTCAGCAGAAGGGCTGAACCCCAGGTAATCCATTCACTCCCTACCTGGCAAGGGAAGCAGCAAAACAGTAATTCACTGCACTTCTCACCGAAAAGCTGTCACAGAAGTACAGAACTCAGACTTGAGCCTTCAACAATGAACTTCAATTTGAAAATGGCACCAAGTTTTGACCTAAAGCGAACAGCTTCCCTCGTACAGGCAGATAATTAGAGAGGAAGGAGCAACCTCCGAGCCTTCAACTTGCAACAAGCCCGGGCCGCTCCCAGGTGGTGGCAAAGACTGAACCGAGGTGTCCTTCCCCAGGGATGCCCGGCTCCAGGGCAGTCACAGGGCAGAGCCGTGATCCACCAGAGCCCAGTGAGCATGGCAGCTTTTGGTGGCCCAAAAGGCACGGCTAGGATGACTGTGCACAGCGGTCCCGGGCAGACATGAGCCTGCTGGCTGGGGCATCTTGCTAAAGCACCGCTGGCACAGCCATGGAGCTGCTTTGTGCCTACACCTGCTGCATTCCCCTTTGATTGCAAATATCCTTGATTTTGGCAGCATGTCTCCTAACCCTAACGGCCTTTCCTAAATGTAATTTTCAAATGTTTACGTTTCCTTCTTTTCCCCACAGTAATTTTCGGTGCTTTGAACGTTTCAGGGATTCAGCTACATAAATAGATACCCTAATCTTGTAACAACATACTAGATTACATAATTGCGATTAGGATGGGTAATTACACAGTGCCCATGTAAGACAGACAGCTTCGACACTCCACATCACAACCGTGTCAAAATATTTTATTTACAGAATATCAGAAGTAGTAACTCCACAGGCTACATCGTATTTTACTGTAAAATGTTAAATTTTTTTTTTATATGGCTATACAAAAATAATAATTAGAAAAGTCCTTCAAGTGCTTCTATTCTGTTTCTATTTCATTAAGAAAAAACCCACACTGTTGGGGTCCTCCCTACTACAGAACCTTTCAGCAGCAAGCCAGTTTTTACAGCCCTGGTAAGAATGCTCTTGTTTATTGTAGAAACGTTACCAGACAATATTGTAATGCCTTCCTGAAGCAAAGCTCACAGATGAAGTAAAAAAAAAATTAGACATGGTAGATATTTTTGTCAAGGTATTTAGCTCTCATTTTGATCTGCTGATGACCTTTTAATTGAGTGAATCACAACTACATCCTAATGCCAGAGTTTATTCACCAGCCATGAAAACAACCTGGAATAGCATGCAAATTTTATTTTTGTTTTCCCTCATGACCTCAAATTTATACTACTTAGTGCTCCATCACAGAAATGTCAAAAATCACAAAGACCCTCTGTAAGGCAGTGAAGAGTACAGAAAAAGCTCTCTAGAATTTGGTGGGGGCAGGAAATTGGTACAAATTACAACAGCTATTTTTTTAAACAGCCAGCATTGCAAGGAAGGAGATAAGCTTAAACAACACTATGAACAGGAGTTACCCTGCCTGCCGACACGAGCACCCCTTTGCAAGGACTTGACTCAGGAAGCCAAAGTGAGGGTGCAGCCCAGTATCATAAATGTCACATTATACTGCTCCACAGAAAAAAATGGAGCGAGTGCTTGCTGACCCCAAATGATCTGACATGGGCTTAATTATATATTTACTTCACATACAAAATAGCCTGGATTAGTATTTTCCATACAGCTAACCTAGAACTTTGTTAAATAATCATGAAGCTGCACGAATACTGAAATGACGATCCTCTAATCACTGTCACACTCAGTGCATCACATGAATTTTTGAATCGACCGTGACAAACACACATTAGAGGTTCTCACAGTGAACTGCTACTTAAGTTAAAATACATTTTTCGGAGGTTTTACAAAGTTTAATTGCACAGGATGAAACATGACACCTAGGCATTTGATTTATTACTAAGCATGGCTCTGTATTAGTGAGACTGCAGCGCGTACAGCGTTGTGGAATTATTTTTACTCTGTCATGACAGATGGACCCAGGCAGCGTTTGGTAAAGACCGCACGCAAGTGTGCAGACACATGCTGCAGGTGGGATCCTCTCTGCTGCCTCCTCCAAGCCAAGCTGTTGTACTTGAAAACAGTACACTTCAGATGACGAAGAAATCATCATCATCTACATTTTCAAAATGGCAACATAGATTTCAATCTCCTCTATACGAAAAAATTCCATACTGACTAGAAAGCGATGTAAACCTTCCAGATTTGAGGGGATCTACAGAATAATAATCCTTGAGCGTTGGTTATAATCCTACCCTACAATAGGTGTACATAGCTCATGCTGCAGTGGCGCACACAACTACTCCGTGGAAGTAGCAGTAGATGCAGCAAGGTGACAGGCCGCAATCTCAGCCTTCACTATATACTTATGCTTTGGTTTGGTTTGCCCTCATACAGCAGGGTACCCCACTTTGCGCTCTGCTCTATACAACACACGAAGGCACCCCACGGTGCTTCGACTTCTGGAAGATGCACACATAGGTATAGGTAAGTCTGTGCAAGCCGAACAGCAGGGCGCAGGATGTCACAGCACCGAAACAGCAAAGTGAGCAGCGGCCTGCAATCAGGGATGTTCCACCTGTGCCTCCGAAATTCAGGTTTTACACCTGAAAACCAGCCGACAAACTACTGTGTCAGCACTTGGCGTAATGACAAAGCTCTCCTTGCCCCCAGCACCTCCTAAGTCCTGCAAGGACCAACCACCACTCCCCACAGCCTCCTCTAAGAAATGGCACATGGGACCGTTAAAGGAAACTCCATGACATTGGCACAGCAGGCACCGTTCGCTGCTGCTTTACCTGTGTTGTCCATTGCCCTCCCCTTGCAAGCATTTCGTTTTACCCTAACGTGTGCACAGCAAGGCTGCGTTGGTTCCCCTTGCATCAACCAACAACACATCCAACCCCCGTGACCAGCTGGACCTCCAGACCAGTGTCACACCTCCCCCAGTGACAGCAGCGTGTAAGGCAAGTGGGCTTTTGTCCCATACCAAGGCAGGACTGCGCACTGATTTCCACTTTATACATCTGAAGTTGCCATGCTGATAGCACGGTTGAAACGCCAGAGTAGCAACCTGCCTGCAAGGGCCCTAAGGAAGAGCCTGGATGTGACCTCGCTGGCACAGCTCTCCAGAGGGCTCCTGTAACAAGAGGACACCTGAGCACAGACCACCCTGCCTTCTGCTAAGCAGAGCTGATATTTGGCTGCTGCATTTCTGAATGTCAACCAACTTCTCTGTCTTTCCTATTTATTTCACCCTTGTGAAAAATCCTCCCTGACTTGCTCTGCCATGCTCCTGGACGCATCGGTCAGAGTCCCTCCAGCTGGGGCAAACCTCAAGCCACCATTTCATGTAACCTTTCAGATAATGAAGATTCCTTCAGCATGGCCTGTATAGGATAATTTTGAAACTGTTATTCTGTGATTTATGAGAACTGTGGTTAATACTTGAGAAAAATGCTTTTAAAGCTGAATTCTCACATAACACTTTAACGTATTGTTGACAGCCAGTAATACCCTCTCTCCCCATTTTTTTTCTGAGCTGACACTAAACCTTCCTACAAAGCTAATTAAATCACCAGGAAAGGCATCTGACAATGTCCAACAGGTTTAGAAATGGTCTTAATCAAGGCCTTTGGCACCAAGTTCACATTCTTCTGAGGAGAAACTTTATATTAAATCTCCTTGAAATCAAGTGCTTTGGACTGGCCCCTTTCCAGTAGCTCAAGATATCACTGCCCAAACTTAAGGAGTGCTTTGTTCCAGCTGGAAGCAAGCTTAAAGCTAGATGAAATGGAGGTGGGAGTAAATCTCTGTATTTCAACCAAACAAAATGACATCCACTCTATCCTCTACTTTTAACAGAGGCCAGAAAAGGGCATCAACTCAACAGGATCAGAATCAATCGTTCTGTTGGAAAAACTACTGTTAGCTAAGATAGTTCAGCCTTGCATTCAGCAGCGTTTTACCATTTCAGTGTATTCTTGTGTGACTTGAAAAAGCTGCAGTCCCCCTGTAACATGTTTCTGGGCTACTTTGACAAAGGGGCACTGACTTTCTGCCTAGAAGCAAAGGCGCAACCTACACCAAGAGCTAGGAAAAATCACAGAAACAAACGTCGATGGTCATCTCTGGAGCTCAAGTAACCTCTCAAACTCTCAGGCCAATTCAGATGCTTCCTGCTCTTTGTTTAAGTGTTGAGTTCTTTATGGTTTGGCTTTGTGCACGTTTTATACAAATGTTGACAAATACTAAACCAGCATTGTAACATCTCAAGGCTGATTCACTGATAACATGCTCATTCACAGGGCTCTAAGGAGAGGACTGGATGCCATGTTTCCTTTCAAAAATACAGCTGAAGTGAGTATTCTGTGAAAATTCAAAGCAGATCTCAGATAGGAAGAGCAATAGAAGATAAGCAGTGCAAAAGGGGACACTGAATAAGTCATGGAGTCTTACAATAAATATTACTGAAAGTCAGTACTGAGGTTCGATTCATAACATCTCTAAGGACATTTATCATTATTACCAACAGATTACATGCCTTGTTTTAGGGGAAGCTGACTAAAGACTTCTGTTAAAACTACTCCTAATAGCTGATTACACATTTTTACTGATACTTCAGTTTTAATTCTGATCAACTTTTGGTGATTTATAAACACTGTTGCCTACTTTAAAGCCTGCAATCAACCACATTATGCACTAGATAATGAACACACTCCCTAACTTCAGGTAATAGGCAGAAACTCCATTAGAAAACAGCTGAATGAAAGGGAGCTCTATATATATCTCTGTCTTCCCAAGTGCTCTGGCGTGACATTCCTACAGTATTTCTAAGAATGAGGCTCCCTGCCAATCACTCTGAATACAAGCACGAGTCCTTGTTCTTCCCCTGAGATACGGTCTGCTCTGCTCGAAGCTACACAAACGATGCTCCACAGGTGGACAAAAGAGGAGAGGGCAACTGGAAGGCCTCAGTGAAGAGCTTCCAAATTCTCTGCACAAACAGGTGCTGGGGCAGAGCCACACAAACACAAAACCAGGGATAAATTAGAAAAAGCTGCAGAAATGCAGCACAAAACACTCTTCCACCTCAGTTTGCCATATTTTAAAACACAGAACAGAATGAAAACAAAGTAATTGGATGGACAGATAAGAAAGGCAATGCATGTCCTCAGACCTCATTCAGAGTGCTCAGAAGAAGGTAGTCAATAGGAGCAATCATATATAAAACTAGACCTCCACATTTCTCCCTCCTCTGAGGTTTCGCAGCACATCCCTAGTCTATTAGTTCATCTTTCCAGCAGTCATTCTCATTTTCTACCACGTACAAAGCCAAGCACATTACCAGTGCATAACAAGCTATAATAATGATTGACGATTACATATGGACAAGGCAAAGTTGAGATTAAGAGCCACATTAAAACAGCATCAGAATTTCAGAGAACTTTATCTGTTAAGAGCTTAGGAATAAGAATGGTAGAAAAGAGTAGTTAAAGAAACTACCAAGGAAACCCTTGTTGAAAGGGTCTGCATCCATTAAAGAGCAACAGGGATACACAAAAAGAGAATTAATAAAAAATGGATAAGAACAAGCCCTGTATATCCCCCCCAATCTCTCCTGCTATAAGGTTAGATGTAAATTTGTATAGGCATAATGCATACCAAAAGCCACAAACTACTGTTCCAAGCAAAACATTGTTTAGCCTTAAAATATTGTTTCTAATTTTAGGTAACTACTCTCAGAGGTTGCACTCTTTTTTTGTTCAGAGTGCTGCATTAAGAAACAATGAAACGACATAGTTCTGCTGCTCTATGGTGTACATGCTGCGTGCAACACACCTATGACTCGCTCAGCAGAATTCCCTCAGAAGGAACACAGAACCCATTTGAACTTGACTACTTGGGTTTCTATACTATAGCTTTCTGGCTCTTAGGGATGATATTAGAAGGTGACCCTTTTGGTCAAGTGCTTTTTTTAAAGCTACAAAACAGCAAGTCTTATGATACTTCACATAATCGCAGGTCTTCACAATTATTTGATACAAACTGAATTCCTAAAGATGAAAATCTGTTTCCAACATGTTTTCTGCCTCAGTGAGCTTCATGCAGGCAAGAACGAGCGCTGACGATAACTTTGGACATAGGGTTTTAGTGTTTATAGAATTTACAGGTCTTGCAAAAGATCAAAGTTCCATGCTGTTGAGTCCTGTGTGGTTTGAAGGGATGACAGCCTTTTCTTCAAAAGATGTAAGGTCCCACAATTCAACAATTTTCCCTTTTCTGTCCTCCCTTCCACTCCTCCAGTGTTTAACATAATAAAAGTTGTTTAAATCACAGCAGCATTGTCAGAAAGTCAAAGAGTTAAAGGTTTCATTATACCATTTATGGACTGCCAGATGCTACAAGCTTGTTATATCCAACTTTGATTAGCTGTAAAATGAATCTACAGACAGATTACTGCTGTTTGCCCAGATCGCTTTTCCTTTTTTTGGGTTGAAGATTTGTATCTGTCATTCAGCTGAAGTAGCAGCCAAGATTACTGGCACAGTACTCTCTTCATCCCTGGCCATTTAGTTTCTGATAACTGTGGTGTAAACACATTACACTAGTGCGAGATCCCTATTGACTGACAGCCACCATTAGGGACATTATATTGTACCATATTTGTCCCATACATCTTCTGCAATAGCACCCCCAGGCACTCCCTTCAGAAGAGACATACAACATAGCAGGGAAGGCAGAGGGTCTGCAGAAATCTCAAACTTCTCTCTGCATCACAACATGGCCAGACTCCCTTCAAAGCCTTTCTTAACGACATCTTGCCTTGCTGTCACTCAGCTTCATCGTGATGAAGGCTGAGTGACCCATCTCCTCCAGCAATCCTTTTTCTCCTTTCAGTTTCCTTGGCTGTTAGTATTACTGCTGTCCCTGTTGCCCTGTCTGAGGCCCCTCTTCCTTGTCCCTCCAGGATACTATGCTACATTATATTAAAATCCCTCCATCTCATCTTCACCCTGTGAACTTCCTACACTGACTGACTGTCTCCTGATCAGTACAGTAGCTCCCCTCTTGCTCTTTGACCTTCTAAATCCACCCAAGAAACCAGCAATTAATCATCTTCTTACCTGCTGCCCAGCTGATGCCACAGGAGTCTCCTCTAGCTACTTCCCACAGGAACCACTCCACCATCTTCTGCTTTTTGCACCCTCACATGTTTAAGATCTCCATACTTTCCTGCAAAGCTCTGCCTAAGGCTGTCACCTGCATATTTCTACATACTGTCCTTGCTGAACCTCCTTGAATTGGAAACAGTGCCAGATTCATGGCTTTTCTCCCCCAGGTTGTTCAATATACCAGTCAAGGTATACAAAGAAAAGCTGTGTACCCAGATACAGAGAAAGAGATTTTAAGGTCTTGAGGGAATGTGAGATCATCAGTCTCATACCTTATTCCATCACAGACTGTAAGGCAACACAGTCTTGCTATTCATACAGAAAATGTATGCTTCACAAGATCTCCAAGAATATCACCCAGGTGTCATTAAAGTCACCTGAAGATGGACGATTTGTCACTTCCAGTAGTGGATTGTTCTAAAAGTTGCCCACCTTCCCTGCTAGAAACCTGTGCCTTGCTTCCATTTGAATTCACCATGACTTAAAGTTTCCAGCTATTAAGTCCTTCTGATATATTCTTTCATTTGATTAAGAAACCCTTAAAAAGCCTTTCTTCTCCCCATGAAATGATTTATGTACCATAATCAATTCCTCCCCATCTTCATACTAATAAGGAAAGCAAATTGATCTCCTCCAGTCCCCCATTATGTATTTTTCTCAACCTTAGATTATGTTTGCACTTCTCTTACCTCCAATTTAACACTCCTCTTATAACACAGAGAAGAGAACTGGATGCTCTTTTCCTCTTTCCAACACCAAAGTGCTCCCTGTCTAGGTCCAAGGACCACATTAGAGTCCATTCCACCCGGCCAAAAGGCAGGGCAAGTCTCAAGAAACCCCCAGCTGCATATGCCACACCAAAAAGGGCTGTTTCTGTATAATGGAAAGCTGGATTACTCTGCCCAAAGACTATGCAACCTTGTGCAAGGCTCTGGAAAAGCTCTTAGTTTATATAGCTGTGTAAGAACCTTACCAATCATCTGCTTACATTTGTCATCCACAAATATTAGAAGATTTTATTTCTCATCTCTGTGATGGAGATGTTGACTGGAGCCAGTGCCAGTCCCTGCTAAGTCTAGAAACATCCCTGTTTGATGACTGTCCAACAAGAACTGCTTTTGAGTTCTGGTCATTGATCAAATTTGATGCACTACCATTCAGCACTGCATATTTCGATCAGATGGATTATGTGAAATGCCTTACAAAAGTTAGTGTGTCACTACTGAACAGTTATCTTTATTAATTAAACTTGCAGTGTCAAAAGACGGAAGCACTTTCCATAAATCCACACTAACTGGAATTGGCTTAGTAACACCCTAGGTCTTTATAGACAAAATCCTGTCACAATTAAAAAAAATAATTAAATTATTTAACACAAATTTTAGGCTTAATTAATTGGGTCAACCACTTGCTTTTTAAAAAATATTAGCAAGAGAGTCCGAGATTTCTATCTATGACTTCCCTGGTATTTCAAGTTTTACTAAACAGGAACATCCAATTTTTAGACCTCATGATTTAAAAATGCACAGCCTTTGTATGTGACGCCTACATCCTTAATTTTAAGAAAACAGCACATACCAACATTTGCACACAACACAAATCCTATCAACAGCAACTGAAACAGTGATTAAACATGTTACAGGCTTTTTCTGCATCACCACTTTGTACTGCAGTGAGCCTTTCCCATCAGGGGACTCAGTGGTATTGCAGGCAGGCTATTCCAGCATCACGATTACTGTGAGTGATAGGAAAAAGGTGAAGTTGTGGGTGAAAAAAGACAACAAAGGCAGCTTTAAGGAGACAGGAGGAGGCAATGACAAACAGACAAAAGCACCAAGGTGCAAGCATGAAAGTCTTGAAGGAAGGATAAGGAGTTTAAGCTTGCTAGGCAAAGACACAACGTATGAAATTTAGGGACTGGCATATAGTGACAACTGGCTCAGCATGCTGGAAAAAGATGTTGCTATCAATATTCTGTGCATGAGCTAACACACACACACACACACCTTTCCCAATCCATCTGGGCTTGGCAATTTCTATCTTCATCACTTCTGCCCTTTCCAGAAGTTTGCCACGCTGCCATGCCAACAAAGTGTGCAGAAAGCATCACTTGGCAGTGCGTTGCACGCTAAGCTCTCCTGGCCTGGGGGCTATCAAGTCTTTCTTGGCTCCCCAAACGAAGTGAACTATCATAGCAGTATCACTTTTGCTCTGCACAGGGACACACTTGAATGTTCTGATGATACCATCGGCAAGCTAACTCTGCCACCATTCCACATTCACCTGCCTGACATGTGCACCCCCCCCATCACACAAGCAGACAGGAAAATCTACTCATGGGGGAAAAACCTCAAACAAACACTGAATCACAGACTGAAGAGCCAAGTGTTGTTGAACTTAACAAAAAGTTTGTTTCTGCATTAGCATTTGGTTACTTTCTTCATGTTCTTGTTGCTTACCACAAGTCACTCCAAAGCCAAGGCAATTCAAGCCCAGCAGTGCCACTGCACAGCCATCACAGGCTCTTGTCTCACCCCAAGGAGGGAACACTTTCCCAACTCCTGCTGTCACTTCTGCAACACTCTTAAGAGATATTGTTCCTTTAACCATCCACGGTCCAATTATTAATTGTCTTAATACAGGTTATCCCTTGAACTGCATGCAGGGCTTTATGGCGAACAGAACACAAGGGGAAAGCTGTCCTTCTGGCAACACAATGGGCATGCAATTGCTTAGCTTGTCACCAACAATCTTGTGCTTTTTGCTAACCACTGAGTGTGGGGGGGACCTCTGTCATTTTAGTTTTCAGGAGAGGATTAGTGCTCTGGTCCAGTTTTCGGTGTTTTGGGGTCCACCAGATTTGAGTGCATCAGTTAATGACATATAAATCTCTGAGGATAGTTGAAATAAAATTATCATTCTTTAGCTTTTAAATACAAACTGCTATCCCTTGAGAGCTGCTATTCCTCATTGGGTTAAGCATGCGGAGACAAGCTGCCTTCCCTTCTGCCTTCATAACGTATTTCTGACAGGTGATGATAATGCTCCCTTCTGAATCACTAAAATAAAATGTTCTCAAGGTATGCGGGTTCCCAAGTTCTCCAGGATGCAGGTGCACATAGATCTTATCATGAATTCACAGAAGGAGTTGACAAGACAACACTAGAGCCTCTTAGGACTCTCTGCCAGCAGAAACACTGTGGTAGCACAGCTCCTCATGTCCAGCTCCTACTGAAGTGCTTTGAGGCACAAGCAGATGCCAGGAGATAGAAAGGGAAAGACAGAAGAAATTAATCTTCCTTGCATGTGCTTGGTGCTAGTTACTGAGCTAAGTGCAGGAGTGGGTATGGGTAAGCTCTCAACCAGGAAGGAGCAGGCACAGCCCTGGAGTAGATGGACCAATGGCCTGATCTGACACGGCAGCTGAGAACGGAGAGCAATGAGAGCAGCGCGATCCCACAGTGAGCAACCACAGGAGCGGAGCAGCTACTACAGCTCTTCTTGGGAAAAGGGGAGGAGCAGAAGCCTTTGTGAACACCATTCTCCCCTCACCCTGTGCACTGCTTTTTCAAAGGGTGAGTTTTGATGAAATAGTCTAAAAACGTTCCTGTATACAACTACATGATCCGGAATACACAGATCACATTACTACTGACCAGGGCCATAAGCCTCAAGCCTTCAGTTGCCTCCTCCATGCATGAGGGTTAATCATTGCTGCAGAATGAGTTTTTAACTACAACGCTAATATCATCAGCAAAAAGGACCACTTCGTTTTGACCTGCTTCAGCCAAATGTGCATATACTCACACACTTGCCAAGCAATTTGTCTTGCACGGGACCACACTTGTTGCAGGCAGGATCACAGCCTAACCTGGCCTGCTAGCACATCCACACACTACTGAAAAGCCCCTGCAAACACTCCTACTGCATGCAACGTGGAAATGTGATCATGCACTGCATTGCTCATTGACTTTCCAATGCCAACTTCACAGACAAACTTCTGTGAGTATTACTGTTAATTCCACATAAGCCAATGGGCTAAGAATTGCCAAGGGAATAGCACCACCTGTCCTTGCAGAGAAATCTTAACTGGTACAGAAGCAACACGCATATCTGAACCCCAATCTGGCACCCTAGAAGTGTCAGTGAGGCTGATCCTTCACCTGGAACGTTTTCTTTGCAAGCAAAGGAACTGCCCACTGAGCGATGCACAACAGAGTTCCAGCAGTTTGTACTCTGGGTTCAACGGCAAGGGAGTTGGTCTGGTTGCTGGAATGAAACAAAGAAGACAAACAAGGCTTTCTGCCTTCAGGCCTGAGTTCTGACTGTCTCTTCATGGATGTCAAATAAGACAACATTCTCATTCCATTACAGCAGAACACAGTGACAGCCACCTCACAGCTGTTATGCAGATACAACATATGTACTATTCTGTCAATGTGCTAGGAATTTGCAGGGGGGAAAAAACCCCAAACATATAAGCTACTTATACACCCAGTCTATAACCCCATCCTCCTTGTTCATTTGGGCAGTTGTGGCTGATTATAAAGCCTTGGAGGATGTTGCTATTACAGCAGAAGTTCCAGCAGAAGCTTAGGGCTTACCTTGTCCCATGGGTAAGCTTATATTCTCCAGAAGGTGACGCTGAACACGAGCCTAAAAATTCCTTTACCTTCTCTCTTCATTTATTTTTTGAATTTTAAACATATGGCTACTCCAAAGAATTACCTCAGGCTGAGTACTCTTCCTCTTTGAGAGGTAGCAAGTATGTTGTTGGATGGCACAGCTATTCCACAGCCTGAGCTACTGCATCCCATAATACCAATGCCAAATTCACAGCCATTTTCTGTCAGTACTATCATGTTGGGTTATCTCATTCATGGCTTTCTGCACCAAAAAGCTGCAGTTTCCTAGCGGGGATGCAAGATGAAAGAGCAGACTGGAAAAAAACATACAACCCACAGTCACTCAATTCATATAATTAAAAATTAAAGAGCAGACAGGAAAGCAGGCGCATCTCCTCCATGTGTCTGCGTGTGTATTCAGTTTTCAATAGAAACATCTGGTCTCTGACCAAGATATTTCATTCAATAAAATATGTTGGCTAAAAGCAGCTTCTAAACTATTTGGGTGCCTTGAAAGGCATCGAAGACCTGCCAAGGAAGAGTTGGGGTGACTCATGCATGCATGGTGCCCACCAGCACGGCACCCCAGTCTCCCCACGGCACTGGATTATTGATGTCCTCTGCAGAAATACTGGCTGGAGAGAACAGTTCTGGCAGTTATGTTCCTTTAATGCCTCTTTGTATTTAAAGGATGAAACCCTGTAAGGAAGACACATAAAGTAGAAGTATGGAAGAGCAATAGCACAAGAGAATCACTGCTATTTACTTTTTTTTTTTCCTTTTTAAACAAAGTCAGGCTTCAGCTGATCATTTTGTTTACAGTAGAAGTAACAGCAAAGAGTTTTACTCCTTACAGCCCATTAAACCTGTTTTTCTCCTACTCCTGTTCTCCTCCCCCTCCTTCAGGCCTTTAACAAGCCCCAGGAATACAAATCAGAAAAAAGCCCAAAATCTCTCTGCTGATGAACTGCTGAGAAAAGGTTTCAACACGGCTGGTATTAACAGTGCAAATTTCCGACCTATTTATATCATGGATAATTGGTGACTAGAAATATTTGCATTGCTAATTTTCCTCCATTAAGAACAAACCCAGGGTCCCAATAATATGGCTTAATAGCTGCATTTAAGTTACTGCCCCTTCCCTGTTTTTTTTTTTAAGAGGAGTTTTTCCTCTCCACACTTAAGTTCCTAAACAAAGAGTTCATTCTTTCTTTGCTCCCATTACTACCAAGTTTGCTGTTCTAACAACAAACCTGACTTTCACCAACCTAAGTAGAAAACAGAAGACACAGAGGGCGGCTAGCTTCGAAGAATGGTAATTAAAAATCCGTTACTCTGTGTGTTACCACCTCCTTATTATGAATTAAAAAAAATAAACAAACAAAAAACAGCACATTTTTCCAACAGAGACAAGACCTTGTGAAACTGAATTCTTATGTTAGGACTTCAATTTTAAAATTGATGCCCTAGAAATACCTGAGAAAGGTTTGAACAGAATGGTTAAGCCGGGCTTTCATTTCCATGAACAAGGGCCAGCGCAACCCTTTAACTGGAGCTCCCCGAAGGCAGGAATCCTGCTACAGATTGCCACTTGTATGTGATCGTCCTGCACCTAGAGGGCTCTAGGAGCTGATTAGGAGGCTGATACGGCAGAGTCTGGAGTCTTACAAAAAGGCAATCAACCCAAGTGCCCCCAGGGAGAGGGAGAGCACGGAGCAGAGAGCCTCTGACTTCAACCAGCAGCTCTGTTTCACATAAAGGGACACTGTCAGGTCCCTTTAGAATCACTTTAAAATAGATGAGGCAGATTTGAGGGCTAAAAAGAAACTTTTCTTACGGTCCACTGGATCTGCATGCAAAGCTCATTGAAAATATTTGAGATGCATACCAAATTAACTGTACTGCGCAACCAGAATTAATTGTGTCCTTGACAGCGTGGCAGCCGATAACATTTGTTATCCCGTGAAGTCACTCAACCCACAAACAAATCCCTTCACTGCCATTTATGCCCACTGTGCTCCCATAAAGCATCCAGAACAGGTACCTACACCCATTAATAACCCTGTCACCGCTGCCACATTACAGGGGAATGTGAGCTATCATGATAGGGTGACATTTAGTTGATCTCTGGTCCTGCAAATTCCGCTGACTGATACCACATTTGAGGAACGAGTTTTGTGTTGGTGAAGAGAGTTATACACTGATTAAGATGGCAACCCAGCAAGTACCGGCTGTGCTGATTTACTGGGGCTGGCGACTGTATTGTACAGTATTGTAACTGCACTGTGACAGCCAACTCTCACGCCATCCCGGTGGAAATAAAGGCTGCTGCCCCCCGCCGCAGCACAGAACAGTGGAGATGTAACACTTCAGAGCGGCGGCAATTCAATTCTTCGCGAAAAACAGAGGTCTTTTCAAAGAAGGCACCTGGAGGCTGCACAGTGCACCTGTATTAACAGCTAATCATCACTAGTACAAAAGGGGAACAGTCTCTTGCAACTCAGCCAGCCAGCAGCATAATCCAGAGCTCAGAGAGATAGGTAGCAAACATCTAGCAGTAATGCCAAAATCCAGAAGACTGGGAATCCTTTGAGAAAATCAAGGGGAATCCACACAGGTAACTCCAGCTGAGCTGTAGATTGTAGGATGACTGTCAGCTGAAAAACAAAATCTCGCTAGAGTCACAAAGCCTGCAAGAAGAAACCAGTATGACAGGAAGAACGCAGATTTTTTGTGTGTGTGTCATTGCAGTTACCACAATATTCCCTGCCACGTTTATGGAAATACCATAATCTCCTGAGGAAATCAGTTCTCTCTACAGATCTTCTAAGCCCTGAAATCACATCCTTTCTCTGCTACAGTCAATAGCAGGCCCCATGAAGCATCTGCATTCTCAAGAGATGAATGTATTTTTCTGGTTTAGTACTCTGATAAAACCATAACGGTGTAAGAAAATAACATTGAAATATATCATCGTTTGAATTCAAAGTCCCCTGAACTCAGAAATTACCTTGCTAAGAAGCTATTCCCATGACCTCTTAGCCCTGCACTGATGTCGCACTTTTCTAAATAGAAAAAGCAACCTCATAACTGGAAAGATACCATTTCCAAAAGCATCACACCAGAAAACAGCATCTTGTCTGCAAACCACATCATCTAGCCAGCAGAGCTAAGTAAGGCTGGTGGTAGTACAGCTGCAGCGCTCCTGGTGCCATAGGTCCTAAGCAGAGGGACCCACCAAGGACAAGCACTGTCGTGGGGAAAGGGAAAGCTATCAGAAGACACCATGATAGCACGGTGACACTGTTCACAATACTCGAGTTGGCTCCTCTCTCTCTGTGCTGTCCCTGCAGAGCTGCTGTTTCTTCTAGCGAGGCCCCATGAGTAGCACTGGGGGAAGCAGAGACCGTGAACACCAGCCCCTTAAATTGATTACAGATGGCTTTGTTAGTAATACATAACATATAGCTGAGCTCTTCTAAGTGATATAGTGCCAGGCACACAGAAGACTTCGTCTTGATAAAGTCAGACATCTTGAGTACGTAATAAATATGATATTCACCCTCTGTCTAATGTGGGTTACGTGAAGCTGCTAAGACTGCAATTTTTAGGCTATCACTGTCCTTAAATTATTAAGCAATATAGCATTAGAAAGTGAGACTGAAGGCTGTGCATTGCGGTTTTGTTTTCTTTTTTTCCAATGTGTGCCTGAATAGAAAATGTGACTTTGGAGAAGGTATGTGGTGCTAGTACGTATCAAGAGGATGCCTGGAGACTGACACTGTGTCAGGTGTCACTGTTGCTTACATTTTTATCTTCCTTGCTTTTTAGTGCTTGTGTGGTGAAGAAAAGCACTTACTAACCTACACTCTAAGAAAGCAGAAATTCTCTGTCTCGGCAATATACTGTATTAACTGTTTACACATGTTTTAGCTGGTTTGAAGCCAGCTTGGTAAACACATCAGGATATTTTAAAGTCACCTAAAAATAGGTTTGTACTTTGGCTCTAGCTTATTTAAAGCCTGAACCAGAGATCTCTGTGATATCAATGTCTTTCTTATAGGAATAAGGAAAATAATATCTAAGAATGCCTCAGCACGTCCCATGTCACCTCCCCATTTTTATTCAGTAGCCGCAGAAGGCAGGAGGTGTAGTTCGTGTGCATTTCTGTCAAGAGACTTATGCAAATCCAGGAATCCTCTGTGTGTGTGTGTGTGTGTGTGTAGGAGGGAAGTCCACTCCTTGATCTATTTGCTCATCTCCCTGTCCTCTCAATACAGAGGGCAATGGAAGAAGTTTCATTTAAACTTATCCCATTCGTAATCTCAAGGACTCCTGGGCACCCTGTTCCTCCTCCTAGAGGACACAGTCTGCAATTGAGTAATGCTGCTTTTCAGCAAGGAATATCTGTCTACAGAAGACCTTTCCAAATTATGACAGTAAATTCATTCAGTACAACCTCACCTTCCAGGAGATGTGGTTGTCTTTCCCGTACACATAAACCTACTGGCAGAGACTGTAAAACTCAGGTGTTTAATCCATACTGAGCCTCTTAATTTTTTGCCTAATGAAAACATAATATCAGCTGCTTTTAAGGGAGCAAATGAGTCATATTGCTATCACCTGTGTATTATTCATCCTCCAAGACAAAGAGATTTAGAGCAACCTAGTTAAGTCTGTTCACAAAGAGACAGCAGTAATCTGGAAATTACCTCATTCTCTGAAGGAAAAAAAAAAAAGCTGAAGCAAAAGGATATGTGAGGGTGCTGAAGATTTCCTCCTATACCTGTGTAGTAATGGGGTGTTTGTCTCAAAAGCCTGTTGTAGACATGATATTTCTATGCATTTTGAGACAGGGAGATGCTGTAGGACAACCTGTCACCACTGCAGAAAGAGGGTACCCTCATTTTCCTTTTATTGTTTTTACCATGTTTGGAATTCCAAGTTATCTTTGCTAGACAGTTTATTTTAAAGCCCGATTTAACCATGAAAGGCAGAATCATGGTTGCTCTGTGGGGGTGGCCAGTCCTGAATGGGGCTTTCGTAGTAACTGGCTTTTTAATGCCAGGAGCTGTCAGCCACTTTTCTCTGGGGTCACTCTGAGCCACCTGTAACAGAGGGAGACTGCACGCTTTCAGACTTTTAGCTCATGGCCCCTACTTTCAATCACGCTTTAGGGGCTAGCTGAGAAATTTTACCATTTCTCATGCTGGCTGCTGCTTATAGGCAGCAGTAAATGCACACTCATCTGACGCATGGTCAGAAACGAGCTAGAAATCCTCTGGGAAGGAAAGGGGAAAATTCTAGAGACTTTGCAACATTTATTTCAGGAACAGCTGTCTGCAGAGATGTCCCTGCTGAAGTATACGCTACCCTAAGCCAAAGACTGGCAATAACCGGGCTACTTGTTTTCAAGGGGCTTTTCCATCAAAACATGAAGAGCCCCGTGAGTCCTCTTCCCACTACAGACATACACCACAAAGATAAAATAAACAGTGGCGCCTGTGTTTGTGTGCGCACATGCATGTGTATATACTACCCATGCAAGCCGCTCCTGACAAAGGGAAATCTGGATAGAAAGCAAAACATCAAAACAGACAAGGGGAGAAAAAAAGAAAAGGGATCTCTCCCACCCACGGCTCTCGCAGCTCCGCTTCCCTGCACGCCACAGAGGAAAGGAAGTGCGTATTCAGAGAGCTGAGTGGTGTGCAAAGCCCTCAAGGCACTGGTTTATCTGAGCTTCTTCTAAACGTTACTAAATAAGCCTATTAGTTTCTGAAATCTGGCAAGCCAGGGAACAAGGCCCAGGAGTATGAACCGAGACAGGACGTACTATTATTTCAAGTGCATTTACATGCAGTATGGACTTCTCTGTTGACTGCCCAAAGGTCATCTGACAAACAGTGGCGAGTTTTTTACACCATGTCAATTTTTGATCCAATAGCACTTGCATACCAGATGGTTTAAAAATATGTATTCACTGCCACTGTTTCTGCTCTGTTCAGCAGTGCCTGCCAATGTCTCGAGTTTATGATGTCTGTAGCAAATGTTTTAGTGTTGACATCTTCTGCAATTTGAGTGAAGATAAATTGCATTAAACACTAAAACATTACTTACAGATGGAAAATAGACTGACTTCACAGACATTTGCAAGCAGGGCATCTCCAGTTACGCAGTGGCAGAGGCTGCAGCAGAGAGAACTCAGTTTAATAAAGAAAAATCAATTGGCATTAACTGAAAAAAAAAAGCCACCTTTACTTTCATTCCCACTTTGTGAAGTGCTGCTCTGCCAGCACAGGGTGCTAGAGAGAGCCTGCTCTCTCTGTATACACAAATAAAGCTGCACAGGAGCAGCACCGTATTGTGTCAGAATATGCAGCTTTAACATATTCTACATCACAGTGATATTGGAAAACAGCCCCCTGCTCATCCCTACATTTGTGAGCAAACATATTTAAGAAAAACACTGATATCAATTTCCTCCTGCCCCAGTTTTAAGCCCTGCTATTTAGTCTGGAGCACAGAATGGGAACTCTGTGTCCTCTTCCTTCCACTGCATTCCCCACTCCCCTTCCCTGTTCCCTTTGGTGCAGAGGTTCACGATACAAATGTAATTGCTCTAATTTTTTCCACATCCTTTTGGGAGAGAGAATATTTCTTCTTTTAAAGGGTATTAGTAACCCTCTGGCAATTCCATTTATCTCTTCAGCACAGTGAATCAGAGTATCAGCCAGTGCTTGCTCTTCCTTTCACCCACTGCCACCGTGGAGCCCACAGAGCACCTCTGGAGAGGACGGGAGCTTCGCCCGTGTGCTACACACACACACTGTCACAGCACAGAGACCAGGCCTACACACAACAACAGATGACAGTTTCATAAATATTGAAGGGCAGCTACTCTGTAATAATGCGGAGTTAACAACATGCATATTTTATTTGTGGAAGAGACAGCAAGAGATGTGCTCATTTATTTGCGAAAGCTAAAAGATTTCAGATATTCGTGGTGCAGCTGAGCAAGGAAGGGGTTAAAGCCAGGGTTTCCAATGTAAAACAAACAAGGCTAAGCCCCAGTGTTTCTCCAAGGCTCCCTCCTTCCTTGCCCTCTGCAGAGGCTATAAATAGATTGCAGAAGAATAAAGGACGGATGGGACCACACTAGCCAGTCCCTTCTATTCTCCCTAGGGAAGGGGAGAAAAAAAAAAAGAAAAAATCACCTGATTCAATTATTTCAGATTATGAAGAAATTAACACCCCATGAAAAATCTAAAAGTGCTACTCCTAATTACAATATGCAGCCTTCTGATTTATCATCATACTGAACATTCGTCTTTGAATTCTCCTTTCCTTCCTTTGCATCATATTCGTGCATATTCCCAAGGCAATATGCATTTACTGAATTTTGCAGTCACGTTTCCTATAGCCCATAGACTGCCCGTAAAGAAGAGAGGTGTGCAAAGACAAGGGACTGTAGGTGGACAATACCATCTTTCCTATGCTCTGCTTTGCTAATCCTGAAAAAGAAAAACCCAAAACCGCACGAACAAACAAAACCCCCACCACTTTACCCCTAAATAAATCTGAAGTTTAAGAAAAATGTATTTTGCTCATCACTCCAAAGCTGAAGGGTCTTTACTTCAGCAGAGTCTTGTGGAGCAACACATGTAGAGGCAAAAGACTCAAATGCGAATGCTTCATCTATAAACCTATATACGTCAAGGTAATCAGTCCTGACTTATCTTTCCAAGCTAGTTCTTACAGCATCACCAAACAGCAGAAAAGTTTAGGTATTATTTGTTTATATTTGAACACAAGGTAACTCAAAAGGGAACCACCAACTCTTGCCTGCCTGCCACCCGAAATCTCTCAAAGTGCACGCTGCTCTTAATAGCTGGTAAAGACAGCGCAGGCACCAATACCACCTTTTCCGACTAAACTGCTGGGGTGGATTAGCTCCATTTCTCTGAAATCAGAGTATGCTTACCGGCAGCTTCCTCAGAGTGGGAGGCATGAGAAAAAAAGATATCAAGGAACAATGTTAAGTAGTTAAAGCTCAGGCTTCAGATACTGCATCTGGGGATAGACCCACAATGAATATTAGGGAAAAAATCCTAATTAGCACCAAATACAACCATGGCGAGGGTCAGAGTTTCTGTAAGATTTTCACCTACTGAATTCAAAACATGATTTGAAACAGAGGATGAGTGGGGGTTATCCTTTTTCTTATACTCTTACACAAGCACCCTGGGGTTTGTTTTCCCTGAACAGTGTCAGGCCAGCTAGCTCAGGTCTTCCAGCTTTGCCAGAAGGTCTGTCCTTGTGTTCGCAGGCATGCCTTCCTTGGGAGGGAAAACCAAAATGCTCCAGGTACACAGCACCTGCACAAACATTCGTCACCCGCAGCTCTGAAAATGCAAGGAGCTGCCTTATACCTCATGCATATGAAGAATGCCTAAACCCTAACTCACTGTACTCTTCTCCTAAAAATATTTTTGGGAAAAAAATATCCATTATTACACTCTCAGGATTCCTTTCTTTAGTTTTTGTCTCTTTAACCCAGTCACCTCTTGAGATCTCTTTAAAGTCTGCATGGATAGAGCAGGCATAAGCACTAATTGCAATAAGGCATAAGATTCACTAAGCATCCAGAGGGGAACTTGCATCACCCCTTCCTGGCAGACATCTGTGCTCAGGGAGGCTGCATGCACCACCCAGTTTGCAGCAGTTCTTGTCACAGACTGAAGCTGAAGCAAGGGGGTGGGCCAGGTGACCTCCAAAGGTCTCTTCTAACCTGTTTCCCCTGGCCCCGGTCCTATGATAACAAGCCAGTGGTCAGGACAGCAGATCTGACACCCTTCTCCCAGGAAAGGGTCTGTATGGCAGCAGAAGTCCCCTTAGGGGATCCAGATAAACTAAGCTGCCATCCACAGGCTGCCCTGCTAGAGCAGAGAACCCTCATCACACAGAGGCACCAACAGCCTCTTCTACTGTAAAGCATGATCTTGGCTCTCCCAGCTGAGTTTGCATCAGGTTTTCATTGTCCAGTCTCTCTAGGACTAAAGGAGAGGTTAAACACTATTGGTTTTACGTGAAGCATGAATACTGTGAACATAATGCTTTTACAAGTCTTTAATAACAACTTGTTTAACTGCAGAGGGGGCTATATAAAATGAAGGCCACAAGCATTCCTCCACAAATGTGTAATTTTTATAAGCGCTCCAATTTATAAGAGTTCATTTTTGTTCAGCCACATCTCACTCCACCAATGACATCTTCCAAAGACAAAGATCAAACCGATGCGCATGAACTTCAGTCCTCCACCTGTGGGACAAGTGCACACACACACATATCCCCCACGTGCACTGCTCTCCCTGCATGCTGGCGGGAAGCCAGGACACAGCACATACATTTTGCATTTCAATCTCTTGTCCACATTGGAAACAAACAGGAAAAGTGATGGGCACCCATGCAAACACCCAGACAGGCATTACTGCCATAGGCCTGTTCAGGATGAGATGTGCAGAGCCATATGCACAATTCATTTTGTTCAGAGGCTCTGTGAGGGAGTGAGCCAAAATCCTAGATAAGCGGGACAACATGAAAAAGAAGAGAGGGTATTGTTATTTTTAAGGTAATATAAATTCCAGTTCCTTCCTCCCATGGTTGTCAGGTTTTTCCCACAGGCCACTGACATAAAGAATGCAACAGACTCTCACAATAAAAGCCCTGAAGGGATGTGAAGAGCAGAAAGCACACCTGGTCCCATCTACCCAATGACACAAAAATTCAGGGAGGCCTGGAAAAGGTGGGATTCCTGTTTCTCACATGTAACACTCCCACTTTCTCCCTCTCCCCAGAACACCTCCTACCTGCTTACCCCGGGGCTCTAAACTTACAAACTGGCTCTTCAAGACAGCAAGGAGAAAGCTGTAGAAGCCAAAATCACCTGAAAACAGAAGCGAGTACCGGTCTGCCCAGTAAATGACACTGTGTACTAATATCCAGTGCTCAGCTGGGGCTAGCAGGTGCCTTTAATTCAAATAACTCTTCTGTCTGGTTGTGGCAGGCTTCTCTGCTTTTGTTTCCAGTCCTGGAACAATTTCCTGTAGGTCTGGCGTTTGCTGCTCCCAGACTTGTTTTAAGGAAAAGCAGGTGCTGGTCTCACCAAAAGCACCTGTGAGGTGGGAGTGATGTGACTGTGTATCACAGTACTGCCAGGCTGGACAGGATCGAGAGGACCGTGAGGGAGACAATATCCAGAGCAGGAAGCAGCGTCTTCACTTCACCCACAGAGCACAATGGGTACTGAAAGAAAGGCCAACTGAGTGACCAAAACAAGGAGAGATCGTTGTGCCAAGTGCCTGCTTTGTTCAATTACCAGAGCTCAGCAAAAGAAATGTTGCCGTGTCTGTAATCAAATGGAAAACCACCTTCTTGGGCCAGGGACAGAGGGAAAACAAGCACACACAAGCCTGGGAAAAGTCTCAACTTTGTTCCTCCTGCAGCTTCTGCTTGTGAAAGACACCTTAGGCAATTATGATTTGTGGAAATCCTTTCCCCCTGTATATATTTAGGTAGTTTTTGAGAATCTGCAGGATGGAGAACCAGGCAGTTACAAAGGAAGTGAGCACAGAAAGGAGGCTGGTGCGAGATGCTTTAGGGAGAACAGAAAGATTGTAAGAGACAAGTAGTAAAGAGACCAGCTTCAAAGCATCCCTTCCATATGATGTGAAAAGTCATCCCAGGAGACACCACACAGGAATACCACAACCCTTGCTCTTATAACATTTAGATCTCAAAAGGATAGGACTTAAAAAAAAATTATCAAGATGTTAAACACCTTTACACAGATATGTCTGGCATGTACGTCAGAGGGACTGGCAGTTTGGGATCTTGTCCAGAGGGCACCTCACCGTGCCGGAGTCCAAGCACAGCCTGCCCAGTCTCCAAGATCTCTAGCGAGTGCTGTCTGTCTGCACAGGCAACCGCTCCCTGCATAGAGCCGGGCTACTTTGCTACGTAGCCACCAATTTTGCCTTGAAACAGCACCAGAAACTTTGCTACAGGTCCATCAAGTGTCTGCTCCAACGGTGCAAGTGTGTCCTATGTCAGTATCAGAGACCTCTTTTTAAATTCTGTCTTAGGAAGCCCTATGAGGCCAATTTAACTACATTGCTAATACAATAGGTGAGTATTTTTCTTTGCAAATTATGGCCTCCAACTTGCTGCTAGCCAGTAGTAACCAGCCCTATCTTGTCTGTTCTTACTGTCTCACTGGGGAGCCAGAACATTTAGCAGGAATATTCACTCCCATTTACAGGTAGGAAACCCAGGTACAAAGAGATTAAGGAACACAAAAACATGCAAAATGAGACAGAATAGTAAAATGTACTGGAAAACCCCTCTTCTGTCCTTTGCCATCTTAATGCCTGGAGTTAATACCACAGCCTTAAACACCTGCAGTTCTGTCTGATAAATAGTTTTTCCTACCTCTTGGTCTTTGACCAAAAATATAAACACAAATAGAAGAGGTTGTAGAATTCTGTATAATGATGTTTTAAACTCACTCCTCAGATAAACACTCCCCAAAACAGTAGTAAGTGTATTTCTCTCACTTAGAGCCCTTAATATCCTCACTGCTAACACAATGAAAATAGCCGAAACTACTCATTTCATTACCTACTGCTCTCCAGATTAATCTCCATTCTGTGCTGCACAATGACAGGGTCACCATGGGGTTTCCATGCCACTGGGGCTGTGTAAGGAAGTACGCAGCCTGTACAAATAAAAGCAGGGGAATTCTTTATTCTCACTCTTCCTAACCTGGAGTTTAATTCCCTTTCTTTTGTAAAATGAAAACCAGTCTTTTCTCAGAACATAAATGATCAGTGCCAGCTTTCCCAAAGGAAAAATATTACAACTGTGTACAGCTTCTGCCAGAGTTAAAAATCTTTCTTAGAAGGATCCTGGCTTAAAAGTAAGCTCTGAGTGCTCTAAAATAGTCACAGATAGTCTAAAAATGAGTAGGTGCCTCATGAAATGAAGATTAAGATTTAGAGTCCAAATCTGGTGCCCTTCAGGCAAAGGATTCCCAAGGCAGAAGCTCCTAAAGCGGCTTTTGTTAAGGTTTCATAAAAGTACTGGGAGATTGTCAAAGACTAGGGAATGCGATTGCAGCTCTTATTACGCCTCAAACAGCACCCGTTACTCTGAGTTTATCCCATCTATTTCATGAACCTACCGCTCCTTCAGGCAAACACTTATGAAGAAGCCAACACCCCTTCACTCATGGGGTATTTATTCAGAACCATGAGTGGGGAAATCAGGCTGGCTCTGGGTACAGCACAGCTAAGCAGCTTGGGGCAGCACAGGAACACGGCTTTCCTCTGCTGGGCCCTGCCAGAGCTGGGCAGCCGTCAGCCATGCATCCCTGGTGCCAAAAGGATTGTACCGCACAGGCACGTGCCAGGGGTGGTCTTCTCCTAGGCCTCTTCCCACCTGGGTGGAGTGACACACAAGTCCATGATGAGAACACGGCCACCTCCATCTACCTGCATGCTGGTCAAGGCAGAATTTGAGCATAAAGAAACCAGCAGAGCTCAGCACGGTCAGGTTTGACCCTCTCCCACATCTGTGCACACACTGTTCCCACCCAAATGAAGATCCCTCATGGCCCTACCACCTCCTGCTCCCGGGAGCTGGGGATGAGAGTATGGCTTATCTCCCCTGGGGTGCTGAGTCCCCCAGAATCCCTATTCTTCAGGGAAATACAGACCTTCCTGCCCCGTAACATGGAGTGAGTCCCTCTTCCCGCCTCCCACAGAAATGGAGGGGAGCAAACCCAACTTCCATTCCTGCTATGGGAAGTATGAAATACAGCCACACACGAGCCTCCCCCAGGCTGGGCCCATGAAAGGCACATAGCACTGGGGCTTCTGGGCAACTCTTCCTCCTCCCACCCTCCTGCTGAGCACTGAAAATGCTAATGGCTTAACGGACCAAGAAGGGCAGTGAGCTGCCCAAAAGGCACTGAAATGGAATAGGGGGAATAGACATGCCATTTTTTCCTCTCCTCCTTGAAATTTTTTCTATCTAGAACTGAATAAAACAACTGAGATTCGGGAATACAGATAGCATCTCAGATTTCTCGCTGTCCCTGTCAACAACTTTCAGACATTTGAAAGCACAGCCATAATCCCCCTTTCACTGCAGCAGAGAATACGGGAGTGAAACACACAGCAGCCTACATTTTTACTTGGAGATCAAATCCGTTCCCTCTTAACCCACAGAGCGATGCTGGGCGAGGCCTCGAGAGCTCACTGGGCCCATCAGTCCTGTGCCAAGGAACTGATGATAATTCCTGGGAACAACCTTCTGCTTAAAACACCAGATTGATCAGTGATAAAGCTGTGCTAATACATAGTTAACGTACACTGCCTGGTGGCAACTTGGTCTGTTCCAGAATACCTAGTTCAGAGCAACTCAAGATTGTGAATGAATAAAAAGTTAATAAACTTAGGCAGACAGCTTTACTTCTGCCCTCATTAAGTATCCTAGCTTATTTCTAAAATAAACACACTCTTGTGTCAGCCTTTAGGCTGACAGTACCTATACTACCTGGATCCATAACTCCCCCAGACCGCATCCATCTCCCACCTTCCTGCAGAGAAACCCCTCAGCTGCACCCTCCTGAGGCACACCAGGTCTTCTCTCGGCACAAATGACCCTGTTCCTGTGGTCGTGTACTGGTGGCTCCAGCTGTGTGTGTCCAGCCACAACACCACACCTAACCAGCATGACAAGCCCTGCATTGCTCCACATGGCTTCTCCTTGCCCAGCTCTGGCACTGCGGTCAGTCTCCCCATCTCCGCAACAGCCAGGGACAGGACTGGCAGAGATGCGAGCACGTCATGGAATTTAATGCTTTATTTCTACGAGGAACTTCACTTGCTATTACCAGCTGCTTCTCACAAGCAGTTTCTTTTCTGCACCACTGGAAGAGCTTAAAGATAGTGCAACATCTTCTAACACTATGAGGTACTACACTCTCTTTCTGGTGAAACTGCAAACCGTTTATGGATAAATCTTCAAGGAAAAAAGGTAGCAATCAAAAGATGGGGATGGGTGAGCAGCACCACCATGGCAGAGAGGCAGCTTCTAGTACACGCCTGCAAGCATGTTCTCACAGCCTTCCTCCCAAGTAGGGAAAGCTTATGACAACCCTACTCATCACAGAGAAACTGCTCCAAGGGAAAATAAAATCATGTCAACAGAGACTTGTTCAAGTACACATCTACCGTGAAAAGACTGTCCCAACCTGGCCCCTGGTAAAAATATTCCATCTGCTCAGGCTCTCACCTATTACAGAAGGAAGTCATGGATGTTTTCATTTCAAAATCTCTACACTTATCACCATTGGGAGGGAGAAGGGACAGAGGACTCAACAACATTTCAAGTGTGAGGTCGCTATATTTTGATTTTCCAGGACAGCAGCAAGGTGGCTGAAATAGGCACATCTCCATAGGCAATCAGTGATCGTCATGCCTTTTGAGTATGTTGTAGCATTTACAGCTGTGTAGAGGTTAAAATCAGAGGCTGTCAGCTTCTATAGACTGTAAAGAAAATATGATATCAAACACTTCCATAGGCTTCCTTTCAGAAATGGAAGAACTCTCATTCCTAGGTCTCCCTTATTTATTTTCACTGTCAAACCAAGCACATGCTGTGAAGTAAGAATTGCCCCAACCTCTCACTAGATAACCCACGGGAGTCTTCTCTCATCACCCACAAACTCTTCCACATGATCCCTGCTATTCGTGCACTGAAAACAACTAACAGGAAGCTCTGAGAATTCTTGGCTTTTTCACTCCTGCAGAAAAAGCTAGTATGAAGCAAACTAGTTCATCACCTTTTCCCTACAGTATATAAATATTCAACACCCACTGACAGCCCTGGATAACGTAAAAAACAGTCACATTTTCAGTGCAAGCATCTGTTCTTCCCCTAAAGTATATCTGTTTTTTTTATATTATCTAGACTTTCCCTTCAACCATTTGAAGAACAGACATTGGTGTTCCTGAAGGAGACCAGAAACGGAAGACCTGGATCCATCTCTCATTGCGTCTGCTGGAACATCACATGGTTTTTTCTAGCTTTTTCTGTAAATAAGTAAGCAATATCAAGATATTTCAAGTACTTATGTTTCAGTATCAAAGTCAGAGATGAGCCTCCAGGGTGTGGTGGAGAGGTGTTTGAGCTGTAGCCTTTCATTTCAGCCCTCTGTTCCAAAAGCAATTTCTGCAATGAACGGGTCTGAGATACCTGTGCAAGCTGGTTTCTCTTCTGTACATCTACAAAGTACTGAACAAAACCACAAACCAAAGTCACCGCCCAAATACTGGTATTCCTTGAAAAAGAATAGCCAGCAGTAAATGGATTTCATTACATCATGATTATGGCCCCAAGAACAACTAAGAAGTTACCACCAGCATCCCAAGACCACCTAAAGGAATAAATACCGGTGCATGCCTTTTTGGAAAATAAATAAATCAATCAATCCCCGAATGCCATGTATCTATTATTACAACAAATATTTTATTTCCTTCTTCATTAATATATGCAAAGCAATCAGATTAGAGCCACAGGAGGTAATGAAAAACCAACTAAGAGATAAGGGTCTTTTTGTGTGGTTGTGCTATGCATGTTTAGTTCCTATTTTAAAAGGAGACCTTGAGTCTGCTTTCACAGTGCTTGGGGTAAAATGTGAACTATAAAATTTTCAAGGCAAGGAGAACCACCATCCTGCAGAAGGAATATTGTGATCCCTTAAATAAAGCAGAACCCTGACATGATGAGCCTCATTGTCAGGCTAAAGGTGAGGCCAGAAGAATCCTACAGAGAAAGGACAGCATAAAGACTGAAAATGAAGGTCAAAGTATTTGGCAACAGTCTTGATATAACCAGGCAGCTCAAAAGATGCGAGGAAAGCTAAGTTTGTGGGGGTGGAAAAGGATCTTATTTGATGAAGGGCTTCTCATTCATTTTTTCCATCTGTGTTATCTAGTCTAATAAAAATGTTATCTCTTCCTACAGACCTTGTGCCTGAACAGCCTCTCTGTGCAAGGGAACTATGTCCATAACACAGTGCATGATGCTGTAACCAGGTCTCTAAGAAAGAAAAGCACAGGAGACAGCCCTGGGCTGCACAGAGACACTGGCAAGGAGCAAGCAGACCGCACTACCTTCAAGTTTGGTACTCCTACAAAGATAGTGATAACACTGAACCTGTCCAGAGCTGTAGAAATGGTTTAAGCATGCAGAAACATACCATTTTAGAGAGAGGTTCCAGGGTCTCAATCTGTTCACCTTATCAAAGTGAAGACTGAAAGGTAACTGTATCAAAGTAACTAAATGCCATCACAGAAACAGGAATTTGATAAGAGCCTACAGAATCTTAGCAGATAAAAGGGGAAGGCTGAAAGGCAGAACTTTTAACAGAGAGGTTAATTAACAACTGAAACAATATACCATGAACTGCAGAGCACTGCACATCGCTGACAATTGTCAAGTTAAGATGGGATGCTTTTCTAAACCATCTTTTCAAGTTCAAACAGGAATTAATCCAGAGAAAGCCTGTATGAGAGATCACAGCTTTCTGGTTTTTATAATCTCTGAATGCAGCAGAGCAGCAGTACTGGATTTCAGGCAAGCAAAGCTGAGTCAGTTCGGGAAGGAGCACAGGAATAGCTCACTAGTATCAACTGGAATATGTGCATGAGCAGGACTGCACTCACATTGAGCAACATGCAACGAAGGGGCTTAATAAAAGTGACAAGCATAGAAAATAAGACTGAAGAAACCTACTACCTAAGAAAATTAAGGTAAAGTAGGTTGATTCATTTAGGAAAAAAGCCGACATGTCTGAAGCAAGACGTAGCGAATGGAGCTGTCATATAGACCAAGTGTAACAGGAGTGAATAAAGAGGTTATAGTGTACTATTTTTCTTCTGAGGTAAAAAACAAGCTCGCTGTTCTGACTGGCAGGTATCACTGGCTCCTGCTGCAGGCCCTGACAGGAGAGACTGAATCCAAGTGGAGAGCTGGTACAGTATGGGATCATTGCTTTGGAGACTGATACTGTGATGCACATTCTTTTTTTTAAATAGTCTTTATTTAGCACTGTGAGAGTTTCCCAGTCTGATTTATAAATCAATGGATCTGAAAAATGTTAAGTACCCAGATTTATGCATAGGGAAAGTTTAAGCTGAATCTGAAAGAAAATGCCAGGCACTGATCTCTGTTTGCTTTGAAACCTGCCAGAAAAGCTGCTTACCAAGCATCCCCTAGGGAACAGTCTGGACTCCAGAGACAAGCAGCCCAGGAGACCTGTGACTGTAGGTATTCCCCACTCTCCTCTCGTGAGGTTCGCAGACCACAAACCAGATGTTTGGCGATAGTATTTCCTTCTGTATCCTCTACCTGTTCTGAAAGCAACTGTGGCTTCTTCAGTTATCTGGAAGTTGATTTGTTGCTTTAAAAGAAGCACCTGCCCCATAAGTCTGTCTTTTTCGCTGTGCTGCAAACATACGCAAGATGTTTATGATAGCAAACAGCAGGAGTGTTGAGGAGTCTCACCAGCTCTAATTAAAGTAGGCTCATCCTACAATTTTACCCATGTAGAACTGAGCTTGCTTATTTGTTTAAGTGCACAGGCTTAGCTTGCAAATACCAAAATACAGGTGTCAGTATACGACAACCGTAAGCTGCTGAGAAGGGAGTTTTCTGCTAATCCTTTTGAGCAGATGTGTTGCAGCAGATCAAAGAACACAAGCTCCTACGGGTTGGACTAGCGCACATCCTGGGGACACAGCAGGGAAACACTCATCGCTTCCCTTAATGGGGACAACACCATTAGGATGAGCACGGTTACAGGCACGCTCAGACTCTTATCCCCACCAGCCAGCAAATCCACACTAATCGCCTTGTTACGGGCACTAGCCTGGTGCCCCAGAACACAGCCAGTGCCCCATAAGACTCTGCTCTTTTTCAAGGGAGCACGTGCTACCGTGTTATGAAAGATGCTCCTGTGGGATGCAAAGCAAAGGAGGGAAACTCAGTCAGGCAATGGACAACCGCTCCCTTGCTACTTGGTACTGGGAAGGGAGCAACGATGTCTCTTCACATAAGCCCCAAAGGTGCATGGATGAGACAGCTCTGCAGGGACATGGCAAGGATTATAAACACAATTTCACTTTGTTGCTCTAGGTGAACAAACATCGCTCTGGTAGGAGTCCAGCGGCACTGCAGTCTACAACCCAAGCCTGCAGCACAAAGGCTGCTTCTGCCAACGGCTGTGCTGTCAGCAGAAATCATTACCAAAGACAGACCACCAAGCAAAGAAGCCTTTCAAATGAATCCCTCACTTCTTATGTTTCCTAGAAAAAATGTTCCAATAGTGGAACGGTCAGGCCATACCAAAGGCACCTTCAGGACAGGGGCTCCTTCTGAAACGCAACCACAAAGACAGAGAGCTCAGGATAACGAATCTCTGTCCCATACGAAATAAAAAACAAGAAGCAACAAAGGGGAGTCCTAATACCAGGCCTAAGCCTCATCTGTCCTTTCCTTTCTCAATCACTGCAACACTCTGCAGCGCCCCAGAGATTTAAGCATTCTTTTGAATATTACAGATGGAGAAAGTGTTTGACAGAGCCATCTTCCTCTGTATTAAATCGAGTTTTAAACAAACTGCCCCTGGAGTCTCCTCAAGGTTCACGGGATGGCAGTGGAAGACTTCCAAAGATATGGCCAGTTTTCTCAAATCTTGCCTTTAAAATTCTGTAATGGGCAAATTGGATGTTTTGGGGTGGGGGTGCGTGTCCTGACTTCCAGGCTTCCTGCAAAGGACGGAGTCTGCAACTAAAGCAATGCACCCTCCTTTCACTCCTCACTAAAACTGAGACCCAGATGAATGCATTAGCTGTGAAGAAACACAGAAAGGACAATGTTTGTGTATTCCAGTTCAGCTTTTTCAGGTTCATGTGTAGTTCAATGACTGCTGTGCTGAAATATTCAGTTTTCCAGGGATTTCTCCATCTATTGCAAACATATTGCATGATTTTTTTTTTCTTCCATAGCCAATATGACCTCTGCTATTTAAGGCCCTCTAAATCTTTCTTATGCCAACAGCCTTTCTCGGTAGGTTGCCAATCTTTAACATTTTCCCAACAATGTTTAGGCCCAACAATCTTTTTTTTTTATTACCCCTTGAGAGTTACTGCAGTGAGAGTTTAAGGAATGTAAGCAAACGAGACAGAGTGTGTGGCAGTCAAAATGACAGATGAATGACGTTTGGGAAGGCCTGACAGTTAGGCGGAGATGTATGTAAACATCCATGCCGCCACTCGCTGAACTCAGTCAGCACACGGGGCTTGGCAGCGCTGGACAGACAGGCTGCCTTGGCTGTACTAACCAGCTGTGGGAACGCAGCACTTGCTCAACAGGGTAGCAAAACTTCTGCAAGATGGTATGAATGTCCAGAAAGCTATGACACTCATCCTTGGAGAAAAGGTAAGAGTTAGTACAAGCATTGTTTTGCTCTGAGCAAGCATTCCTGCGCAGATGTGCCACTCCAGAGTGACAGCCCGTGCTGTTAGACCCCTTCGCAGCAGTTCACACAGGGCTTTCCACAGTTAAACATGAAGCATTCCTCCTCCTCAAGGTGCCTGCAGCCCAAAGCCAGCACACAGATTGCGCAGAGAAATTAAAAACAGAACTTGGGGAAAGGAGGGGTGTGAGATAATGTATCATTTTATATGGCCAGCTAAGCATCAGCATTCTGCTATTACTACAGCACAAGAGGGGAAAGGAAGGAACAGGGCACTTGGGAATAAGGACCAACTGATGAATGCAGGAAGCACATTTCCAAGGCAGTGAAGGAGACAGTACACAGGAATAATGTGGCTGAAAGAACAACATAAAAAAAAAAAAAAGCCAGAGGACTTACACAAAACTCGCAACAGCAGTAAAATACCCGGTGTTATACAGAAGAGACAGAGATTCTTGGGAGAGGGCGTTTGGCAGGCAGAGAGGTAAGTGAGGATGGGCCAGTGCCACATTACTGTTGCAAATGTGAAACCAATCCTTGTGGTGGCAAAGAATTAAATCTCCTGTTTTGCAGAAAGATGGCATGCACAGGCAATGAACGTTGCTGATGGTTTCTCTAGTCTTGGGACAGCATATCCTGAAGGACCTCACTTCCTGCAAGAAATGGCAGTAAGATTTGCAAGCTGCTATTAGGGTTCTGTCAAATTAATGAGTCTTAAGGGTATGGACTCCTTCTCATGAATACAATAAACTGCCGCTATACTGATATAAGCTCTTTCCAGTTCAAATATTGATAGAGGAGTTGTGATCTATACTGGCATTACAATTTATGTCCAGTCGAGACGTCCCTTGTTTTATAGACATAAGGCTAACAGGTTGGTTAGAGGTCAAAAATGAAGAAACAATTTTCATCATTCTTGATTATCTTTGAGAGATCCTGAAGCAGATGGAAGCTGCTCGGCCATTCAGCCGGTGTTACATATTTCACTCTGACAAGGCTCTGGCATCATGAGCACAGGGAAACCTGAGCAAGAGTATTTCCTCCCATTTAAACCTTCTTTATTATTAAATCTTTCAGTCATCAGCAGAGCATTTCTTTGGTGAGTTGTAGTTTTTTTTAAGCAAAATACAGTTTAAGGTACCTCCTTTTTACATACTCAGATCAGAGTCTTGTGACATGTTCTGGTTTTAATTAATAAGGCTGCCGGATGCTGTGGATCACTGACTGTAAGACAAAACTAATTCCTCTTCAGCCAGACACTGCTAGTACATAGTCCCATATATCCCCAGGTATTTGCTAGTGGAATGAAAGCTGGTTACAGCTATCTGGCTCAAAATTAACTGACAGCATCAGCGCAGATGCAATTCATGACAAGCTCCATCTCTCAAGTCAATAATGACTGTTTAACTAGATTGCCTGGTTTGCAAGGTAGCCCACCCTGAGCTACCACCTCATGTCACAACAGACGCTTAAATAATAAATGGTAGCTCTATTTTATCCAGTGAGGCACAGTCAAGGCATTGCTAAATTTAACCATCCAATTAACCTAGCAACATTCATGATTTGAGAGTTTTCAGAGTTCACTACTTTCGAGCATAGAAGCTCAGTTACACCAATTAACATGCTCTCTCTAAACTGCACAAGCAGCTACCTCCCAGGTCTTTCTGTGGTTTGAACGGCAACGAGAACAACCGGGAGTTTAGCAGCATCTTTTTAAGATTCCCAGATGAAGACGACATTCTTCCAGGTAATGCCAACCCCCCGGCTTGCTCTGGGCTCGCATAAAAATAGACATACTCTACTGCTTTACCAGCGGTGAGAAACTGTTGCTGGCAAAAAATAAAACAAAACAAGTTTCAAAGACAAGTTAATTTTGTATAAAATTAACTATGATGTCTTAGCCCAAACCTTTTCATTAGCTGCAGCACACAAAACAGTCACCATTTCTTTTTAACCTTAGGCTAATACAAAACACACATATCTCCTGCTGGCACGACTGCACACATTTCTTCTGCAAGCTCAGTGCAAGAGACAGTATGCCCAGAGACGGGCAATGGAAATTCTTCAGGTCACTTCAACCCAACATAAATACACGTCTACAGTATCTGAGCAGCAATCACAGTGAATCCTGTTACATCCAGCTGGCTTTCCCACTATCACAAACAAAGCTGTCTTTTTCGAAAGAGCTAGCTCGTAGCATCTCTCCTTCGGTTTATGCAGATCACACTGCAGAGCACAAGAGTGCTCTGAATATTAAGCTACTGCATCTAACTTTTTAAAAAATAAATATATAAGCTGAAAAGGAAAAACAGGGGAGACTTGGCAGATGCTACGTGGCTATTTTATTCCAAACCTCTGGTATAACCTCACATGTCTTTGCAACTAGGAAAAGAACAGGCACCGGCTCCGAAGCAGTGGGGTCGGAGCAGTCACTCCCCAGCCAACACAGCTGCTACAAATTCAGAGCTTTTGCCTTTCAACTACTTGCCCCCAAGAACAAAAATACAAAGGATATCAGACCCTTGAGGCAGCACAGGGAATACAACTTTCCCAAATCCTGCTCTAAAATTCTGGGAATTTGTAATGGGTTTTAAAACGCTCATCCCCGGATTTCACAAGGATGTATTCTTTCCCGGACCTCTTCAGTTTAATCTCCTTAAACCTGGAAGTTAAATCTTCATCTAGAGTGAAAATATTTTACCACTGTAATCTAGCTACGAATATTTACACAATTTGCCTCAAATTCTCTCATTACAGCTGCCATTCTCAATTATTCACAGGTAGTGATACATGCAGTTTCCGTGGAAACCTGCAGCTCACGATTAACTGATGCGCAGCCAATTGCGGGCAATGGGCACTTGAGCAGAACTGGTCGGCTGCGTAATTATGCTGGTATTCGACCATCTCAAATGTACAGGTAGCAAAGGACTAGTTTACATTTCAGTGTCTAAATTTCAAACATCTTAACTATTCCAGGAAGCAACCAAGACCCCGTATCTCCCAAAGCATAATAAACTTGATGAGGAGGCTGTAACTTTTATGACACATTGCGTTTTCAACATTTCACTATCATTTTCTGTATTTACCATTGAAAGTAAATGTCAAATTACACCACCATAAAGCTGGTCATAAGTGATTCACTCCATTACACTTCAGGACCTTCCCTACTTTTAACTAGTGAATCTGTGCCAGTAATTTGCCTGAGAATGTGCTGCCTTTTTTTCCTTCTTTCTTTCTTTTTCTTTCTTGCTTTCCTTCCAGTAGTAGCTATTTTATTAAAAAATTGAGTATTCCCATGATGAAACTCCTTGTTCCTTTAAGCTTCTTTTAGTATTTAACACTCTGAATGTTGTGGAGCCTCAACAGCAGGTATCTTAAAAAGATTTGAGAAGCTCCTTGGAAATGCTCTTTGGGTTATACCAATGCCCAACAGAATAGGAGTATATCCTTGTCAGGCAGAGCTGTGAAGACACGCTATATTAAATTGCTGAAGTCTGGCCATACAGTGAGGGCTGCCCAGCTATTACCCCATGCTCTCTAAGACAACAGACTGCACTATTTTTTTGTTTGAAAGACTCACGCTTCTCCCTGATATACAGTGTTCTACTGAGGTGCTGACTCTCTCCAGGCACCAGCAATGCTTCATCACCCACACATTTTATTTTCACACAAGCTCCTTCACATTTTTTCCCATGCAGTGCCCCAGGCTAAGGCAGAGGCTCTTCCATAGCACAGGCCTCCAAAATCCTTCTTTTCCAGTCTGATCTCCTCAGAAGACAAGCAACAATTAAGCTGTAACCAGCGATAGTCCTGGCGATCATTTTGTCTCTGTGTTACCTCATGCCATAGATACAGGTTTGTCTGTATCCATCTACTGTCCTGTCTCCTGCCTAGACTTTCAGATTCCTGAGGCAGAGCTCACTGTAGCACGGTGTGCCCGCATGGCATGCGCTTTCATGGGGGTCTTCTACGAGGCTCTGCCATCAGAACCTTCATCACCCTAATGATGCAGTTAACAATGGCCCATGAGGTTGCTGTGCCCTCTCCACGAGCTGAACCTGCCTCCTCTGCTGCCATCCAGGAAACCAACACAAGTTTCACCACTAGACAGGCATCGCAAGACTCACTTCACTTTTTTATCCAGGACTTTTCCACTTAGTAACAGATTATGTTTCTGGTGTAAAAGAACTGTGGAGTCAATCCCACATGAAGAAGAGCCACCTCGGGAACAAGTTACAGAAGTAGCACCACTCAATCACAACTATATGCTAAAGCAAGGAGCACTGCTCTGACTGGTGGAAATACTCAGCTCTAACTAAAAGTAACAGATTAAAAACACTTGTTGCACCTGCTTGGTTCAGAATTTAGAATTTGCCAAATGTAATTTCCAAACTATTTGGTTTGGAAAATCCTCAGAGCTCATAGAGGGAACCCTCTACACATCACTTAATAAAGCCAGGCTGGTAAGGCACTTGCAAAATTATCTTTATGAAAAACAACAGCTCTGTGGGGAGAGCAGCAAGTGGAATGCCTGCCCTGCGCTGCTGCACAGAGCAGCTGACATGATAACATAAAGGCAAACATATCCTGAAAAAGGGAACTATGCTCCCCTTCCCTGGAAAGCATCAGCAGATCATAGGCAGACTTCTTTTACAAAAATATTGTGGTATATGAATAACCAAAAGGCTGCTATTCTACTTCTATTGTTGAAGTAGAAGGTTATCATCTAAGACAGCTGACCAGTGGACTGCAGACAAGCATCGTCAACCTAAGGAGCTGTACTTCTATTTCAAACAAACGTTGGACTTCTGCATATTTACTTACTTAAATGGTACTCAGTGGAAAGGCAGTAGCATTTCAATTAGAAACAATGTACACTTCGCCTCCCTGCCCGGGATTGAAAAATAGCCTGGGAGACACACCAACAAAACTTCCTATGGTTTAGCCATAACTCTACTGAAACTTGTATTTAACTACAAAGCCTCATCTCTAAAGATCACAATCTTTAATGAGTATCTGTCAGGAATGTCTTGAAGACAGAATGGCCTACTGCAAGAAATGCCAAAATAACTTAAAAAATGCCGAAAGGGTCACACTAACAGTAGCACTACAGAGTCATTGTTAACTGTGTAACTATGGAGTCTGGGTAATTTCTGCTGGTGAGTCTTGTGCCTGCATCACTCTACCTGCTCTTCCATAGCAGCTGCAAATTAGCAATTAATGTCACAAAGAGAACAAGTTCAAAATTTGTTATTTGGCAGTGAGGTCCAGTTTCCATAAAATCCAGCCCTTCATGTCTCAATAAACTGAAAAGCGCATGAAGTAATGAATCACTAGGTTATATTCAGATTCTGCAGATTCATTTTTCAGCCACAGAAAAACAACACTTGCCAGGCTTAGAATAGCAGCACTGATCTAAAGGACAACGGTGCTGCAATTTTTTAAAAAAATGTATACCATAAAAGAACAGGTTAAGTGATAAGAGAAGGCATTTCAATTCTATGCTTCAATGAATATTAGTGACACAGTTGTTAGGAAGGTGGAGAAGATGAGCTGTCAAGTTTTGTGACTTAACTTATGTTTCAGACAGTTTTGTAAAACACACTAATTTTTTTTTATGAACACCTTTTATGCATTTGCCATTGGTCAGGTGAGGGGACCATATGGCAGCACAGGACTAGACAAGACACCCCTGAGGTCTCTTGCCTTTCTGTAAATAAGAGAGCAACAAAAGATCAAAAGGACCAGCTCTATCTGGCTCAGCTCCACTCACTTCTCAATTTACTCCATAACTGCATAACTGACAAATAACATCTCACTTGTGTTAGGACTAAATGTTTTAAGAAAAAATGGGAAGCTGGCTTCAATCAAGTCTCAATGGGTTACTGTCACTTACTGTCCTTCATTTGCCTCAAGTAGCTCAAAATCTTGAACTAGGGAGCCTGAATATTAATTAGGGCAGGTCCACTGATTCAGGGTTGAATTTTAGCAAGGTGCCATTGCAGGGAGTGGAAAACCACCTTGGTGCTTGGCAGCTTTCGAGATTTCCTTTTGCTGGGCAAAAGCCCTTAGGTCGTCTGGAGATGAGGGACGTACATGCTTCTGCTGCCAAAATCAATGTAAGGAAGACCTGGGTGCAGCCTTCCACTATTGCACAAAAAGGCCTCAGAGCTTTTTCCCCTCATCATAGCTACTGAGGCAAGCTGCAAAGCACATCCTTGCTGCAGGCCTGCTTCACAAACACGAGAGATTTTAGGATTATAAATTATGAAGACAGGCTACTTCTGCAAACTGCGCAGAATTAAAGAGGCAACGTCCAACAGATTATATCTGAATACAAAAGAGTACAAAGTAATCTGAACACAAGGAATTTGGAAAAAAAACCTTCTGAGGTACTGAGGCCACCCGCCCCCAAGTTTCATTTTTTATCTAGTGTGACCCTGTGCACTGACTCACTTGGACAAACAGAGATTCTAGAATTTTCCAGATGTGTTCCTGGATGACACAGGAACAAGCAAAAACATATGCTCTTCCCACATGATGGGAAACAGTCCTGGAAGATGGCAACTCAAAAGGCTCACAATACTCATACTACATATACTGTGACAGAGAGAGAAAGCAGCTCCGGGCTGCTGCCCAGCCCTGTTTCTACTGGATAAGGATGCATGATTTTGCTGTTGCGAACGACGTCTGTTAGATCACAACTAAATAAATCAGCACTTTTTAGTACCAAAACCTAAAAAGACACAAAAAAAGATGGCTGTAATAAAGAGCTATTAAATCCAGAGTCCTTTCTAATAATAACAATCCATTGTCCCTTCTAATACCAAGGCTACAGGGCATCAAATGATATTAGCAATTAACTGGTATTTTTTCCACAGACCACACAGTTAAACTGCGAAATGTCTTGCTATGGAATATTATGCACACTGTAAGTTAAAAGTTCAAAGAATAACTAGATTCTGCTTGCATTAGTTTAACTAAAACCACTATCTCTAGCTCAAAAATGCCAGGGGTACATATCAGTAGAGGCTAGAGGCGCACGTATTTGGAGGAATCATTGCTATAAGCATGCTCTATACTTACACGCCCCTGGCATCCAGCACTGTCTCCTGGAAAAGACAATGGGATAGACTGACCTTCGGGTTGAATCATTGCAGCTGTTTAAGGCAGTAAAATACAGTGTGAATTGCAATGCATGCATTTCCAGAAAAGGACAGATACAGCACGGAGAATTTCAAGACGAGCTGCAAAAGCAAGCCAGAAGCTAGAAAACAGGCCATACAACAGGGGTTTACCAAGCGCAAACTGTTCAGCACGTTGAAGAGAATTTACAGAAGCTAATGTGGAAAAAGGGACCTCAGAGAGACAGGGCAGAAAAGAAGGTTGACAGTCTCAGAAAGAGCCGCATGGCTTGGATTGAAGTTGAGATTATAGAGTTTCAACCCTAGAATTAAATGTTGGAATAAACTGACCAGCTAGTGTTGGACTCAGTTCAGTTGCTTTGCTCTTTTTTTGATGGTGTAGTATACAATTTCTTAAAGATATCCTTTAGTCTACCTTTCAGAAATATCTGTATGGCTGAAACAAAGCAGATGCAAGTGAGAGATGCTAGATGTGGACCCTGTTACCACAGAGCTACGATCAAATTGGAAATGGATACGGATCCAGTTACGTTGGCTGGTATGTGCTTGAACTGATGCAGGCTGCTCTCCCTGTGTAGTCCCCAAAAGGCCTGAAGCAAGAGGAGTCTTATGGGCTTGTCTGCACTAGAAAGTGGTCTTAGCGACAGAACGTAATTGCTAGGAAATGCATTAACTACACAACGCGAGCATAACCTTACCATAATTTAATAGTGGGCATAGCTTGCCTCATCAATGCAATGCCATGCTGCATCAGACAGACAACTCCTCAGATTTCTGCTTTGATCAAATACAAGTCTCTAATAAGGACCAGTGGTTTTAACGAGGGGAAGAGGCTAGAGGTAGGTTTAGCAGTCAAGTTGTTTCACAGTGTTGCCACACATTGTTGAATTGCTGGTGCCATTCAGCCTGTAAGTCAATATACTGAAAGTTTTTGAGGTCTTCTAGGACCTGCTAGGATGAGAAGCTTTAGATAACCTGAGTTGTTGCGATAACCTAAGCTAGGAACCAAGTCAATGACATCTCAAATTTCAAAAATTAAAATTCAGAATCCTGAGCAAGTCAGGAAACCAGCAAATCCTGCTTTTGAGCCTGCCATGTTCCTCATGACTCAGTGCAGGAAATAACCCCATCTGCTGCAAGCAAACACCAGGAGAAAGCACATGACATTGAAAAAGGTGGCAGCCTGCAGAAAGAGACAGACATCACAACTCACATTCTGCAAGGCCAAGGTTGCTGGGAAAATCAAATCTAGCTATCTGAAACGTGGATAAAAGTAACCAAAAAAGTACAAGGAGAACCAAAAGACTTTCCCTCTGCCAACCACAACAAATGTCTCAGTAATAGAAAATGTCAGTTGGCACTTGAAGCACAGTGGATGGCCAGACAGAAAGTGCATTTTTAAATCATTAGCACATTGGGAACACACAGATGTGCAGTACAGCTACATCTGTGCATTGTAATTTCTACAGTAGTCACAACTTAATGATTCATCAATTGTGACAAGATCAATGAACCGAATTGAACAACAAACTAAACCTAGTAAATTCATGCCCGGGGCAAGAGCTAAGGGTTTATTTTATTATTTTTTTTAGCACTTCTATAATTTTTAGTGCCTAATTAGTAAAAACATGAATCCTCCAGAACCTTTTTCTTTTTTCTGCCCTTCTGAAAGTCCTACTGCAAAAGATAAAGATTTTATTCATGTTTGTTAAATTCAAGTCTAGATACTACTCATCTGGATCAGCAATTTCTTCCTCAGGACTATCAGCACATGGCAGGCTGAAGTTATAATGTTAGGACTTGTGCTACATGCCAATCAGGTGGACTCTGATTAAGCCCACCACCTCTAGGCAAAACAACTGCTATTTTTTCCATGAGGCCACATTATTCCCGCAGGCGAAGCATCAGCTAAGGTTCTCTACAGTGTTAACTTTTTGAAAGGACAAACGCATATCCAAAATCAAGCAACCAAATCATTTCTTTGTAAAGAACACACACTGAGATCCCCCCAGCCTCAACCCATTCAACAACTTAGTGCTGGGTTTGCTGATGAAACATCTACACGCATAATCTAGCTAGGTTTCACATCAGTGATACTCTTGCAGGAAAAAAAAGCTGTCCTAATTAACCTCCCAGCAGGAGACAGAAGACAGCACCCAATCTTCTTACGGAGAATGGTCCATGCAAGCAAGGGCACCCTGCTGACCTCTTCACTCTTCCAGGTGAACCATTTTGATCTCTACCATATGTAGGCTTTCCATGGATTGGTACTTGCCAGGGGTTCAGCTGCGCCGTTTTCTCCCTTCCAGACACGCTCCAAGGGACAGCAAACTGCTTTGCCTGGCTTGTTTGTCGCACGTTAGGCATGGAGCTCCATCTGGAAGGCACTTCCTCGAATTGTAGCACTGCTGGCATGCACTACTCTTCACTGCTGGGACTCAAAGTGAAGTAAGATGGAAGCTGACTTTGAAAGGCTCATGCTGTTCCTCCTCCTGACCCTCTTTGTCTGCCCCTCATTATACTGCATATCCTGTCATTTTGGACTGTGCATTCCCCAATTCTTTACCTTCCCCTGCAACAGCTTTTGTTAATACCACCCTGTACACAGTTTATGCATTTTTCAATATGTTTATGATTTCTGTTCTCTCTCCAAAGATTTTCTCCTCACTGGGACCAACTGTGGCATTGTCTAAATCAAAGAGAGATAGAAAAATAAATTCCAGTGTTGCCTTGCTTGTAAAGAAAGCACCATTTTGGAGCTGCAATACCAAAATACAAGACTTTGGGTTTTTAAGGTCTCCAACAGGTTAATGTTTCCAGCACCTTTCCAGTGGTCTCAAAGTAGCTAAAAGGTCATAATGCCAGTTCAGTTGTGTGTAGCACTTTGTGCAGTTAGCTTTATTTAAAGCATTCTGCATCCTGTGCTGACAGGCACTCTTATCGCAGGGAAATTCTCCCCAGTCCCAGTTTGGAACACTAACACAACAGTGAACATTCATATACTACAGCTGGATAAAGTTATAGCTCTGATTGCTATTTAGACTTCTCCACTCAACTCATACACCAAGAACTTGGAAAGGTTTCATCCAGGCTGGACCCTTGTGATAAAAGGATTGAAGGAACAGAGCACAGGATTAGCACGACAGATGAATACATTGCAGTCTTTTCCCATGGCATCATCCAACCTGCCTCATCAAGGCACTAGATGATCTTGAAAAGACAGATCTTATCGTAGCTCACACCCACTGGTTTTCCTTATGATAAAGGATTTGAAAGAGCTATTCTGAAGCTCTGGCCAGAAAGAATGTGAGCAGGTGAGAGTGCCAGAAAGAGTCACTACTTTATTATCCAACTGAAATATCCACAAGAATAAGCAGCTGTTAGAAAATTCTATGGGGAAGGTGTCGTTTTACTACAAGATTAATACTTCTATAAAGATTCTCTGGGCTTCTAAGACAGCAAGTGGAATGGCATGTATTTTAGATTATCTTTCCACCAAACATATTTTAGTCACTAACAGCTCAAATAAGAAATTAACAATGAACGGTCACAATAATTACTTCATTGCATCCAAAATTAGGGCCAATTATTCCTTTTGCTCATTATCCGAGCACTGCATTTTCATAAGCATCACAAATGTAGAGCCTTCCCGACACCAGACTGTATTAAAACAAAAAAAAAAAAATACGCGATCAACAAGAGATCCATAAGGACAACTAGATGTGGGACTTGTGAATAAGCATGACGCGCAGAAACCAGCTGTAAGAATGATCAATATTACAGGTCTTTAATGCAAAGCCAGCTTTGTTTTGTACAGTCAACATCTCAGACCAAGGCCAAAAGGTGTCCCATCCATAGCAATTATGTGATTTTCCTTTTCCGGCAGGAGAGGAAGTTAAAGTACTTGTGAAATGTTCTCTTCCACAGGTACGGTAAGCGGCACATGAAGTATACTATTCCCTACATGGACATCCTCTCTTCTGAACTGCTGTTGTTGCTACAGATTTATTAGCATGCGTTGATATTCCAGTTTCACGTATATCTGGCTTTCATTTTAAAATAGTGATTTCTCCAAGAATAATTTAATTGGGGCTGTGATTTATTTTTTTTAGGGAGAGGAGGAAGACAAGGCACAGAACATAAGCCCAAGACGACTGTATAGAAACTTCCTTGCATGCAGAGATTTATGCTTTCGTAGCTGTAAGCACTGCATTCCCTACGGTCAGGGTTATCACATTCTGTTCTCTCCATGCTCCATTTTCCATTTAAGAACTTACTCTCCAGTTCTATTAAGTGGATATATTCTCCCACTTCTGCAGAAGAAGTTACAGAAGATCACTGTGGTGCTATGTCTTCTTAAGTGCCTGTGTAAGTCATGGCATACCAGCAAATGACAACAGGTCACTAAGCTTTGAGAAAGAGTCTCTCAGTTATGAGCAGATACAGAAGATAATTTTGCCAAAGTAGTTAAAGACTCAGAAAGGTTTTTCAGGACATCTTGCTCTTGCCCTTCCCTTTTTCCTTGGAACCAAAGCAGATAATCCATATGGCATTATCAAGCAGTGTTTCCCATTAATTTCCAATAGTTCAAACAATGAGCTACTAACTCTTTCAGAAAGCTGTTCCACAACCTAACAGACTTTAAAGACTCTACAAATACATACCAGGAACTAACTTTATTAGTCAGCAGGAGATACCAGCAGGACTGACATACAAGCTACAGAGCGCACATCTGTCAATAACAGGTTGCTACAGACCCTCTCAGAACGAGGCATCTTGAAAGAGATCCAGAAATAAGAAAGGTCTTTTGAAACGGCTGATGGTAAAGATCTATTATTTTAGCTTGTAATGGTCACAAGTAGATGTTAAACCTGACAAGAAATGTGATTTTTGATTCTGACAAGGTTTACAGTGACAGTTACTCAAATTATCTAAAGGAACTAACTTCTTGTTTGCCTGTTCGATGAACTAAATACATTTCCATTAAAGTGCCTTTTATAGTAAGAAACTGATTAAGTTATAATTGTGGGGTTTTGTGTCTTTTTTTTTTCTCCGAAAGACTTCTAGATGTATACACAATTCATTAATGAAAGTATTTTATTCTGACTGCCAGCCCTCCAAACTCAATTTATTATCTGAGAGTCACTAGCCTCAGTCCAGCCTCAGCCTAGTTATTATCAGATAAACATTCTGAGAGCCAAATCAAGGCTCACTGACACCTAATCAACTCCACTCTCTTGTTCACAATTTTTTTTATTAGTAGTGCAACAATGGTCTCTATCAACAAGTTCCTCAAATATCAGTTTTGAAATGACTAGATGCATTAACAACCTCTGCACAAAAGGTGGGCATTAAATTGACAGCATTGTGGAGATGCTGTAAATAAAGAGGACAGTCAAAAGAATCAAGCAAGAAAAGCCAGATCACCTTCAGTGACAAGGATACTAGAAACAAACATAAGAAATACCAAGAATTTTTGCCATAAACTGGCACATACTGGTTGGAAACAAGAGAAGACAAATGAGGGTGCATTAGAGAAACACAGAGAAGCTATGCTAGCCAGTGACCAAGTGAATGAAAAAAGCAACTATGACCCTAGCATACATCTGATGATGTATATCCAAAATGCATGGATCCATCAGTGCTTTTGAAAAGACACTTGCAAGGCTCCTTGTGTACACCTCTTTAGCTGGGTGTGTTCAAAAAAAGGTACCTGAAATCAAACAAGAGCAGGTGCAGACTAGGACCCCTAAACCCAGGAGAACTGAAAAGAAGATTGGCAGATCGTCCATGAAACGGATGTGGGGATTTTACTGCAAGGGGAGTTTTACTTAGCCAGTTTCTGGTACAGATTAGGCCATCAGCTAGCACACATCTCAACCTAAACACACGTATTTTCCCAACAAATGTATTCCCTTCAAGATTTACAATCTGTTACGTTATGCCTATGTTATTCCTGCCTTTTCTTCCTCCATAGTATCTAGTTCGAAAAGCTTATGGGACATACATCTCCTCCTTGGCAGCCTTCACTTTGTTGCTCCACTCTCCCGCCCTTTTTAGACTACCACTCTATTTATCCTAGGCCCGAGCCAAGGTTTCCGCCCTGGTTTACTGCCTACTGACACCATCAAAATCCCAGCCCTGTCTAAGCTTTCAGACATTGTTGTGGCCACCGGGCTTGGGGCACATGGGAATGCCAGCCTTTCTGCAGTGACGTGAAAGGCAGCGCTGGTGGTTGCTGCCTCCCAGCTGGGACCGATGATCTGTTCCAACGGAGAGTCAAAACAGATTAGTTTAAACCACAGACGATTTAATCTAACCTGTCTGATTTTCAAACTGGAACAGAGACGCAGAAGCAGTCATCTGGCCATCCCTGGGCTCAGCTGGGAGATGGCGACCCACAGGGGCGCCCTCCCCAACAAGGCAGGAACCTGTCGACGTGAGAGCATCTTTGCCAGAGTGTTAAACTAATCTGTTTGTGTCTCATTTACCTGTTGGGATAGGCTGACCATTTTGATAGCAGAGCAGCAGTAGAATAACAGCCTGACACACTTTCCACAACAATCTCCCAGGAAGCTGTAAGATAGCACAGAGTGAGAAGCAACTTGTCTCTACACCCTGAGCCCAGGAAAAGAGAGAAAATAATGCCTAGGGCTCAATTATCAATTTTCGTAACAGACAGAAGTTACCAAAAGGTTGCTACAAGGTTCTGAATGAGCATTCACATTTCTGAATCTCTTCACAAGGGATTTGAGAAATGGAGCAAGTAGAAAGGAGACAACTGTTATTGGCAACAAAAATTCTTAGCTGAACGTGTTTTCCAGTACCAAAGTCAGCGCATATAAACAGAATATAAACTGCTGAATAAACTTGGAATAAATTGTGTGAGTCAAGGAGCTCCGAGAAGTCTTTTTACAGGATATAATTGTACACATACTACTACAACTGCACACTTACAACTTCAGTCTACCTAGTACTTGGCAATAAAAACACTGCGTTAGAGCTTTTGTAGAATTCCGCAGAATATACTTCCTTCTTGTTTGTTTGACACTTAAAGCTCACGTGTTTTCACATGTGGGAAGTCCTTCCTGAATCACAGGTGCTGCTTTTGGGTGTTGCAATATCATTAATGCCATTAACTTGCTGATAAGAACGTGACAACATCCCATCCTGTAATGTAATCCTGTAATCTCATAGAACCTCATTTGAGATGCAATATGCAGAAACAGCCACTTGCTGTAAAAGAAAAATGTTCTCAAGATTAAGAGGTCAGTACCTTTTCAGACACAATGTTTTATGGGTGTGCACAGCTTCAAAGGGTTCAGGTTGGCATTAACTATGTGATATTTCGTATAAAACTTTTCAAAGGTTGTATTTCTTGCTTCATAAACTTGTGGAATGAACCTGGATGTTAACCTTAGTGCATAGCAGTCTTCTGATGGAACTTGCTATCATGGATACATTATATGGTTATGTGCCATTAGTTAATCATTTAAACAGAGATAAGAAATGGAAATTATGGCATTTGGGTCTGATACATTCTAAAGATCTGCTGACTCTCCTGTTTGGAGGAGAGACCAACAACACTTAAAACTCTTCTTCACCTGAGAAAATGACGACTTTGTTTCTCATTCATAGCCAAGAAAGCCTTTCTTGTTAAATATTATAAAAAATAAACTATAAGAGTAACACTAACATTCTTATTGAACCCGATCTTTGAAAGTAAATAATTAAAATGAAGAGAACGAGGAGTTTCACACTTGGATTGAGATGACAGGTGCTCTGTAGATACCAAAAATTAAATAGCTGAAACAGTTCTTCAGATACTGTGGCAGCCTAGGTATTGACAGCATGGGACGTAACGGTGATACAAGTAAAACAGACCAAGAAAATTTACAGTGACTAATTGAAACAGATCACCAGTTCTGCTCAATCTTCTGTGTGCTACAGGACCAAGAGACCACCTCTTTCCCCTTGAACTTTCAGGATTCTTCTAGCCACCTGAGACACGACTAGAGTCCTTAGTAGGATGACAGGTCTCCTAAATGGACTTACCAGACCAAAACCAGGCAACCTGCTGTTGAGCAGCACAACACACTCTTTCCTTATGAACACTGTTTATACCTTAATAGCGTAAGTCCACGTGAGCTAGGATTTACATTCTTCTAGGTGACAACCTAAACATCTCAATGAGGCCACCATGAGTAACTGGCTTAATGGTTTCCTTTTTAACAAGCATGGGACTTGCATCTAACACAAACATACCCAGGCTTTTTCATTTCTCTGTGCATCATCATATTTTAGGACATTTCCATAAGCACTGAAGCACGTGGAGGTTCACTGTGCTGCAGCTCTTGGAAACACAAGAGTTACAGAGGTCCATTAACTGCCTGCCTCATACAGAAAGAAAGGTACTATTGGATTGCTTGTATAGAGAGCAAAGAACAGGAGTAGGACCTCTGCCATCACAGCAGCCTTTCTTCCCAGGGAAAGACCAAATGAAGTTGGAACAGTTCATGAACAAGAAACGTGTAGAGGAAAGACCCGTCCTCTCCTGACCAGAGACATGAAGAGAGTACTACCAATCCCAGGAACAGCAGCGTATGGGGAGCCTTCATTGGTTTACACAATCAGAATGAGCACATCCAAATGGATTCAATTTCCCTTCTATAATTGTTTCAATTATATAATGCATTGCTAGAAATTCTTCTTGGCAAAAAGATGCAAAAGCAATGAAGACAAACATGAGCCAAAGTACAATGATCCGACTGATCCTTTTGTAACTAACCAAACATAAACAAGGATTAAACATAGCTAACTTCTGTTTACTATTCCAATGACAAAATCACTTTTAGAACAGTGTTTACAAAAAGGGCATATTGTTTCAGGCCTTCTGAGATCTAGCTCTCCACAGAAACCATTTGTAACAGTCAAATGTTTATCATTTACAGCATTTCAAGCAGGGTAACCCCAGGAACTGGAATGCAGCTGGCAGATGGTGGAAGAAATTAAGCTCATGACATGGTTCAGTAAACAGCAAATTACGATAAGGTGTAGGTGCTTCCCACCCTGGGACAACTGCTGCACTCGGCAACTTTTTAGGGCTCCACTGAAACACACCAAAACTTCCCCAACTTCTGTCAACACAAAGCCAGCCAGTAAAACTTAACTTGCCAGGTTACCTTGAGACTGAAACCCAGCGTGCAAGCAACCCTTTCCTGGCTCTTCCGTCTGTCCTCTTCACCAGGAGCTGCTCTCCTGTGGAGCCTGGCAGCGCTCTCCAGGCAGATAACTACACACCACATGATTAGGAGTCTGGGATAGGGGCATAGGGGATTTGCATAGATCTGTGCTGGAACTGGAGATGGTATTTTCATTTTCATTTAACCTACTTAAAAACAAAGGGAAATAAAACTCTGAATATATTCAGTGTCACTTGGATATGACTGTATCCTCTGGGTTACAGAGGAGTGAAAAAGGACTGCTTGCAGAGCATTAAAGGACCAGTTACAATTATTTTCCTAATTCTGAAAATTAAAACCTGTAACCAAACGTTCAAGTTGGAAAGTCCTGGGAGAAGGAACTGATAATATACTTCGTATTTGAGTCGTCTTCCTTTCCCAAAGAATCGATACACCTCCCCCTTGAAGACCTTTTTTTAATTTTTGCACTGCTTTTCCCTGTCTTCCTGTTGGGTGGAGACTGCTGGAAACCACAGACTAAAGGTACACTTCGGTGTACAGGTACCTAGAGACAAACACTGTTATCATCACCTTTCCTAATACAGCCGCAATGCTGAACATACAAGAAGACTTGTGGAAGGACACCACGTAGACAGTCCTGCAATCAGCCTGCTGCCACGTTCTTCCACGCTGGCATCCTTCCTACTCACATTTCATATAATCTCCCTATTTAAAAAGCTCTGTAATTCTCAACATTACCACTGAATAATATATTTATTAATGTGTTAGTGCCACTAACTGTCCCTGAGGCTTTTCTTGGGAATGTGTGTCAGCTTATTGATTCTAGCCCTCCCCTCCCTGCACCGCTTTCCTCCTCTGCCAGGCAGGCAGGAACGTACTTCTGTGCTGCTTCAGGTCATAATTGGAAAAAAGATAGAAATGTTCAGTATGACTCATACATAATTCAGCTTATCAGCTACCCAGGAGAAATGAGAAGAGACGGTACATGCACGTATATTTCTCCTACTATCAACAGGAGAAATAATTTCCAGTTACACTAAGTATACGTAGTTTGGTCACAATAGGATTTGCAGTTAGAAGGGAAAAATGAGAGACATCTGAGCAGAGAATGAAAGGGTAGTAGGGAACCGAACTGTTAAAAGAGATTCACTTATGTGAGAATTCCCGATTCCTCCAGGAGACTGGACTCATGCTTCTCTCTTAATATTCAGAATGGAATAAGTTGGCAATTAGAAAGGATTATCTGCCTCTGATCTGTGAAACATTGCAGAAATCTAAATAAAATAAAGCTCCAGATTAGTTAGCTACAAAGACATCTAATAACAGCCTGCTAAACCCTGACTGCGACTTCTGGATTTAATGTTAAGGCCTACGTTCTAAAGAACAAATTGTGAAGAAGCATTAAAACTTATTGTTATAAAGGATTTTTAATGTAAAAATCAATACATGCTGTGTATTTAGCAGCATGTAACCATGAGGACGTCTATGATAGAGCTTTGTCATGCACCAGGGACCACCGCATTAGTCAAATTCTTGAAATGAAGTGCAGAATGTCTGCATCATTCAAACTGCCACCTGAGAGCAATTACAGAAATTATTTTAACCCCAGAAGCAGAAGGAAAATCCAATCCTAGCTGACAGTCTTGAGGGTATCAAGGGTTTCACATGAAATGTGTCATTTTCAAATACCTCTGCAAAATTCATGTTAGGAAAGTGATGGCATAACAGAGAGGTGGGGCACTTACCATTATTCTTTGGAGGCCACCAAGACTAAATACAATCACAACCAGGGCACTGAGTTACAATATCCACTTTGCTAACACTTAAGCAAACAAAGGAATATTAATAATAAAAAAATTCCCACTGCAGAAACAGCGTAATGTAGGGCAGACAACACAAAACCGTAAGATAGCATGACGAAAAAAATACAGACCTGTCCACAGAAAGTCTCAGAAAAGAGAAATGCAAAATATTCTTTCTTAACGTATCAGAACTCACATTGGCTTAACTGATGAAGATGATAAGAGGCACACGTAGCTCTTCATCCTCTGTAATCAAGCTCACAACTCTGTATGCATGAGCACATACAAACTATTATACAGCAAATGGTTCTTAATTTTGCCCATTACGAGAGTGTCCAGCAATGGGTGGATACTCTTCAGTTAGAGAGGAAAACATAGCCCCCCAGCCTGCAGATTGCTTTTGACCTTATGGGATCATGTTAAACTAGCATTATTCACGATTAAAGGAAGTTTCCCAAACAGAAAAGCAGGCTCTGAGCCTGACGGGTAGTGACTTTTGCTTCTGTGGCTCTTAAATTGCGTACACACATGTCTTTCCCTGTCTCTGGTGTTTCCTAACATTCTCTATTTATGTGGTGGTCTGCAAGTTTTACCTCACCAGAAAATCAGCGGGAGCACCACAGAGCTAAGAAATACTGTTGTGCTCCTTTATGCAATGCACGTCTCTGTGGGCCTTTGAACATTTAACACAGAGCAAATAAATTATTAGCGTGTGTGTGCATGTGCATACATATCTAAGGTACATAAAGGCAACTGCAACCAAAGGAAACAGGAATGTGCTTGGAACAGTTGGGTATTCAAGTATCTAGTATCACAAAAATCCAGTTGCAAGAAGCATTTAAATGCAGATCTACATGTAAACTGCTGAAAGAGCTCCACTGAGCTTTATGCACTCACATACATGGCTGCAAAGGCAAGAAGTAACAAAAAAGATCTGATTCCCCCTCCCCCCCAGTAATTTTCAAGTCTATAGCACCTGTTATCCTATTCTTAATAATACTACTACTGAAGAGCAAGCTGATCCTTTAAGATGCCCCATCTCCAGAAACAAGATACACAATCACATCAAGCACTGAATGATTTCTATGATTCCCATCACCACAGTGTCTGAGCACATTACGGTTGTTCAATGTATTCTTTGTCACAGAGCAGAGAGGAAAATATGATTACCTCTATGCTGTAAATGGGGATGGGAGAACAAGGGACAATAGGCAACTTGTCATGTATGGCTGGCACACTCACCATTGGGATAACCAGTCTCCTCTGGTTCAAAATCATACAACAATAAACACTTTCCAGTCTAGTTTTTTTCATGACTCCAAAGTTTCTACATCAATCCATATACACCGAGCAATTTGCCTAAGCCTTTTCTTGCTTGTCTTAGTAAATGCAAGTAAAAAAAATATTCAGCCAAATGGCCTGGATTTGTAACATCTCCGTACGTTTACAAAAGCCTATATATAAACAAATAATGCAACACATTGGTGTGCTAGAAAAAAAACACATTTCCTTAAAAGCAGACAGTAATTCTGACAATCTAATATAAAAAAAATCATCAACTGATCACAAGACTCTTTATATCTAATACACTGTTCTTCCACAAAACATTTTGGTAAGAAGAAACAACATAGCAAGCAAAATAAAACCTGCTCACATAGCAGACAAGTATCAAAATCTATTCTTTAACAGGAGAAACAGAATAACAAGTTGTGACTACAGTGAAAAGTAAACCCAGATAAATTCCACGTCAAACTCAAAATCTGAAGAGCAACCTGAAAATCTATTCAAGAGCTGTGCCGATTTAATCCAGAAGGTGCAGCAACACAGATTAAGGTTCTGACTGTCAGATACAATTCTTAGATACCCTGAAGACAGATATTATATCAAAGCAAACAGATGAGAGAAGTATACAGGTATCTCTATAGCTAGCCCTCCAAGTTAGAAATGACACACCTCAATCAGACAATACAACTAAAACACTTTAAAAGAAATTCAGAATCTGCAATCCTTTCATGATTGTCTCAAAAATATTAGGTTCTATCACTAGGAGTAATTATAGCAAACAATACAGGGAGAACACAGCTTTTCCAAACCAAGCTAGACTATCATCACCATGTCACTTAAGAACACCACACCAACATGTTGCTACCAAAGCCAAAGCCATATCGTCTGCCACCTAAGGCATGAAAAAAACTTCCCACTTACCTTCTAACACTGTTAATTTGGCACTCGTGTTTATCTCCCCAACACTATTGGTTGCTGTGCACTCATAGATAGCTTCATCTCGATGAACACGCAGGGGCTGTATCCGCAGAACTGATCCTGATCCATCATCAAACTCAATAACCTTTAACAATCAAAAGAAAGCACTGCTTTATTCGTATCTTCCGCAATAAAAACTTAAAGTCAAAACAATCCAGGGGTTAAAAACCAAACCAAAACAAGCCCTGTAAGCCATAAAATACCATGCAATTAGTCAAGCATTCCAAGTTCAGAAATGCAAAAATTTCAGAGTCAAGAACACATTTGTCCTCTGAGGAGGCCAGAACAAATGAAGATCCAATGAGGTTCTTTATGAATCAATTAAGGTTGACAAATTATCAACCTGGTAATAAAGATGTGGATCTGATGATTTAAAACATCTGAGCCATATTTGCACTAATGGTTTTACTAATCACACTGATAGCAATTTAGTGCCAACTTTCACCTTGATGGAAGAGCAGAATGATATACTCCTGTGGGATTACGAGGAAAATAGTAACAAAACTAGAATAAAACCTAGAGCACCTCCACTGCATGCTAACTCCATCAGAAAGTGAGGGTTTTTAATGTCCTTCAGCATCGGGTACTTTGCAACTCCGGCATAATCAACAATGATGTAATTACAGTTCCTTCCCCAGCATAATAAATTAAGTCCTTAATAAATCATTGCCTTTCCATCCATCCTGCTAAGCTGTAACATGCATTACTTTAACTTCTACATGGAAAAAAGAGGTATTTGTTAGTTTGCAGCTGGATCAGTATAAGGTATTCCTTAATGGCAAGAATGTGAAGGCACAGCCTCAGGCCACCATTAATGCCAAACTCATCCTTCTCCTATTACTGAGCACAGCAAAAGGTGGAAATATTAACTCTACTGCAGATGGTGACAGCATAAGGGAAAGGCACAAGGCTCCCTCCTGTCACTTGGGAACTGCAGGGGCAGATGAAGAGACTAAGCTATGCTTTGTTCCAGAGACATATATGTCAGCCTTGGACCTGCATTACCCTCATGCAAAACCTTGACCCTATTTTTCAAGAGCCCTGTTTAGAAGTGCTTCTCACAGCACAAAGACCAAATGAGTGAAAACAGGAAGGAGAAAAATAACGTGCACCACAAGACTCTGCAGTAACAGGAAAAATAGGAAGAAATCAAAAGGTAACCAGGACCACCAAAAATTTGCTAATCCTCACGCTGGAAGGAATAGCCCTTCTGTTCTAAGTAGCAGAAACAGCTTGCAAAAACCCCTAATCTGGGGTCAAGTAGCAGCAGACAGGACAAAGAAACGTGAACATCACCATAGTACATTTTAAGGAATTACAATATTATTTTTTAAATACCCAATTTTAAATTAAATATGAAACTGTGTCAAAACGCTAAACTTTCTATAACCTTTACACAAGATAGGGCTACTGCCAAATTTTAAAACAAGACAAAGACAGATGCAGAGATTAATTCACTTCAGTGGTAAGGACTAAAAAGCTAAGAGATGAAGAAGCAGAAGGGCTCTTTTGCCCTTACTATCCTTTGAACAAACACTCTGTGCGAGAGGAAGGGAACTACAACTACTAAGGACCTGACAGACACTGAGACCAGAAATGCTGTTCATTTGCTAACGATGGATACCTCTTTTGTGGAATAACTCAGCATGTGTACATCAGATTTGTTTATTAATTTTTTTTCATTTCAACTGAATTACAGTTTTCCTCCAAATAAAGACTAGCTAAGTAATGAGGTAAAATTAATCGTTATCTAGGAAAATAGGAAAGCTATTATTCACTGTCTCCTAACACAATGAATATACCTCAACTATGGATCAAAACTGATGTGAATAAAGGTATGAAATTGCTTATATAAATGCATATACTATGCCACGGCCCTCTGGTCAGCCACAGTAAGTACCAAATTCACTACAAGGTTATATTTACTCACAAATCAGAATGTTTAAGTGGTTACTATACAACAAAACTTCACCTTTATTAGAGGAAAAATAACAATGTAAAACAAGAGTGAAATTGATTACTTTAATCAAGGTTTTCTGCTCACATACAAAATCATGATTAAAATTGGTGACTTGAATCAATCCATTCTGGGCAGCAAAGTCATCTTGTGCTCCAGTCAGAAAAGCAAAAACATCAAAGACAGGGGATTAGAGGAAAGGCAGCAGAATGGTAGAAGGGTCACATTTCCAAGGGCAGTTTTAGAGAAAAGAGCCCAACTCCAAAAAAGGAAAGCAGAGAAGAAGGCGGAGAAAGTCAGTGAAAAAGTGTTTGCTATTTAAAATATGAACCAAATTGGACCCTTTTTCAAAAGCATTTCTGATAACTGCTCTTGCCTCTTCCTTTCACTCAGACTTCAGTTCACAGGTAAGTCAAATTACCTCTTCAAGATGACTTTGCCATTCCCTTTCCAAGCACATTTGTAGCCGTCATTTAGAAAGCCTTCCAATGGCATTTTGGTATTCCACTTCTGAATTTCACTGGGGACAGGAGGCGCCTTATCAGTTTTCACAATGAAAATTACTGCTAGATCCAACTCTTATCTGCTACCCAATTCGGTGCAAGCCCAAGTCTCCCATCTGAAAAAGGATCTCCTATATTTGTGCTTCCAGCATCATGTTTGAAGGACACCTGCTCTACAGATTGCATTGCTGCAGGGAAGGAAACTGACTTTACTCTCAAGCTCTAGACTCTGCAGCGTAGGATGCAGATGCCTGGGTTGCAACGACGACTATTGTGTAATTGAGATCTGCAAGCATTAGTTTGATTACCAAATTTTTATTTTTATTTTTTTTGTAATTACCTCAAACCGCTGAGAACTGACTTTCTTCCCCTTCTTCATCCATGTGATACGAGGTTTGGGCTCTCCTGTTGCCTGACACACAAAAGAGGCCACTCCTCCAGAAATCCCAATCTGATCTTCAGGAGCTTTCATAAATGTTGGCTTGCCTGGAAAAATAACCAAATCATTCCCATGAGGACACGACATCAGATAAGCAAGGAATGTGTCATGTTAATCTAAATTATAAGATAATTGGTGCCCCTACTACAAATCCAGGTTGAATGGCCTCAGCCACACAAATTCAGCGCAGACTGCAACATGACAAGCACAGTTTCTGCTTGAGTACCTTTTTTTCCTGAAATGAATAAAGTCCATCTGGCTTGCCTGTAAACGAGGGCAACAGAGGGCTCCCCCCAGCCCCCTGGGCATTCATTCAGGTATATGACAATTTGGAACCATTTTTATGGTTTATTTTTTTTAATAAATGGATTTTTGCAGGTTTATAACATGGTCATAGCACTGGAAATTACAGAACAGCTGACGCACCAAACCTACAAAATGTACCATACGTTGACATTAGCTTTCCTGAAAGCTGTTAAGACATTAATCAAAATTAACAGATACAGTTTTAAGTATACAAATAACAACCTTTAATTTTGTTTTACATGTGGATTGACATAAAAACCCTACAGTCTGTAAGTATCTGGAAACCTGCACAGGCTGGCATATGCTTGGTAAGAAACTAATCACTAAAAGTCAAAGTCAGCAAAGAAACCAAAGTGACATTCAGGCCTGAAAGACTCAGCAAAAATGGAAAGAAAAAAAAAAGCACGTAACATTTTAATAATCAATAAAAGAAGTTTCATGAAAATACAGTTGTGTCTTCTGGATTTACATGACAGATTTGGATGGACAAAACTAGGCATCCAGGATAAACACTTCTATTTTTCTTCTGCATTCCTCGTACAAGAGAATTTTGCAGTATGTGAGCCGAGGGTCATTTTGAAACACTGCTTTGTCCAAGTGAGAAGTGTTTGATGATCTTGTATCCCTAGAAAGCACTAAAACACGTAGCTCCACAGAGGGAGTCCACCCATGATCTCATTCAGTACACAAGTCACACTAAGGCCACATTGTCAAATACAATTCTGATCGACCACCTCAGAGATGAACCTGACCTGTAAACGGGGCAGAGACAACTGCTGGGACGTAGAAAGGAGGAAGAGTGAGGGAAGAAACCTGTTCAATCTCAAGACACAAAACCAGCGTCCCCAGCGGTGGTTCCCCACCTTCACATTCTGGGCACATCCACGAGCGTGTCCTTGAGGGAGAGGGGTACGACATCTGTAAGCCCAAGTGGTTTAAACACTAAGCTTTTGATGAACTGAGGGCCGAGTTTCCCCAATTTAGGAGGGATACAGATCCAGTGACCCCCAAAGAAGACAATCTTTAAATGCATTTTCCTCATGTATAAGAGATTAGAATGCTAACGGCACAGTTGCAAGTTGCAGCTGAGCCGGCCCAGCAGCCTGCGGGTACTGAGGGGGCAGGGGCCTTGCTCTGCCCCTCGATCACTCCCCTCCTGCCTCAAGACACCCAAACCCCCACAAGCAGCTCTGGGGTCACCACAGCCTCTGTGGAGTAGATTCAGACCCCTAACCTGGCAGAAAGCTGCTCTTTTTTTTTTTCTTCTTCTTCTTTTCCAAGCAAGGTAGGGAGCACCGTGGCTCAGTGCAGGCTCAGACAGAGATGGCGGGGCTCTGCAAGATGGCGCCTCTCCCTTGCCTCAGCCGCTCCCACCCGAAACTGCAACTTTGCCCTTAAACAACAATCTCCGAAGATTTTGCCAGAAACGTGGGAACCTCCTTAATCTCAGTTTCACTTTCTCGTTTAGCCCACGCTAATTGCCTACACAGACCCCCACCATCCCTCCAGCGTAGCTCGGGGCGACTCAACACACACAGCAGCTTGACCAAGTGATATACTGCAATTGCAGCTTTTGACAAAGCCCAGAGGCTGGGCTCTGCCCTGCTCCAAAGTGTGTGGACCAGACCAGGGAGACTGCTGAGGGCCCAGGATGCTTCTTGCGTCACACGCGCACCACCACTGTCTGTGTGGGGTGTAAGTGCCAAGGTGGTGGTGGTGGGGAGCTGCAGAGGGGTCTCCATGAGGAGATGACAGAGCTGCCCTGTCCACAGCCAGTTCCACAATGGCCCCACAGCAGGACACAGTCAAGCTCATCATGGCAGTGCCTCTGTGGTAATAGGTTTAAGGGGCAAAACACTTCACAGCAGTAAGGAGCAAGGTAAACTGTGTGAGACACAGCCCTGTGAGCACCCAGGTCAGAGGAGGAGGAGAAGCTCCAGGTGGCCCAGCAGAGACTCCCCTGCAGTCCATGAAGACACCACGGTGGAGCACCCCTGCAGCCTGTGAATGGGTGGGCATCTGGCATCCCACGAAGGTTAACCCACCACAGCTTCAGAGTGAAGGACAAGGTCAGACTAGGTGGCACCACATGGAGAAGCAACCACAAGCTGAGGACACGCTTAGCAGAGAAGGGCTGGTGGCATGCCACTCCTGAGGCAGCAGGACAGCAGACCCCTTCAAAACTTGCAACATCAGACGCTCAACTCAGACTGTTCAACATCTTCATCAATGACATAGACAGTGGGATCAAGTGCACCCTCAGCAAGTTTGCTGACGACACTAAGCTGAGTGGTGCGTTCGATGTGCCAGAGGGATGGGATGTCATCCAGAGGGACCTGGACGAGCTAGAGAGCTGGGCCTGCGCAAACCTTATGAAGTTCAACAAGGCCAAGTGCAAGGTCCTACACTTGGGTCGGGACAGCCCTCATTATCAATACAAGCTGGGGGACGATGTGATAGAGAGCAGCCCTGCAGAAAAGGACTTGGAGGTACTCGTGGATGAAAAGCTGGACATGAGCCAACAACATGTGCTTGCAGCCCAGAAGGCCAACCGCATCCTGGGCTGCATCAAAAGAAGTGTGGCCAGCAGATACAGAGAGGTGATTCTCCCCCTCTACTCCGCTCTCGTGAGACCCCACCTGGAGTACTGTGTCCAGCTCTGGCGCCCTCAGCACAAGATGGACATGGACCTGTTGGGGCGGGTCCAGCGGAGGGCCACGAAGATGATCCAAGGGCTGGAGCACCTCTCCTGTGAAGACAGGCTGAGAGAGTTGGGGTTGTTCAGCCTGGAGAAGAGAATGCTCCAGGGAGACCTTATAGCGGCCTTCCAGTACCTGAAGGGGGCCTATAAGAAAGCTGGGAGGGGCTGTTTGCAAGGGCATGTAGCCATAGGACGAGGGGCAATGGTTTTAAACTAGAGCAGGGCAGGTTTAGATTGGACATTAGGAAGAAGTTCTTTACAACGAGGGTGGTGAGACAGTGGAACAGGTTGCCCAGGGAGGTGGTGGAGGCCCCAACCCCGGAGACATTCAAGGCCAGGCTTGATGAGGCTCTGAGCAACCTGATCTAGTTGAAGATGTCCCTGCTTACTGCAGGGGGGTTGGACTACGTGACCTTTAAAGGTCCCTTCCAACCCAACACATTCTATGATTCTGTGACTGTGGTCGTGTGCTAGGGAGGCCCATCAACCGCCCACATGGACCACAGGCAGGAGGCGAGACTCCAACCCTGAGCCAGGAGGTCACAGCTGAGATACTAAGCTGCAGGCCTGGACCTCTACTACTGCTGCTTGCTCAGCTTTATTTCCAAAAGGCCTTTGGACACAGTGGATACACCAAGATCAGCACTGTCCACACAGACATGGATACGCATGCCCTGCCCTCAACAGCCTTCTGAAGGAACGTCAGACTTGACCACAGAAATTCATCACACGCAGCTGTACTGAATTTTGCCATTCTTGGTGAAGGCAGCCCTGAGGACTGTGCAAAGGAAATAGCCCCGAACCCGGAAAATGCCTTTTATGACACGATGGTGGCTGTCTGCAGTCTTTGGCACATTGTCCTGACATGAACAGCAAGCAATTATTAAGTGTGCTTGCTTAACTGATGCTGATTTCACATATTTACTCATCTATAATCATGTCTATTTCTACTCAGTTTATATTTACATATATCTGTGTTTATTCACCTCTCATCTATCCCAGTGAAATGTTAATTTACTGTTCAGGCTGCTAGTGATTGCAGTGTGATTGACTGTTTTGCTATGCAGTATGCTGAGCTGATGTCTTGTATTGCATTTCAGCAGTTGATTTGTTCTTTTGATTTTCTGTTATTTACTCTGTGATCTTAGTAAAATACTGTAAATTTTTCAAATGACATAGAGAATCCAAATACAACAGAATCCAAAAAACTTTTGTCCTTGAAGAATAAAATGCAATTATATCTCTCACTGTACACCTACTCCTCAGCTTGTACACTGAGGACTTAGTTTACTTTTGTACATTTTAAAAAAATCAATACTATTAAAAACCAGAACAAAAGGAAACTGAATGTTCACAGGCGGTAAAACCTAAAAAACCTGCTGCCTTGTTCAGCTTGAATTTACATTGTTGTAATGAATCTTTTTCCCCTGCACATTTAATTGAGCAACACTGATTTCTGGAAACCATCTAAATCCACCGAGACTGGCACAAAAGTATTCCTGTATATAAACCAAATTCTCACAGTCTGGGAAAGGGTACTTCTACAAAGCCATTTTAAATGTTTGTATGCCCTGAAGTTTTTAAATGGAAGGAAAGTACTAATTAAGCAAACCTAAAATCCTGAGTCTTGGCCCCAGGACAATAGTCGGGCATGGGCATACATATTTTTATACTGATTGGTAACTGTTACAGCAAATCCCAAAACTTATTTCAGTGAGAGCTAATAGAAGTGCGACAGATCATCCATGAAAATCTTGGTGTCTGTGGAAAATGCATGTTAAGTGGACTAGACTACCTCCACACCTCCCCTCCAACCAGCATCTCCTTAACTCTGCTGCCCAGAGGAGGCTGCTTTGGGACATATCACTGGTTACCTCCAAAGGGCAGTAGTAACAACCACTACGGGTAGGGCCAGGTGATGGTCCAAGCAGTCCTTTTTTAACCTGTTTTGAGTGTTTGCACTCTTAGGGTAGCCCTAGGAACACAACCAGGAAAACAAAAAAAAAAGGTTGTACTGAAAATAAAATATTTAACCAGTAACCCAGTCCTCCTCTTTTTCCCCCCTCTTAAATTCAAAATAACCAGAGTCTCCACAGAAGGTCATGCATGTGCCAAGCCTGAAGTTAACTGTTTGTTGTTCAAACAAACTACAGATAAATACAAAGAACTGAAATGTCTTTTGCAGTGAAATCCTGTCCTTCCCCTGATGACCTAAGGACCAGGAAAAGTTGAAGATTTTAGAAAAAAAGAGTGATCGTATTCCAAAGACAAATCTGTGAAATATCAGTTTGAGAGAGAACCTCCCAAGCAAGTCTTGGGTGACAACCGGGAAAGGTGCTGGATGGCTGGGTGCCCATCACACCCACCTTTGCTTACTCCATCGCGGGGAGTAACAACTCCAGACCGGTGTATTTGTCATTTGATAACTCCAAGTCCAAGCAACTCCAGCCTTTCTCTCCCCAGCCTCTCTGCTCAGTGTCAGATCCCTGGAGCACGTTCAGTCCTCACCCTCTAAACTAATTCTTGCTCCTCATTTCATAACCAAGTTCCCACTACACTGGGAGTAGAAATTACTGCTATCATCATTTCTATTCACTCGCAAGCTTCAGGCAGGAGAATGGGAAAACTTTCACCTTCTTGGCTTGGATTTTTCCCTATTTGGTCTTTGCTCAAAAGTAAATTATTCTAGAGAGCTTATGGGAACAACACAGTTCTGAGGAGGAAGACCGTGAAAAATAAGAGTATTTTGAAGGAGCAGGCTTCATCTTATTTGGCTGAGGGCTGAAAAATAGCAACTTGCTCAGACATGCTCTCCATTGAGAAACTTTAAAAAAAAGATCAGAAGAAAAGGACTTTCCTTTCACAGTTGATAGTGTTGAAAAAGTCACTTGCTGAGCAAGCACAGATTCCTGGATAATCCTATAAAGTGAATCACAAGGAGGGCCTCATGGTGTGGAAGAGACGCTAGCAGAGATTTAGGCACACACGAGTCTACTTCACCCTGCTGGAAAACAGCAGGAAACTCATGCAGAGCCCTGGGCTGAGCTGGGGTGTATGATGTTTTCAAAATCAATTCTCCCTCGAATTACATTTTAGGAGGGCCACAAGAACATGGGTACAGAAAGCCAGAGGGAGAAGCACAAGCAGCCAAGTTAGGTATGCACTCATCAGTCAGGCTGTTGTCTGTCCTCCCCAGCAAAGGCAAGTGTGGTGGGTTTGGGAGGGGAACCTCAAGCCCTCAAAGGCAGAATCTCTAGTCTACTGAAGAGCCACTGACACAGCCTTCCTGCAGGGCAACTCCGAGTCAGAGACAGCCAACCATGAAGACACCTCTCTCTCACCCATATTTTATATATAAAATCACTGTTGTTCTCTGCTAGTCTAGACAATTTGCTTGTTGTGAAACAATTCTTATAAATCAGAAAACCATCTCAGCAGCTATTTTAAAATTTGCCCTACCAAACATTTGTAGCAGAGTAGTAACATTTCACTTCTCTTTTTCAGGTTTTTCTTTCTTTACCAGAGCAGTTCAGTGTCACACCATCACATGTGTTGTTTTTAGGCTGTGCAGCTTCTCAGTGAACCAAAAAGACCTTCCCAGGGAGAAAAGTCTCTCTTGCCAGATTTCCTTCAAGGCTGAGGCACAGAGGTGCAGCCTCCCTCTAACTTGGCAAGGTGTCTTTTATGTGAACCATGGCCTTTGAGAAGTAACATATGATCTGCATTACCTGACTTGAATGCCATCCAGAGCCTTGAAAAATGATGCTGGGTTCTGTATATTTAGCACAGATCCTTGTATTTTGCTACACATTAAGCACACACCAGTCACATAAAAGATGCTTCCTTGTAATTTTTTTAAGAGCCAAAAAATTTCAAGTGGCTGAAACATAATATATGCCAACATAAATATGCTTCATATACCCAAATATTAACTTGTTTTATTTCAAAGACCCATCATTAAATGGTTTCTTAAAATAAATGGGAAAATTAAATTGAATCCTGATGCTTTTTCAGTATTTAGCACCCACATCAAATATACTTCATCCAAAAATTTTAATTCAGAAACTGGCAATCACACTGCTCCTCCTGTTCTTGTGGATGCTGTTTTTCCAAAGAGTTTCACAGAGGTTTGAGAAAAATGAATTATTAAACATATGTCTGCAATTAAGTGTTCTATGAACACTCACCTGCTGCGAGAGATTTTAAAGAAAAATATCTCTGCCCTCATGCTACAAGTGCCCACTGTTCTAAATAGAAGGGCAGCCAAAAATAAGACCGGCGTGGTAGGAGCAGGGAGCTTGTATTTTTATCTGAAACCTTTTATGACTTGGGCTAAATTAAGATTGGAAGTAGTCTCCTTTGTGAAGGAAAAAATTACAGTTGTGATACGAGATGAACTAGATAAGCACATACAATAGGCATACATGGGTAACCTTATTTAGGTGCCTGGGCTAAAGGAATTAAAAGACGTTATTGACTCAAGCAGGAAAAGATCATAATGGGAATAGTTCTTGAGCCTGGAAATTGTGAATTTCAGGTTTAAATCCCTCGTTTTAACCCAATCATGGATGATTCATATCTGTGCACGGATGGATGCCTACAGGAAGGATACTGTGGTGAAACCTACTCTATGATTTCTCTCCTAAGCATCTGCTACAGGGCAGGAGGCAAGCCAGTGGGCTCTCCAGCTATCCTTATGTTTAATATCCTTATGTTTTCCTTTCAATATACCCACCATTGTTTAAATACAGTTCCTGTCCCTTTGTGATCATTAGGAAAACTGTTTAGCAAAATACAATTTTTCAAACTTGTACTTTTAATTCTTGTAAATTATACAAGTAGGAAGAGCCTGTTTGAGCCTTGTAATAACAGCTTACTATAGCATCAGTGGGTCTCGGTGATTACTGTGCTAATTTATTCCTTATTTCCTCCTATTTTGGTTTTATTTCACTAAGATGACAGCACTTTGTATCTGAAACTTTTGTCCTTTATTACTTGGTGCAAGGTACTTATTAAATAAATGCAAATATATATAGTGGGGTGTTGCATGCTCAGATCCATATACAATTTTCTTTTTATCCAGTGAATGGATCATAACCCTTTCTCCCATCCATTTTAAAAAACATTTAACTGCATCCCAATCAGAGAAAATGGCATTCCACACTCTGAATTATAGGTTACCTAGCGTTACCTGCCCATCCTCCTCTCTTGTTTCATCATCTTATTGTTATTAGGTTTTAATGCTTAAGAGATTCCCAACAGCTAGGACAAATGATTCTCCTATTTCAATCCAATTTGTGGTTGAGTTTTCCAGCTTCAAGTGTGGTTATGATAATCAAATCTACAAACATTATCTCAAAGCAAGTGCCATGTCTCCTGACCTTCATCTCCTGACTTCCATAAAGTTACTCATAGATACCTTTTGAGTTTGTACAAAATGAAACCAAATAAAGTGAATGATTAATGTACAAATCTCTAGGAAGCAGATCTTTTAACATGTTCAATGACCTCTGTAACTTTCAGTAGAAAAATTACATTACAAAAATAACAAAAGCAGTCATTTGGCAGAGGCTGTGATTTTCCCTAAAAAACTAGCAGGAAATATGGTGAACTAAGATGCAACGTACTCATTTCAGCAGGAAAGACCCACTGTGCTTTGCTTATACGTGGAAAGTTTAACTGAGAAGAACACAAGGGTATGTGTTAGGTCACACGTATAATTTCATCAATTTAAAATTACTTAAGGCTGAGAAACTCTTAACAATCTTTGATTCCTGCTTCTTCACCGTCTCAGCAAATGGGTGCTGCTCACAATTTCTAAAGGCACTTTCCTTACCGTAACTCCAGTCTATAGGCAAAGCCTTGGATGGGACTGAGGTGTCTCTGCAGACGCACAGGTGAGAACCTTCACACCCAGACTGGCATTTTCAAGCCCACTTTTCCCTTTTGCTAATACAGGATTTAGACTTATTAAATACGATATAAAACATTAAGTAGTATTTAAGTCAAATTTCTTCTTAAACAAACATCTTAAAACTTCATGTGTCCTGTGTACTTCTGGTCAGTGCCTGGACAGTTACACATAAACCAGCCCTGCACCAGTAGAAACTGGGCATCCGCTGTTAAATGCTGATGTTTGGATAAACCTGCTTATTCCACAGAAATACGGGTTAAAAGCCGCTAGTTCACTCAAGTGTTAAGGCCACAATTACTGGATATTAATAAACTACAGCAACAGCCTGCCATCATAGTATTGCACTTCAGTAAATTTCTAATTCTGTCTCTTTATGAATCATGGAAATTGCTGAAAGAGTTTAAACATCTAAAATTAACTGACATGATACTGAAAAAGAATTGTCTGCAGCAACCATCACACAAGGATGCTGTGCAAGTCACTCAGCGGCACTGAACACTTTGGGTGCTGATATATTCGTGGAGAGAGTTTTAGGCAGGCAACTTAGACCTTAACGCAACAGGGAGTTGGTTTCTCTTTGTATCGTATCTGCAGGGTGCCTACAGATTCTGCGCACAGGGTGGCAAATTCGCTCCGTTATATTTTCAAGGCTGTTGTAATTGCAATGTCTTTCTCAAAGTGCCCGGCTGGCTATCAATGTGAGCTGCTTTACATCTTACTAAGAAAATCCTTAACTCTGGCTAATCCCTGTGCTGTGATTGACTCTTCTTCAGGGCCTTTTTAAAGTTTTTTGTGTGCCAGGAAAGGGGGCAAAAAAATAAATCAACCTCTCTACTCTGACACCATTCTTACAATTGCTTCCAATAACCGAAATAACACGTAACTAGAAAAATAAAAGTATGACAAGAAGCACAAAGCAATCCTGCATACGACTGAAGAATACTAATTAAAAACAAAGCAGAAAACCAGCCAGAAAAACATCCTTCTAGAACCTGAGGTCGTCTTCATTTCCTCTCCTCTGCTTTTACGTTTCCCTAGAGCACCCGTAGCCTGTGTGTGCAGCTTGCCACATATCTTGGGGAAAAGCCAGACCCCTACATATGAGTTTAGCTTTTGATTCTAACTCCCCAGCATTTATGCTAAGTATTATACGAAGTAGAAAAACAAGGGAGAGCAGAGAAATGCTGCTCTAACTGCAGACCTTCCGGCAGCCTCACAGAATGGCTTTCTGCTTTGCTTTAATTTAAAATTGAAACCTGAAGTCAAATTTCCACCTGGTAATAGCTTAAAGGCACTTCCAATTAACTTGGTAATACACACTTTCTGAGTTAATAAATTTTTCAGCCTCTGTGTTTAATACAATTAAACATTTGGGCCTTTGGCCTTGGACCTTATTTAGCTTGAGAAAGGATTGCAAGAAGACTGCCTCCAATTATCACCATTTACACAACATTCACTTAAGGGCTTTCTAATGCATACATATAGAACATTCACTTAATCATACACAAAATTCAGTACCTGAATTCAGGCCTCCTCTCTCTTGCACAGAATACGCACAACGGACAAGAGAATATTAATGCCAGCTACCGGGTTCTGAAATCAGCCATCACAACATCGCCTGAGGTGGTACGTAACAGCTGCCTGCTCCCAGGAACTTACTTTTCCTTCCAAATCTGCATTTTGTTATTTGCAAATTTCTTCAAGACTTCAAAGTTAATAAAGTGGATTGCATAGTGTAAAGAACCCGTAAGATATGCAGGACCAGGAAACAAAGACAGAACTGAAATCTCGTGCTTGAAAAAACATGAAAATTAATTTTGCCAGCATGCCTACCACATTAAACACCATATTCTTTTACACAAAAGGATTAAAAGGTTTTAATCCCTCTTTGCAAGCAGCTAGTTCTCGATTCGGCAGTTCAAAAGGCTTTGCCTGGGCTCGGTTTTTTCCTCTGCTTTTAAGAATTAAAAGTGAGTGTAAACCTTATTTTGTAAACAGAGAGCATAGTACAATGATTTTAATAGAACTGGGAGCCAGAGTAAGTGACCTCTTCAGAATATCCGTTACTAAAGCAAAGGCATCCCAGGCTCTCAGGAGGGTCCTGCATTTCATTTTAAGGCCACTGTAAGTTGTTCTGTCCTCCTCCTAGTAATGAACCAAATTTCTGCCTCATCTACTTGGTGAGGAGGAAAACTTTCTGCTTAATGGTAACAAGTGCACTCTGGCATTTCTCTTACACCAGTGATTTTTTTTCTCCTATTTGTATCAACTGTTTTATCATGCAGCATCTGTAGCACAGTCTGCAGAAAACCAAGAAATATAATTTCCACATTTAAACGTTTACCAGAGTGTAAAAAAATTCAGCAGGTAGCTAGGCACCCGAACAAAATACTCTCAAGCATTAAAAAAAAAAAACAAACTAACTTGTTTCTCATTATTGTTCAATCTTACTTGAAATTCCAGAAGAAACAGCAATATTTCCCCATTAGAAGGCTTCCTCCAAGTCAGACTCCTTGATAAGCCTGGATGGAGAGAGGTTCAATGCTTCTGGGAGACACCGGGCAGCAATTTTTTCCCTTTAATGGTGTATTTTAGCAGTGGCTAAATGAAGGCGCAGCGTCACGCACAGCTCAAAAGCCATTTGAGCAGAGTTTTGAATCCAGGGCCACCACCTCCACCCGGCAGGACTGCGCTGGCAGCGGGCTGCTGAGCAATTCCCATCCCCACAGCAGAAAGACAAGAACCAAAGGGGATGCTGAGGCCAGGCTGTGCGGCACCCAGCTGCAGGCTGACCTGGGGGCAACTGGTGGTGGAGCCAGGGAAGCTCTTGGAGCTGCTGTCTCCTGTCCATGAAGTGCCCCCAAGTTTTCCCAAAACAGCTCTGTATGTATGTGGAAAACATACGACTCCATGCAACATGAGTATTGGGTATCCGAAGCCCCCAGTAAAGAGAAGGACTGAGACACGCCAGGGTTTGCAGTTTTACAGTCGCTGCAATCCATCCAGCCCCGCTCCATGCATAAAGCAAGGCAGGAGCTTCATCCCAGGAGATGCGCAGTCCCCTCCTCCACCCAGGGCTTTCTGGTTCAGTGAGGGCTCACTTTTAGGAAAGCATCAAAATTAATCACCTTCATGGTTGCTGCTTCTTGATTTAATTTTTCTAGCTTCCATTCCTTGCTGTGTTATGAATTTAACAGATAAAATGAAAAGCTCTTTTCAGTTTAATAACTTTTCTCTGTGCAGACGATCAGGTCAGCCTCTAACTGTTTCCAAACTGAACTCCTTAAATCTCCAGCTACCAGGCATGGTTACAGATTTGATTTTTTGTGGCCTTTTACCTGCACCAACTTTTACTTGATTTCACCTGATTATGCATAGAGTAGCAAGAAACACAGAAAGGTGCGGTCAAACAGGAGAAGTTCCTGTTTGCCACGCTGTGAAAGGTTCCTGTGGCCACCAGGTCTACCCTGAAGCCCAGAATATAATGCACTGGGACCACAAGGTGCCAAATTTGAATTTCCAGAGCTGGCCTGGGACTTGTGTGCAGGCTGGAGCGTGCACTTAAGAGGAACGGCTGCACACAGGACCTGCAGGACCGGGGAGCCCCCGCTGCGGGTGCTTTGTGCACAGGGGCTGCTGGGAAACCCAGCATCACAGTTATTCTACAGGCTGCGTGGCAGCGTGCAGCTCTGAAGGGACCGAATCTGTCTAAAGGAGATATTTCTTCTATATCATGAATTATCTCCTCCTTCAGCACCTCTGACAATATCTGTGTCTCTGGGAAAAGAGAAAACCAGTTAACGTCACCATTGCAGTAGGTATCTTGGCAAGGCAGCACCTATATTCCACCAAGGAGGTAGTATTTGAGGCAGAGTATTTTATCTTCACGAAGCCAGAAACACTGCCTGCTACCCAGAAACAAAGTTTCCTAGTTAAATGCACCAAAAGTATAAACCACAGCGGTTTAGGAGGACACGTTCCTTGCTCACCTCGGAGCTCTGCTGCAGGTCACGGACCTTACTGTGGCATGAACTCCTGCAGTACCTGGTGGGACATGAGCAGACCAAAAACCAACACAAAGTAGTGGCAGGGAGTTAAAGCACACAACCAAAACCAAAGAAATAGGCATCCCCTGACATGGGCTTTCAGACTGGGTACCCTTCAGCAGCTGCCTTCCCTGTGAAGACCTGACTGCTCAGATCACACTCAGTCGTGAGCCACGCAGGCCGACGCGGCACCTAAAGAGTAATGTTTACCAAGCTGGCATTAAGCAGGAGCCCAGTACAAAGACTGGGAATGTCGATGAACAATGAAAAACATCCAGTAGCCCCTCTGATTTTTCTTATTGTATTCTTTCATGCATTTTAACTCAAATATGTTCTTTATGTTTTAGCCATGACCTATTCACAAATAGTTCTGGATCGTCCCTCAACCCAGACCTCCAGCACCTTCTTCCACATTTCTCCTTATGTCAGCAGCAAGTCCCAATTTCATGCAAGATTCACATGATCACAGAAAGCGGTGTTGAGTTGTGAGGGGCTGTTCCACTGTTGACTCCTCGCCACACGTGCACCAAGGTTAAACCCATCGGGGGAGAACCCAGAACTGGTGATGCCAGCCCTCACACTGACTTTTGCAGCCTGGAAAGACGTTTATCTCCAAATCTGAGACTCGCAAATACATGGAAGGCTGCAGGCACCCCGAGAGAGCTGTAAGCAAGTACACTGCTTACAGAGATTTGCCGTACTTAGCATTCACCTGCATCACTTACTTCCATTCTCAGTGCTAGACAAAAACTATCACATGCTACAAGCTTAAGGGACATGCACCATGCACACAGATGTCAAACCTGCAAGGTTCAGCTTGCTTTTAAGCTCTTTGTGGAGACTACCCAGGATATATTTATAATAGAAAACAGATTTTTCTTTAAAGTGCTGTGTCTAAGTCTCCCTCACCCGTCCCCGTTCTGTTGACCAAGTCCCAGGGTTCCTGGCTTCACACTCAATTTGCTGAACTAAAATCCATACCAGCAAAGAGGATGACAAGCTACCTCAGTGCGAGCTAACTGCACTTCTCAGGTTCTACACGCGTGAGAAAGAAGGCACTGTTTCTACCTCGGGGATCTGACATCCCAGTATATTTCGTGAAGGACATACACCCGTGTGAAACACAAATCTGTATGTGAATCTGAAGCTTGAAGGAACGGCAGCCTTCCTTACCTACTGCAAGTCAGCGCATCACTAAATTGTAACACAGCCTAGAAAGAACAGGAAGATGAGACAAAAGAGCCTGTCCAATTATGCCTGCCTCAAGTGAATTTTATTAGTCTCTCAGCTCTGTTAATGGTGAGGATAGCATAGCTGTATATAGGAAAATGGATCTTGCTTAAGAATTACCCATGCAGGAATAATCCCCTGCCTATCACCAATCTTTGATTTTCATGTTATGTTTTAAAGACTGACTTGAAGGTAGGTGCCTGCCAACTCCGCTTGTGTTCTCCAAGAATAAATGTTTATCAAAGGGGGGTGTCCCCCATTTGCTGAGTTGGAATGAGTTACGCCAACAGGGTATCAAATAGGTTGCTGCCTGTCACCGTTATCAAAGAGGAATTTGAAACAGAAACACTAAGCAACAGCAACCTAGTACTGGAGCCTGTCAGAGCAAATGTGACACGGGACAGCCAAAAGCTTCAGGCACAGGGGGCTGGAAGGGGTCTCTGAAGCAGAGTCCTGTCCCTCGGCCTCCCAAGGGCTGCACTGCACAACCGCTTTTGTGAATGGATCACGCACCCTTTTAACACAGGTTTGAGTTTCCGCCACACTTCTCTTACTGGAAAACTGTTCCAAATTGATGGTCACGGAAACATCAGCTGGAAAACAGATTGTGGTTTTTGAAGTTGTTTGTTGTCAATTATACACACCTGTTTGTATGCTAACATGATCCTTTAGCTGAAAAGTTTTCCATTCCCTCTCCATCCTTTTTCTCTCTTGCCCCCAATGTATACCTCTGATCAATTTTACTCCCTTCTTAACAGTAGTAAAATGTTTTCTGTCTTATATATCCCGCGAGACTTCACAGACTAAAGACCTCCTCTTAAAAGAAAAAAAGAAAAAAAAAAGAAAAAAATAAAATAAAAGATACTGCATTTGAATTCTATTTCATACTCTCCATAATACTTAGTCCCATTATTACAACCATCTTATTGAAAACCGAGAAAAATCATGCATTTTGGTTTGGGCATCTTGTGAATATCATTCATAATCTTATCATCACCTTTTTGTCTCCCTTTCCCCCCCTCTTTTTATTTTTAAGTCATGCAGCCGAATATAGCTTTTGTTAATTCTTTCATATAATTTAAACCATTCGGTCTTAGTTTAATTTGTATGATCACATCTACATGTCCTTATGACATACGATTTCCAAGTTTCAAAACACCTTGTGGTTTTGTTGATCATGTGCAGAAAGCGTTTGTTAACAAGGCTGCTTGGAAACCTCTGCTTGCGCCTTCGTAAGATCCCCACTTTAACCATGATTACGGAAAGAACAAAATTTTATCTGTCACTAGCCAGAAGCCTCAAAGGCATGTTTATTGTGCAAATTAGGAACTATGCTGCAGAGTCATACAAAACATGCAATTCAGCTGTTGCTAGAATATAACCTCAGATAATTAAAAGTAAGATAAAGGTAGAAAAGCAGGAGATGAACTGTAAACTGGGAAAAGCAGCCCACCAGCACAACAGCAGCTGCCCACATTCTCAGTGCTTTGACCGTAAAAACAAGGCTGACAACACGATTTGCAAAGTGCTGAAATCACCCAACAGCACCAGTCATAATCTTAGATGCACATTTCCTTCAGCCAAGCATTTTCCTACTATTACTGGTGATAAAGCTGGCATATGAATTAAAGGTTTGAGAAAGGATGATGACAGTACGGAAATTAATCACGCATTAATTTAAAACTTCCAACTGTCGTGGCACTGTGAAGCCATCACGCTGCCACATCCTGGAGAAAAGTGACACACCGGTCCACCACCATAAGGAAATACAGCCTCGTATTCCAGGTGACTGCGTCTTAAAAGCTATTAAGTGTTTTCATTGAGTTGCATCAAATCACATTTCAGAGGCCAGTGTTTAAAATTCCAAGTATTAGAAAGCCCCATTCAAAGAACTATAAATTAAGCAGTGGCACTGCAGCAGACAGGGATTTATCTTTCAGACTGCTGCGATCGTTATTAATAATATTACCAGCCACTTTTGTTTTGCTAATTTGGTGCTTCACCTATGAATAAGTGAACTTCATGAAATAAATTACATAGAACAATATTAGTGTTGTTCTTACTGTATTAACAGGCATCCATGTATGTAATTCATCCACAGCGGTTTTTGAGTATATCCACGCTGCACGTAATGCCATTAGGCACTGACGGGCTGGCTTGCAACCAAGCACACGCTTTATGGACTCCCTTCTGGATGGCAGCGCAGCTGAAGTGGTTAGGAAAGCCAGCGCAGAAGGGCAGCAGTTCTCTAACACTGACTTAGGAACTCCAGAAAAAACTCCAGAGATGCCTTTCCGATTCTCATCTCCTCCTCGGATGCGGGGATTTGGGATCTCTCTGGCTTGAATAACGATTCTTGAACAGATCAGTCAGAACGCTGGTTGCTAAAATTAAAACAGCTTAAATTGAATGCAGGACTCTGTCACACGTTGTCAAATGTGCTACAAAAAGGGAGGAGGACAGAAACAACTTCATTGGTGCTTCACTGCTGTCCAAGTGCGACTTCGCAGTTGCACAGGAAAGAGAGCCTGAATTTAGGAGCTGACAGGCAGGATTAAGGAGAAATGTACATTCTCTTAGACTCTTTCTCTCTTCCAATTCTTTGCTTATCATTTTATTGAGGAACAGACCTCAGCTGCTTGGGACATCTGCTCTGTAATTCCTTTCTCAGAATTCTGAAGTGTCTTTAAAAATCCAGGTTTGTTGACATTTTGGCATGATTTAAAGAGACTGACTGTATCTAAATGACTCAGAAGTACTGCAAACCCTCCTTTTTTTTTTCTTTTCTTTTTTCCCCGTTTTTTTATATTGAGAAGCCCATTTCATTTATGAAAGAAACAAAGAAAACACTGCATTAGGAGTTTTAAAAGGGCCATTATCTGCAGGAAACTGTAGCAAAGCAGTAATTGTGTCACTCACTTCCTAGAACTTGCTTTTTCTATCCTTCTATTAACTTTCAATATAAAATCAGAGAAAATTATATTATTAACTTCTTAGCCAGCATATTCTAAGTAAATGCTTGATGTTAGTGTTGGATTTTCAAGTTCTTCAACGTTAGGAATTTTAGAGGAGACGACAAGTGTTTTTTGTTTCTATGGTCTTTCATTAATTATTGGTGACAAACAGCCAAGACCAAGCAGCTGAGATAACTGTTCCCTGAAAGGGCAAGATATCCATTGCTCCAAAGGCAGCTCAGCTCTTCCCACCCGCCACCGAGCGTCCAGAACGTGATCTGCTTGCCAAACGGGACACACCAAACCTGATTTCCAGGGCTACAGGCCAGGCTCAACACCAGAGCAAACGTTGCAACAAGCTTGATTGTATCTCCTCTGACTTAAACAAGTGACAGCTTGCTAAAATATTCTTGTCCTAGTACTTGAGGAAAGTGAGTGTTTTCAGGTGTCTTCTGACTAGTACACCTGCAAAGGATGGAAAAATACGCAATACAAATAAAAGCCGGAGCAGATTAACTGTCCTCATGGAGCCTGGCACCACTTCTGCAACAACACAGGTAAGGAAGGGAGGAAAAAGGAAATAATTTTCTTCAATTGTTTATGGAAAAGACTCCATTGAATCACAAAAGCGTAGTTGGGATGGGACCTCAAGACGTCTCCAGTCCAACCTCCTGCTTGAAGTGGGACCCTCACCAACACTAGATCATTTGAGCAGTGGTGTTGTCTAGCTGAGCCTTGGGAATCTCCGAGGATGGAGAACTGACCACCTTGCTGAGCAGCCTGCTCCAGTGCTGCTCTGCCCTCCAAGAAGAAAAGCTGTTCCTAACCCCATCTGATCCTCTATTTCAATTAGTAATAGTGAACTTCAACACAGTTTCCTCTATCTCTGCATCTCATCTCTGCTAAACTTCTTTATCTATTATGACAGCTATTGAGCAACTGGATGACTAAAGATGGCAGATACTATGACTGTATGCATGCATCGGAGCCCATGTTTAAATAAACAAAAACACTATTTTCAAACATGGCTAATCACCACATCAATAGACTTATTAATGGGATTCCAGGACATGGCTGAATACATGTTGCAGCAGCAGGGGCTGGCTTCAACAAACACAGAGCTCCATTCCAACCGTATGCCTCAAAGATAAAGGAAAAATTGGAGTGCAATCAAATGCAGTGGATTAAATAACAAAAGAAATTAAACAAAATGGACAATGAATTTGTTTCATCGTATGCATTCTGTGCAAACACACCCTGCCACAGTTTTGAACATGTCAAGAGTTTATGAATCATAGAACAATGTAGGTTGGAAGGGACTTTTGGAGGTCATCCTTTCCAAACACCACTTAAAGCAGGGCAAACTTCAAAGCTGGATCCAAGTCTGAAGCCAGATCAGGTTGCCCAGTGTCCTGTCTAGTCAAGCTTTGAGTATTTTCAAGGACAGACATTACAAAACCTCACCGAGGCTCTGGTACAATGTTTGACCATCTTCATGGTAAGGAAATTAAAAATAAAAAAAACCATTATATTTTATCACTATTTCCCATGTTGCAGCTTATGTCTGTTGTCTGTCATCCTATCACCACAAACCTGCCAGAAAAGCCTGACTACTACTGCTCTACACCCTCCCATTGAGCAGTTGAAGACAGCAACAAGGTCCTCCTTTAAGCCATCTCATCCAAAGGCTGAACAAACCCAGCTCCACCAGCCGGTGCTCCAGAGGCCCCTCACCACCTCAGGACCAGTGTATTGCGTGCCCGTACACCACTCCATGATGCTGCATTGCTTTCCTCATCATCTCATCAGAAAATGCTATTCTTTGCTACCTGCCTTAAACAGGAAGGGCTGCATTTAAGAGGCAATCTCCCTCTCCTGTCTTTCAGTTTGTGGCTCTGTGTTCATAGGCATCTACAAGCTGTAAGCATAAAGTATGACCATCGCTAATGAAAGATGACTTCTTACAATACCTCCAAGACTGTATGAACTGTGCAGGATATCAACCTGCAAATTTATCTCCCTTACACAGAAATATTACTTGACTAGCAGCCACAGCCCTTCCAAATTAACTTCACTTGCAATTATTACAAATGTTTTCACATCTTGCAACACTAGCACAGGGAATGGCAAACCCCTGAACGTTGTTATTCCCAGGTACCTGGTGCTTGTCATATTCCTCACACCCCTGGCCAGAGGGTGTCTTCAATTCGTTTTTTTAATCAGATTTCCACTATTTACTTCCACCCCTCCACTGGTTGCAAGACAAACAGTTCTTCTGCTGTGCTTATTGACGCTTATGAAGAGCACCACAAAATGTGGGGGTATTGTTACCATTTCTGAATCATCATATGCCGGCACTCTAAAAGAAAAGCAGTTCAATGGTGCTCCTGCTACACAGGACTGCTACACACACTACTGACATTAAAACGCTTTCAAAGATACTTCCCACTTCCGTTTCAACACATCACCTCCATTTACATTCAGTTATTATGCTAGTCCATGTACCAAATGAATCCCAGTACCAACTTTCACTGCGTAATGAAGTAACTGAGCATTTTAGAGCCACAAACAAAAGATTTTGCCTTTTTTGGATATTCTAAACCAGCCCTTTGTCACTGCAAAAAAGAGAGCTTGACATCTGAGATATAAAATGCTCAAAAGAAGGCTGTTTCAGTTAATCAAAAGAGAGTGATGACTGCAACAAACTTTATCAGTTCTGACATGGCAAAATGAGAGCAGGAGACCACTATCCCAGACTGGCGATTCCATTAACTCTTTGCATTACTATATTTCTATTTAATTTTGACTGTTCACAGACTATCAACAGCCACGCGGTGAATAACAAGAGCAGCAGCAGCGCATAGAGACCACTGTTGTCAGGCCTCGGTTTTCAGGAAACCGCCTTTAGCACCTCCCAGTCCAGTGAATGCGACTGTGGAAGAAGGAAAAGAACAGGCTCTGCTGCCAGCGACAATCACAGCCTTTTGCTCTAACTCCAGAATTACTACAACTTTGTCCATGAGAAACTAAACTATTTACACTCTGGCACCATCACAAGAACTTAATGCCATGGGAAATATATAACCTATATGCACTTTATATAAACAGATCTTTCTTCTTGATTCCTCAAGTGCTCTTTCACTTTCCATTGCATCCAGCTCTTATGGACGTTCCTAATTCCCACTCACACACAGGTTCAAGAGCTAATTCATAGATACCGAGGAGCAAACTTTCAAAAACACGTTTGTTACTGTCAGATCTCTTGGTATCATCAAAACAAGTGAGCAATGAGAAGCAGTTACGGGTTTCTCACTCTACTCACGAGGCATGTGAAATTCTTGTTCTTGCCAGTTTGTCACGAAGTAGTGCTGCTGGCCTCAACCTCACTATGGGGGAGATTTTAGAGAAACATCTGGAGGAGGATGACACGAGTATTAAAACAGCACCAACAAAAATGGAACTTACCCGAAAGCATGTGATACGAGCACAAAACCAAAACATCTCTCCTTTTTTTTTTCCCTGCCTACAGAGAAACTGCATTTAATGGTCAGGGCTCTAAACTTCTCCCTGGAGAGGCTGAACCATTACTACTTATCAACTTGATAAAGCCACTTTGATTATATTTTGCATGGCGTAAGGGGAAAGCTTAGCACTTTGTGTAAATGGAGCACCAGGAACAATGAAACCTTTGCGGAGGTTTGCGTACAAGTACAGCAGATAATGATTAGACTGACAAGGACTCAAGTCTGTGCACTGATGAGAGAAACTGTCTATGTGTTACCATCAACTGCACTCACAACTCTGATTTTCTCCTTATAGTTCCGAGATCCCCAAATAGTAACAAGAGGCAAAATTAATGAAATCCATCATTTGCTGGAAAGTTCCTCCTTGATTACCCATCCATCAGGGTGTACAGACATGGGTATTTGCTGTCCTCTCACAATGGCTAACAACTTGCTCCTTGGAAGATGGAAGGGGCTTTGCAGAGACAGCAGAAGTGCCCATCTGCAATCTCCAGGTAATAACCTACACGCTGGAGAAGGACTTATGTACCCTGCTTGCCTGGGTACCTAAGACAACCTGCTTTTTGTGGTGCAAGTGAGGGGGTTATTAAATCTTTCAGGTGGGAGAGCAATGTTACCAAGACTAGCAGAGCAGCTGAGGTTTAGCCTCTTTGAAGCTGAGCCTGGGAGCTCAGACTGAGAACCAGCTGTCTGGAGAAGGAGCTGACGAATGTGTTCAGGCTGGGCAAATCCTTTTACACTAGTGCTTAAACACCCAGGACATGGCACAAAAAAGGGCCTTTCTCACCTGCTGCATCCTCCTGGAGGAGGAATGAGCAACTGTCAGGAAATATGCCCTCTCAAAAGAAAAATATTAACTGTAGAAGAAGCACAATAGCTTCACTGGAAGGCAGGGAAATGAGGGAGCCTGATCCTAGTAACAGTCCTTCAGCCACGGCAATTCAGCCCCTGCACTGAGGAAGCCTCTCCCCTGACAAGTCACTCCATCTAGTTTTAAGGTCAGCCACTAGAGACAGAAAGCCTACCCACAGTATGCAGCTAAATACAGTAACCAACATCCATTAGTTGAAGAGCATGGAGCAGCTCCGCAGGTGGGAGGGATAAGGAGAAGACAGGCTCCTGCGTCTCTGGGGAGGAGGGAGCAGGCGATACACTGGGTGCAGCAGCAGCCCCAGACACAGCCATGGTCTGTTACCTGTCTACACATAGACATGAACAACAAGGTGCAACAACCAAGCTCCCTTAGTTGTATAATCCTCTGAATTATTTCCTATCAAGTCAGTGGTTATCTTCCTGTATTTTCCCTGTGTTTCTAATGGAATTCAGTGTCCCCAACAGTAAATTGCATCATGTTGGACTGGAAGCGTACGCACTGTTCTCACGGTGTGAGGATACTGCTAGGAGCTGTCACAAACACCACTTAGTGTTGGAAACCTTGGCTACTCTGAGAAAGCAAACGAGTAGAACGAAAAACATCCAACAGCTTCTCCAGCTACGTGGGAGACAGCTCATGTGAACAGTGGATGAAAACTACCGGAGGGGAGACTTTCACAGAGAGTCTCAGTGGTCAGGAAAGGCTGGATAAGGATGGGGGAAAACAAGGTGACAACAACAATGAGATCAAGTTTATCTTGCTTAGGAAGGAAAGAAGCAGCAGTGGCAGCAGGAAGGTGGAGAACATGAGAACAGCCTTCAAGGATCTGGAAGAAAACTGCAAGATGAAAAGGAACATTTTTTTTTTTTTTTTGCATGTCATGCGAATGGACAAGAATTCAATGTCACAAAACTGCTGAAAGGGGGTTTAAGGTTAGGATGTTTGGGATAAACTCCTATACCATACTCCCATGGCATAAATGTACCGACAGTTAAACACCTGAACAGCTTGCTGAGGAAATACTGGGCTCTTCTCTCACCACAAGTTTTTTAAGAACACACTAGACAAACATCTGTTGCAAACAGCTTAGAGCAATCCTGTCTGAGTAGAGAAAGGAGGGACGAAATTCCCTTCCGCCACTATTTGCTACAAGTAGGAGTCTCCTATCCCTTTCCAAAGTTCAAGAACCCTAGCTTTACTTCAAATTTTGCAGAAGAGTTTAGTCACGGCCACAGCTGCCACACGGCAGCTACAACGCTGCCAGGTACTCCCGCGCCCCTTTGCTCCATGGGGATGAAGAACATACTTGGCAATGATGAACGACGCCCTCGTATTCTTTTAACATAGACACGTTTTAAGATGACAAAGCCCCAGCCCGGACCCAGGGGAGCCTGCAGAGTCCCCGGAGCTGCCCCACACGAAGGGCAGCCCCGCGTGGAGCACCTGGGCAGGTCTGCAGGCAGCCCGCCTCCCGCTGTAGGCTTAAACCGACTGCGGCCAGAACCACCTCAGATTTGTACTAGATTATAGGAATAGTTTATGAATTCATAGCACTGTATCAGACTACTAAATCTATAAGCTATGCAGGTAAAACTCCTGAGCAGCACAAGAGATTATTAGGCTGGAGGGGAAAAAAAAAAAAAATTCTAAGGCAAGGAATCACATTAAAGCTTCCCTGTATTTTAAAAATAAGCATTTACAACAGTAATACTTTGGACCACTCATCTTAATTCTAAATTATCTATCATCTTAACTCAAAAACAGCAATAGCTTAACCCTTTCAGGTCTAGTAACTGGATTTTCCACAAGCTTACCAGCACTATTATTTTTTAATACTCTTGTGTTCAAGAGAAGAGCTACTGAAAAGGAAAAAGCTCCTGCTTTCAAGACATTCAGAATCAAATTTTTGGCACAGACAAACATTTAGGTACATGTTACATGTCTGAAAGACATTCATAGCACTGCAGGTCTCAAACTTTGTTGTTTGGTTGATTTGTTGGTTAAACAATCATGGAAATCTTTACAAAAGAAATAAATTCCTAAACAGCAGCTTTCATGACTCTGTTTCAAACCAGACAGTAGCAAAAAAATAAAAAACTTGACTCTCCCAGCAATCCCTTCTGTTTGAACCCCAGCAGCATTATTTCCTACCCAATCAAGGTGGCGTGCTACACAAAACGGTGCTGGCCCCTACCGCTGCCGCTCTGCGCGGCACTTGTGCAGCCCGGCAAGGCTGCTGCAGAAAAAGAAAAACAGTTGGATAAGTCTTAACCGTAGCGGTGGCCATCGACGTGTGAAGAACTCCATCCGTAGCAACTAACGCTGCCCACCTGATTGCTTATTTTAAAGGCTGCTCCGGCATAATCTCAGTTTCTGGATGGATTTGGGTTTGCCCTGAACTCGAGTCCTTTGACCTGGGTGAACCAAGGGCAGCTTCCCACGAGAGTGGGCAGCAAAGGCTTGTCATCTGCAGCTGCCAGGACACGGCTCCCTCCCACTCATGCCTAAGGGCTCCCCTCTCACAGTCCTCCACAAAAGGCACAGCAGCGTCTGCTTTTTTGTGATTTTGTCAGAGTAGCTGTTTTCTCTAAGCAGTATTTTCATGAGGCTAACTCAGGCCCTGTGTGCTACTCGGTGAAATTCCCAGTATGACCTGGATCTATTTAATTTTTTAGCACAGCAAAAAGACCAACACTGTGGTGCCCCAAAGTTCTGACCTGAGACTAGTGCTTATTATTCAGTCAGGAAGAGAGGGCGAGTGCTAGAATAGCCAGTTCTCCAAGATGGAACTAAATCAAAATTGTAACAAAATAAGGTGGGTCTTTTTCCCATGCAGGAATCCATGGTAACAAACCCTCATAAAAATGGTCAGCGAAGGCAGATAAAAGTCAGCATTGTCTAATTTAAGGTAATGCATTTTGTAGGGAATAATTTGAACTAATCATACACTTCTCTGGATTCTGAATTAACCATAACCACTCGGGAAGGCACTGGACATTACCTAAGTAGATGTTTTCAGTGAGCTGCTCAGTGCTGGCACAGTCATAAAAGGAAACCAAACATTAGGAAGTGCACAGGAATGGATATGGAACAATACAAAAATACCTTATTGTAAAAAGGCAAGAGAATTTCTAAGGCAAAATAATCTTAATACTTGCATCAACCGTGACTTTGCCCTTGGACAACGAGGTTGACAAAACTCTAGAGAACCGTCCCCAAGAAAAGACTGAGCTGGGTGCTCCTATTTCATACTTGCAAGGGAAACAGAAGTTCAACTGAATGTAAAAGTGATAAATTCAAAACAGCAAGTCTTTTGTTTTAATAGCCACACAGCAGATAATTAACCTCTAGCCAGGGAGGTGCCCCAGGGCAGCAGCAGAAGCAGCAGTCTTGGGAGAATCCCCTTGCAGGACAACAGCTTAGGGCAGAAATGGCATTAATCAATGACCTCACTGTACTCCATACTATAATAGATGCATATTAATATTCATAGATTTTCAGGACTGAATGGTCCACTCTATCATCCAGTCTGACCTCCCTTCTGACATAGGACGTGTTTTAGCCAGCTCCTCCAGCCTCTGGTCCTTGTTAGGCTTCTTTCTGCTAGGTCAAAAGAGGCAGCTTTATGTGAACTAGCCCCCCGTTGTAATACAGAGACCGTTGGGAGGGTGTAATGCAAATTTTGGCACAGCAAGACCTGGCGATAAAGTACTGAGCTGAGATCCGAGTGTCAAGAATGAAATAAACTCTACAGTTGCGTCAAATAATCCGAGAGGCAGGAAATGGAAAACGCTCTCCGGGCGCCCGCAGTAGGTCAGGAAATCACATTCTCGGTCCTTCTCCAGAGCCCTCGTTTCAGGCTGTCACTGCACTTTTATAAGGCCACCCACAAACGAAGTGTGGGGCTTTCCATGATGCAAGTCAGCAATTTTTTTATGTTACAGATGATGGAATCAAACCACTCCCCATTAGCTAATGCTTTTGGAATGGCAGTATGCTGAAGCCATTATATGTTTTTAATCAATTCTGGACCAAAAATACCCAGGAAAAAAACAAAACCTTTCCTTAAAAAAAAAAATAAATAAAAAATATTATCCTCAACCTCTTTGACACTGAAAGAAAAAAAGGCGGATTTGTATTCCTAATTTTAACAGGGTTCAGCTTTTGGGTGACCCCTTCCTGGAAAAGGTTAATTCTCATGAACTGCATAGCTTAAATATGGCTCGATACAAGCATTAAGATCCACCCAAAAGGGATCCTTTCATAAAGTAAGAACCTAAAACTTAGTATTTTATTTTTAAAAAGTATCTAATTTCCAACTGTTTCTATCTCATTATGGGTTTTATTGAAATGAAGAGTGGCAATTCCCGCTCTGATGCACTTTCCTTCAAACTGATACCTCTGTGGCAGAAACTGTTTAAAAAAAAGAAAGTCTATTTCCCTGTTTAAGAGCTAAGCAGTAACTGAAGTCCCTCCAGTGAACTCTGGGAAGGGAGGGAAGAGAGAGGGAGACTCATTCCTGTATCCCGCCCCAGAGCTGCAGAACATCTGCGCCTGCTCCACCACCTCCACCCCTGAGCCCCGCAGCACTGGGGATCCGGCACTGGGACATCCAGCTCTTTTACACTTCTTAGTCAAGAACAAAAGCAGCCACGTTTTCATTTGTCAAAGCAAATTTCCTGCCAAAGCAGTAGAAACAGCATCCTCAGCTATTAATGACAGCTGACAGATGAATGGAGAAGACCAGTATAGTGCTTTAAAATGCCACCTCCTCTCTGGTGCCTGAGCTATAGGTCTGCCTGCCATTCCCTGAACCAAAGCAGGGAAAACCCCGCCGGACTCAGGCAGGACACAAGTCTCGTAAAAGCACTTGGTGACGACGATGTACAATCAAGCAAGTTATTGCATTGCTGCGCTTGTTTCCCCAAACGACAGTCTTGTCAATGAAAAAAAGAAGTTTCAACAAGTGCAGGCAAAATTTAGTTCAGAGGGGCCTGGAACAGATCAAGCCTGATCTCTGAAGTGGCAACTGAGTCCTGCTCATCAGGGCCCACCACGCAGGGAAAGCCCTCTCCTCTTCACTCTGCTGCCTCCGAAATGCTGAACTTTCTCTCCATTTCATTAAACAACGTTGTAAGGAAAGGGCTGCAGTGCATACTGCCAGTTCAGGAATATATTACCAGTACTGGAATCTGGTTTAATAAACAAGAACCATCTGCCCCCAGAATTACAGCTGCTCAGAAATGCAGTTCAAGTTAAAGGGCAACCACTTCAGTCAGAGATCCATGGCGTGGAGGAAATCAGTCTTGGCACTGTGGAGGGATAAAGGAGGAAACACCAACACCAAAGACTGGGGTTCCTACAGAAGCTGCAGGCTGGACTAGCTGGAGTATTTTAAAAAAAAAAGTATAGGCTATGCGTATCATGAAGTGGAACTTGTGCCTTATGTGGACAGATCCTGAGTATGAAACTTATGTCCTCCTTCAGGACATCTCATTGGGCGTGCTGATTTTTTCTCCTACTGCTGTTGTGCAATGAAGGAGTTCATCAATATGGGAAAGAAAAGCTTCAGTCCTGGAGGCAGCATGAGCAGAAACCCTTGACAGCATTAGGAAGTCTATAAATCCCATACTTGCCTAACCAGAGCCTTCCATTACTTTTTCCTGTTACATTCGTTATAGTAAAAAATGTTGAGGTTTAATCTCCGAGTGTTCACTTCTCTGTTTAAGCTCCATACAGACCCTCCTAAGGCCGCAAGAGGGGGAAAAAAAAAAAAAAAAAAATCCTTGTGTGATGCTGGGTGGTTTCTTCAATGCTGGCAGGAGTCAGCACAGACAGGTGAGATGCTGCTCCAACAGAGCCAGCGAGAGTGTGTGCCCGGGACTCACAGGGGTAGAGCCCAGCACCTGCGCAGGGACCCTCCTTCCTCCTCAGAAAGCACCAAGGCTTTAAGAAAGGGCTAGCAAGAGCCAGCTTAGGTTCCTGAGAAGGACCCCTCCACAACTGAATAAAACTAACAAACCCAAGATGCCATGAAAGGTGGTTGTAGAGGGGGCGGGGGTCGGTCTCTTCTCTCAAGTAACAGGTGATAGGACAAGGGGAAACGGCCTCAAGTTGTGCCAGGGGAGCTTTAGATTGGATACCAGGAAAAATTTTTACGCTGAAAGGGTTATCAAGCGTTGGAACAGGCTGCCCAGGGAAGCGGTGGATCATCATCCCTGGAGGTATTTAAAAGATGGGTAGACGTAGTGCTTAGAGATATGGTTTAGTGGTGGTTTTTGTCAGTGTTAGGTCGATGGTTGGACTCGATGATCTTAAAGGTCCCTTCCAACCTAGACAATTCTATGATTCTATGAAAGCCCACAAATTATTTAAATTATGTCCACCAACAAGAAAGCCGGCTTCATTTTAAGGGGAAAAGACAGCAGGTAGAGTCTGTTCAGTAGCAACACTCCTAAAGTCAGCAATCCACAGTGCATTTTACCTATGCATTACCATGGATTATCAACAGTTTGGTGAGCTTTCTCCTGCCTTGGACAAGACTGCAGCAAATGAGGGCTGTGTTAAGAGAGATCAAGTACAGAGAATAGAGGTGGCTTCACCTGCTCGTGCTGCTCCGGTGGGCAGGCAGCCGTGCTCCACTTTGCTTGCTTGTTCAAAAAGGCAACAAATGTGTCCTGGGTTACCCAGGGGGCAGAAGTAGTTAGTACAGGATATACTCAGCAAGACTTTCCAATAAAAACCCTTTATCAGTACAAACAGGGCTTTTGCAACTGGACTCTAGTAGCAAAACTTTCTTTAAAAAAACACAACAGTTTCCATCTGTGTAGAGCTCTAGACTGTATTAAGAACCTGAAACACTTTTTCAAAAAAGAAAAATCAAAGATATTTTACACAGAAGGAATAATATTCTGTATCCACTCATTGCATGTGCTGGACGTACTTCAAAAGTATAATTCTGCCACACTGATTCTTTTTGCAGCCACTAAATAATTTGTTTCAGGCTGAGATGTGCTGTGCTCAGTTTCAGCACGCGGCACATTACAGACAGGTCATAAACATTCCAAAACTCCCAATTTCTGCAACTGCAGAGCGGATTTTGTAGTCCCTTCATTTTCCGTCTCCACTGCTTGCCCCCTCCCCATCGAACACACTTTACAGCTGTAAACACACTCACAACCCACCAGCAGACTTGTCCCAGTCCTGCTCTCTGCAACATCTTTACAGCCATGTTCCACAAAACAAGCATCCCACGCCAGGGCCCTTCAGACTGAAGAAGTCACAGTGATGGGTCCAACTGCCATTTCCAAACAGCCCAAGCCACCAACAGTATTTCTGGAAGCCCAACAGCCTCCCTCTGACAAGCGAGGAACAGTAACTTGGGTTGAAGAACCCGCAGTAGAAAACTTAAAAACATGGCCAACGATAGATCCTTAGGAAAGGACAAAATTTAAGGCAAATCATCCAAGATACTTCCTTTTAGCTGACTTTATCTTCATATACACACTTGTTGCACAAAGCCATAGCAGAAGTTGCGGGAACAAGCCTACGCTGGGCTCCAGAGCAGGACCAGGGAGATGCAGCTGCCGCTTCGGAGCGACCTCCACCACCTCCCAAATCACAGCCCCCCGCAGAAACCACAGAGACCAGTAAAGCTGATACCCCGGGGCTCAGAAGGGAATCAGATATTTAGCAAGATTACACTATCTGCTAATCTGATTAGCCCCAGAGACTGCAGATAAACACAACAAAGAACAGCCGGACACCAGCTGTAAAACCCATCCAGTCAAGCAAATCACACAGCTGCCCAGAAAAGCTCAGCATCTGGGACCTGTCGCATGCAATGCTTTTAGGGAAATGACAGACTTGCTGCTCTCACGTTAGACATGGGAAAATGTGTTAATCTGTTTACCTTAAATGGATTTAACCTCAATCTGAACAAGAGAGGACTGACACAGATATGTACGGCCAAGACACAGCGGCAGCAAAGCGCAGCGAACAGGAGGCAGCAATCCTCGGCACCACTTACACAGGCTTGAAGGATCAGGCATGACACAGGTCAAACGAGAAACATTAAGAGATTAAACAAGCACATTTATAATTAGGTGTAATGTTGATTGTCTTCTGCCCCTGAAATGATAATCAGCTCCCAACATCTAATTGTCGCAGCCGCCTGAGCTTTAAACTGATGCTGACGGTCTCCGCAGCCAGCCCCTTCCCAGCACAGGGAACGCGCGTGGGGCTGGGGGGTGGATGTAGGGAGGAAGGATTTAAAGCAAAAAAAAAAAAAAATTCTATATATCAATATATAGATATATATCAGAATAGATAGATACATAGACAGATGTAGACATATATAGATATATACCTCAGAATTAGCAGAGAACCTACCAAGCCTTCCTAAGAGAGAATGGGCTGCTGAAAGAAGGGAGACAAAAGCCACCCAACTCACTCACCAAACACCGGCCGCTACTTTTGCCAGCGCAGTAGGGAAGGCGAGGGCCATATTTAATGCTTGACATTTTTAAACCCAGGAAAAACAAGAGAAACTTGCTCAAGGACTGCATTCATCACTGCCTGCCAATTACAGAAACAAAACTGAGCAGTCAGGAGGACACAAGTTGCACCCCGAGCCGGCAGACCGCCGCCGCTGAAGCACAAGCGCCCGGTCTTTGAAGCGTCCCTTCAGATCAGCAGGCGTTATGGACGTATAGATGCAGGTCTAGAGCTCTCCAGCTACTCTGCGGTAAAGCGCTGCCCTCCCTTCCCAATTAGCAAACCCTCTGCAGCAACCTCAGCCTCCCCCGCAGCTCTCACTTGAACTTTTGACTACCACATCAGATTTAATTTTTTTTTTTCTCCAAATTCACCCCAAGACTCTCCAAGATTGAATTCTTATAAACACTCATCTATGCTGAGAGAATCAGCTCATCTCCTTCCGCTTAACAAGGAAGAGAAGAACCTTTATTTCAGGGTGACTCAGGAATAAACTGGGTCCAAGTGACTCCCCCACCATCAGAGGCAAGGTCAGCCCCACGGTGTCACCATGAAACCTGGCACCAGCAGCCAGGACAAGGCACAAGATCGCCAAAGACAAGGATGCCCAAGGGACCATCAGGAGCTCAACACTGAGCTCGTTATTTCACAATGTTTTTGGGATGCGGGACGAGAAACAACAGTGTTTGAGGCCATCTCAGGAACGTGGATATCCCGACAGAGTTGGAGACTGACTCTGGAAAGCAGCTATCACTTGAACGCAGACCGAGGAGGAGTCGGTGTCTAGCGGAGTTCAGAACGACAGGGACACCCAAAGGGAAAAGATAAAACAGCTCTAAAGAAACTGGCTAAAATATGCATTTTCTATTCTTATGGCAAACATGACTAGTTACTAGTATTCAAATGCAATTATGTAGAGGCTGATTTATAAATAATGCAAAGCCCAGAAAGGAGAGATCAACGCTCATTTACAGCATACCGCATGCTGTACCAAATAATGTTTTGCACCAGCTTTCGCCATCCCCATAAAAAGAAAATATGGTCGAAAAGCTGAGAAAGAAGAGAACTATCACCCCGCCACCCCCCCTCCAAAAAGGAAAGACGACATCTAAACCATGGTAAAATTTAAGGTAGTTCTATTCTGTGCTACTTCTGTAGATAGAAAGCTTCGTTTCTGCATTTCCAAATCATCTGCTTTTTTCACACTCGCATTTCAACTCACCTCGCTGCAACGTGCTCTGAGCAGACGCCATACAGAACCCCACAGCATTAACAACGTTGTTTCCCAAATTTCTTATGTGAAGTGTCTTAGTCCATTGCATAAAGGACTGAATAATTAAAGTCGGAAGGGACGGGGGCAGGTCAGCTACTCCAACCTCCTGCTCAGAGAAACATCAAAGCAGCATTTAAAGCAGGTAGCTCAGGACCTTGCCCTGCTGAGCTTTGAATATCTCCCCTAACGAAGATCCCCCAACCTCTCTTGTTCCCTGTTCCAACTGGGCTCCACTCTCACCGCCAAAAAGTTTTCATCATCCTGGTTGCAACCTGCGATTTTTCGCTCTTGTTTTTCAGTGTGCTCCTCTAGGAGATGCATTTCCATTTTCCCCCAAAAGACTTTTACTTCTTGATTGCACTACTGAATTCTAAAACAGTTCTTTGATTTAATTTTTTTTTTAATTTATTCATCTAATATCCTTACAGCAACAATACCTTCCCACACATCCTCTCTGCACAATCAGATTTATGCCATTTACATTGAAAAGTAAGGTCTTTTTTCCCTACTCAGTTAGCTTTGTTATAATGCAGTTTATAAAATTACATTTAATGGAGAAGGGAGCAGGGAATTTGTTTATTTCTGAACTGTGATGGCTAATGGATTGGGTGTGAATAATGACAGGATATATATTATGTTATGGTCGAACAATACAAGGAGAGAACGCATGACCTGATCATTTTTATCCTTCATTAAATGGTCTATTGCGCTGCTTTTTCTCCATATCAGCTTTTAAAACACAAAAAGCATAGCAAAAAATAACATATTACTTCAAATTGCAAGATTAGTTGTCATTAAAGCAAAAATTACTCATCTGTTTCCTAAATTCATTAGCGATCGCTGAGAACAGATAAAAAAAAAAGCAAATCAGCATAAGGAGACTAACTGTAACTAGCCGTGGTAACTACCTTCCTCCATAAACGCTGAGGCGTTTTAACTCCCATGTCTGGAAGGACAAATAAAGTCTGCGCCACACTAAGCATCCTTGCCAAGTCCTTCCTCCTCCCAGTGAGCCGAAAGTGGAGTGGGAAGCAGAATCCAAACCTCCCCGCACGCCCAGCTGGAGTGGTGTCACCAGAACTACATCTGCTTTTAGAGGCTTATCTTGGCTTTTCCAAGAAGAAAATGGGTCCATACAAAGTGGGACAACTTCAACTGCCATTCCTGGTTTTTACTTACTTTCTTCAAGGAAGAAAACAGATGGGTTGCCGGTGGTTTCGCTTATGTTTGAGACAAGGGGTAATACGCCATGGGCACATGCCTGGAGCCCTGCCTGGGGAACAGGCAACAAGGGAAAAATTTCCCAAGGACACACAGAGAAGGGTATCTCACCATGCAGTCCACCACAAATGGAGTCCCAACCAAAGCGGAGCAGCTCCTAACACTGATGGGTTGAACTAACATCATGTGTTCGGAAAGCCACCGACATGTAAAAATCCACAGGAAACAAAAGGGTTGGCAGATTGAGACCCAACCTACATGGCATGCAAACTGTCTCCAGTGCAGAGCAACACATGACTGAAATAGGGATATAAGGGAGGAACGGGAAGGAAACTGGATTAGGCTCCTGGCGTAACGCTTGAACATTTTCATTTCCTGTAGGGAAAATGACTGATACTGGCCAGCATTAACTGGTAACAGGATGGCTATTACGGGTTTACGGAGGTTTCGAGAGAACTTTGATCCAGATCGCACATCCCATTAACAGAGACAATAAATTAGTCTCACTTTCCATGACACAACGCACAGAAATACAACTCTCACGTACAAATGAGACAGAACTCCTTAATGAGTAAGAGTGCTAAAACATTAGCGATACAACAAAAGCACACAAGTTCACATGCAACACAACTACAAAAGAGCGAAAATTAATACCACTGAAAGAACATGCATTTCTTTTTGCAGAAACCACCAAAAGGGTGAGTTTCTTCCCCAAGAACTTCCCCTATACTCAAGTTTCTTCTATTTCTGCCAAGTGTGCTCGTATGGCAACTGAAAAAACATTTGTGGCATTTGATTTCAAAAGTCCGTATACTTAAGGAAAAGTTTTCCTAAGGAAGTGCTTAGATAAAAGTCTTTTTCTGTGGTCTAAGCAGGAACACCAGTAGTCAAAGTAAAAACATGGAGCTGGCTGATGGGCGAAACGCCGGCACTTTGAAGCACTGCAGAGGTCACATTGTGGCGGAGAAATCTCGCTCCGTAGCTTTGATGTAGAGCAGCTCACAGAAATACCTTCGTTATTTCACTGGAGTGCATTGCTACTGAAGCCTCTTTCTCATCCAGGGTTAAATAAGCTGTTATTGTTCTTTAATATTCAAAAAGAAAAGATTAGTTTCTCTGTCAGCATTTCAGATGAACGTGCAGCAGGCAATACGCAAGGTCCTATGAGGGTCTAAATCGAGTTCGCATTCATTAGTACATCAGTGATTTCCAAATAAAAAAAAAAAAATCAGTCAAACACAGCATAAATTCAGCTTGAACTCATGCCTGCCACACCACTAGCACAAAGCCGGGGTAAGAAACCCAGCATTCAGAGATCAGGTAATGAGGTGGAGGTGCAGAAGCTCACCTTTCCACTCCACCTCCTTTTGCTTTTGACTTAAAAAGGCTTTCTCTTTATAATGTAAATGATGCAATTTATACCCGCAGAAACACACACTGGAATGTTCTTTTTACACGTTTCTCTAGTGAAGGTTAAATATTGGAGAGAAAGTCTTGGTTTGGTTTTAAAATACTGTGGAGATCCCCATAAAACAATTTCTGAAGAAAGCCACCGCAGTGGTTTGGATATCCTGAACGCTGCGAGTCAAGAAGGAAGAACATCTGCGCACATTTTTATGGTCCACTCAAACCTTAAGTGCTTTCAAACATACAGCAGCTACAACACTGTTTCAGATTTAAAAGACACAAGCCTATAAACAGCCCACATCACGACCTTCTCAATTTATCAAAATTTTCCTCCGCTTACGTTTACCTCATCCAGTTCCAGCAACAAACCCTTCAGTTTCCCAGTCTCCTCCACCCTTCCACGAGACCTAGGACAGTCAAAGAGCTAAGTCCCAACCAAACCCCAGAAAAACTATTTGAAACGAGTGAATTTTCTCTACCCCCAGCTGGCTGCCAGTACAGAGACCTCAAACACCACCTGCCCTGACCAGCCAGATTTCCCCCCGCCTTAAGCCCTTCCGGCTCATTCATGATTTTGTTCCTTTTCACTGAACTCGTACAGCTGCAAATGCACTCCTATAATGCGATGCCCGAAACAAGAACACCAGAATTTTCTTGAAAAATGGAGGAAGTTGGTGGGGGAGCACGACCGGCACCAGCTGCCCATCAGCATTCAGGGCGCGCAGCTGCTCCCGGTGGCATCCCAGGAATTCAGCTTGGCTGGGGAAAAAACAACCGTCACGGCTTTTTTCTGAAAATTTCACTTAACCACTGTAACATGCCTGTGTAGTTCTGCCCAAATTCTTACGTGTGTTTTAAACACTTTACTGAAGCAGTTAAAGCGCAACGTTTATTTTGCAGGAGTGCCCTTGTTTGCACCGCTGCCTTTGTTGCCATCTGTCAGGCTTCCTCATTGATGCTTCTTACAGGGAAAACATCAGTAATGGCAAAACAGCAGGAATTTAGGCAGCCAGCCACTCCCTCCTCCTGCCCTTAAAAGGTTTGTGTCTGCATCACTTTAATAGGGATCCCTTTTTGCTCCGACACAGACCCTGAGCACGGTATCAGCCACATCCAGATGGTGCCAGTACTTCAGTACTCCATTTTATGTCTTTTTTCCTCTAACCAGTGCAAGGCCTCTTCATTTTCCGCATCCTTCTAATCACCCACCCAGATATCCCAGGGCTGAGGCAACAAGAGGCAACACAGCGTCGTCAGCCCAGCTGCTGAAGCCCCAAATCCTACGGGATTGATTGCAAGGAGCACCCTGTCCCCGCGCACACACACAAACGTTACGGAGCTCGCACACTCCCCTGGCTGCTCACACACGTGCTCAGGAGAAAATAAAAGAATTACGAACGTGTGTTACCTCCAAGTTTCTCTGCCAATTCGGTGTCAGGATGGGCCCCCGCCTCCCCCTCCACATTTCAGAGCCAGTCCCGCAGACAAGCCTCGCACACCATTTCAGCACAGTCCACTGCAGCTCTCGCGGGACCTTTTTCTTCTTTTTATTTTTTTTAAGGATGGAAAGATTTTATGAGTAGAACTGCCTGCATTAGGTGTTTTCTGAAGTGCTAAGCACTTCACTCGAGCTATGAATCATCAACAGTGACAGCAGCAGAAACATCTTGTCATAAGCAATGAAGAAACTTCAAATTAAGTACCCCACCAAATAATTTACAGAGATTGCCGATCCACAGTCAAGAGGATTTGCTTATAAAAATCATTTATAATTTAGAAACGATTGCAGGGACAAAGTATAACTCCCCAAAGAACTTCAAAAACGTTAAATAACAAGCAGCAAAGGGGGAGGAGGGAGGTGAAGACGGGAGACCAGCGTGTTTCAAGCACCTCTCGGAGCTCAAAAATGCAAACATTTCTCGCATACCTGTAAGGTGATCCACCTGCAAACACGTTGAGAAAAGGTATTCAAATTTCCCCAGGCAGATGCAGCTTTTCCCTCCTATTCATCCTTTTTGCATCTTAAAAACTTGATGCTTCACAGCCCAGTCTCAATCTCTTCGTATTTTTTATCAAATCTCAGAACAGAAAGCAGCTCTTCATTGTTCTTCCGAGGAATTTGTAATACGCGCCTCAGCATTAACATTCACACGGTGGCACACGCTAGAGACAATTTGGAACTCTGTAATCTGAAAAGTGATGTGGGTTTGTCCCTTTAGTAAATGCTCTCACGATCTAACTGGAGTGGCACCATCTTCTGCATTTAGGTTACATTTTATCACTTACCTTTAAAATTTACTCCCTTTATAGATTTGCTCCCTTTTCACAATTCGGGGCATCTCCATGGCTTCTGGAATTCAAAACTCTGGGACACCAAAACCAGCTTTAACCATGAGACTTTTCCCTCCCTGCCAGGGCCCCATGTCCTATTCGTTACACTCCTTCCAGCTTCTTCAGCAGGAAAAACCTGCAACTCACTCCATCAGCGTCCTTCCCCGCACACAGATCATTCATTCCCAAAGCCTCAGGCACCGAATGAAACGGGTACTATACACAAAAAGGACCTGCTATCGCATACTTATGAGTTCTCCAATTGCTCAAAAAACTAAAATTAAGCTTGAAATGTGCTGGTTTCCTTGATTTCACTGTAGCCAGCTTGCACACATACCCTGGCTATGTATTCTACATCATTAAAAATAACTTTCTATACTTATAATATCTTGCTGCCCCTAGCTATCCAAACCCAGAAGTGGACATGCTGACTATTTCAGACCCAGTATAAGTATTCCTCTGGTTTCTGAGCCCTTTCACCTGCTTCCAAACCTCTCCACAGGAATGGATGTCTCAGCGCTGCTGGGTCTGGCCCTGTTATCTCCTGGGGGAGGGTTGGAAATCCCACCCATGTATGATCCTGGAACTTGAATCCTTGTAAAAACGTTGTGTCTTGGGAGAAATTTTATTTGTTATTCACTATCCAAAAGAAACAATTTCCTTTCCTAGTAACACATCCAGGTGCAGCAGGCGCTAAAAGGCAGTAGAGTAAATTATTTTAGGCATGTGCGTATGCGTCCAGACTGACCTTCCAGTACACAGCCTAATGAAGATCAGAAATCATCAAGCGCCCTGCTACAAATAACTTAAAACCTGGCGTGTACGCTTAGTAAAATGTTCAAGTGACTTCAAAGCCCTCTATCAATACAGAAGTAAGCTGCATTACAACTCTGAGCCTTCGAATCTATTAAGCATTTCCAAACACAGGAGGACGAGCACCAGGATTTGTTCAGCCGCCCCCACCGCGTTGTTCTCGGGAAAAGAGAGTCAGCTCGGGCAGTCGGCACGCAGCCGGCACAGCTCCCTTCCATCCCATTCCAAAATACAAATCTAAATCGTATTTTTTTTATTGCATTTGTAAAAACACTGTTTTAATTTGGTGAAAACCAACGTGTTACACCTCTGAGGGATCAGATCACGTTTTCCCCCCAAGGTGTGCCACCACAACTTTGGTCCTGGACACGGCAGAGCCGAGAGAGGGATGTTGGAGCTCCCGCGATGCATCAGCAGTGGTACTGATAACCTGCATCAGCTTTATCTTCTGCATCATGGCCATCCACCAACCGCAGAGGTGAAAGCCCCATCCCCGGCTGGAGGCACTGGTGGTGGCTACCGTGGTTCGTCAAGGGCCATCCTGGGTGACAGAGCTCGGTGGAGGGGAGCGGCGAACACACACGCAGGCTGGTAAATGGGATTCATTAATCAGGCTCCAACTGCTCCACTTCACTAGACGGGAGCTCTTTATAGACATTGCCTCATTTATTTATTTTTTAAATGCCTAGATTAGTTTACTGTGAAGCTGTTGAGAGATATAATTTGTCTGAGCAGATGATCTATAGATCATTGAATGAACACTAACCAGGCGCTCGTAGCCCAGAGAAGAAACCCACCATGCGGTCTCCCACGGCTGCAGCGCAGGAAAGAGGAACCTTATTTTCCTAAAATTTAGTCACACGCACGCCACCCCCGGCAGAACAGAGGTCAAGGAGTTGGCACCTCTTACAACACGCTCAGCCCTGACTGCGGGCAGGGGGGCTTACAAAGCCTCCGCTTACGAAAAGCGGAGCCCTCAAATCAGAGGGAAGTCAGCAAGTAACAACTAACCTGGCATTCAGCTGGGGACAGGCATTTCTAACACAAGCAGCCTTTTCTGCTCACATCTGTGAATATATGCATATTTAAAAAATAAATTATCTTTCATTCAGATTAGTTACTAGAATATCTCTTTCTTCGCTGAAGCAGACTTGTTCCTATGGTTGTATCTACTGCTATTCTGGGACCCGGTATTGTCTTCCCGCTATTGCTGCAGAAAATGTTCAGCAGCTAATTGCACAGTCAAGTCCTTTCACGTAATTTTCACTTTGACAAGAGTAATTAAAAAAGCTAAACGACTCGAGAACCAATTGATTAGGTCTGCAGGCAAAGCTCTGTTTGGGCGATCCCGAGGTGCACGTGCACCGAACGGCAAGCTTTCACAAAACCCCATTAGGAACGCGTTCCTCAGTGTTTATGATTTAGTGTCAGATTCTCGCAACATCTCTTTTTTTGCCTAATTCCTAGCATATTTTATAATCATATATGTACTGCGCATATACCATGCTTGCAAGAACCAGGAAAATTAACCTCATAGGACAAGTTAAAGAATATTTTCCTTTTGTCTCCTATATTCGCACACCAAATAGTCTACATTTGCAACTAGACTCCAGCACCTGCCACCACAGGAACAGAACTACATGAGGCTAATTTTGTTACTAAATTGGAAAGATTATGAATAATCACAACTTCTGAATTTCCGCCACTTTGTATACCTGCACCACAGAAAAGACATTTCTAAGAGTAACCCTGTCTGTAGACACGCTCTCTGTGATACGGTGCCGAATCATCCATTTGCTTGCCTTAAAATTGCTCCTAGTCCTCCATACCAGGACTTCTAATATTATTACTTTTCAAACTACATAACTGAAGTTATAAAGTAAAGGGCTACAAAATTACTAGAGATGTACCAAAATAATGAGCTTATGAACAGTAATGAAGTGGAAAGTCTTGGAAGCCTGAGGTTACACACAAACTTAGAGATGCTCCCTATAAATTTTTTTAATAAAGCTAATAATTCTACTCTAAAAAGAGAAGTTGAAAGGGTTTTCTTTAAACCACCTCCTTCTCAATAAGTTTTCGTCAGTTACTGACTACACATTTGCAAAACTGTCGTGAAATCTGCAAGGTTTAAAGCTGACGGGAACTTGGAGCAACTGTAAATGAGAAACTCCCTCCACGCATAAAGGACAGTGGCCGAACACCGGACACCTGGTGCCACCTGACACGCAGGAAGGTGCTGATGCTCTTCCAAGCCAACCGCTCTCGCCTCTGTGCGAGTATGGGGTATTAGATGCAGATTAGAGGACAGGTTCACGGCAGAGGTGGCCAACAGACATGAATAAATCTTTGAATACAGCTGCAGTACCGTCGGCAAGAGCTGGGCACGCGTCTGCAGCGTGGTTTCAGACAAGGGGAACCTAGTGCCAGCAGTGCAGAGTCTCAGGTCCCGCTCTCTGCAGTGGCATCCCACGCCGCAGCACCAGGCAGAACAGTAGCCCAGGGAGCCAAAACCAGTTCCTTTGGACAGAAAACCAAAGATTGCCTTAACGTAACTGCACAAGTTAAATGCCAAAGCTTTCAAGGAAAGTCGAAGACGTACGGAGAACTGTGTCTTCACGTAAGTAGATATGCTGAAAGAAGCCATAGGAAGGTTTCACACATTCACGAATGTGATAATTTAGATGACAAATGTAACAAATTAAACCCAACTTGTTAGCTAACAGAATATTTAATTGCATTCTATGAATGATCACTTAAAGAGTTGGGAATTTAACCAATTATTTTCAGAGGCATGAAACGTTCCTGAGCACGAGGTTATTTTAACATCTCATCCCTGTCCCCCTGCATCTCCTTCCACCTTACCTTGTTTATAGCTCTATTCAGTAATAGTTTTTACTTGTTTCCTTGATGTCTTAATTTCCTGCAATAATACATCTGCCATGAATAATTAAGCAACGCATTTGCTGCTCGCTGAAAGCTGAACAAGTGCTATAAATCAGTTCTGGGACCCTCTGCCAGCACAGACACAATCCATGATCTGCTAATGTTGGCATTTCTTTTTACAGGTGAGAGAAACAGAGCACAGAAACACCTGAAGAGCTGCTGGGGCGTTTCGGGAGAGCACTTGTCTGCATCTTCTCGTAAGCAGCAAGACTCTGAAGCCTGTTCTAGCATTTTCCTGGTGAGGGACAGAAAACTGGAATGTACTATATTCTTCACATTTACTCATTTCTTACTTTCTTACAGATTTCCCTGCTCCCTAGGTAGGAGGAGGAGAGGAGAAGATGGCGGCCTGAGTGTGCATCATTCCCTTCTCAGCACCAAAATGAAGGGCTGCCGTGGGTTCTTTGCTGTATTTCCACCCGCTTTCTCCCGCTGCCGGTGGTTTAACACAAGATACAGGCTACAGGATGGTAGCAGAGCGCTGAAGGATCATCTGTAGTCAGACCCATTACACCGTCTGAAGGTTTATCTTGCTGATTCACATTCGCCCTCAGACAGCTGGGCATGCTGCATTTCTCACTTTTTTTGTATATGAAGACTGATGGAAGATAAGAACGAACTACAAAAACAACAGCGATAACACTTCCCTACAACACTCCACTCGCATGCATATCAGGGGAGAGGAACAATAAAACAACTTTCCATTACTAGAACAGCATCACCTTTTAATTGGAATGAGGTTCACACCGCAATCGCTTTAAAGAAAGCTCAGCTGCAGAGCGCGCGAGCCTCTCCAGCTTGGCAGAGCAGGTACATTAGAAAACTAATCAAGCCCAGGTATCCAGCCAGGCTTAGGAAATGTCAGGATGGCCATTAGGATTCCACATGTCTTAATTTGAGAATCTCCCCAATTCACTAGAAAGTGCAAAGCCCCAGAAAAATTTTTTTAAAGGTCAAAATGTAGAACAGTTCATCATTAGATTTCCCTACAAAACATCCTCATGCAGAAACAAACCATGTAATGTTCCTGGGTTTAATTCTGTTGACAAAAGATTGTATGTATTTTAAAAATGTAACGCTTAGCAGCTGTGCTGCCAGTCTGCAGAGTTTGCATATATAGCTGTGATATTACCATACTCTATTATTCATAACAGGCAACAGACTTCATTCTTGGTCTTGTGAAAAATAATTGCAGTCTGAAGCCAAAGTCTGATTGCAAAATACACCCCAACATAATGGCTAGAGTTTCCAGAATTCAGGAACTCATGTAATGGCCTGCATCTTGATTTAAATCAATTCATTAAAAAGACAAATTTCCTCTGATCTGTTTTTGAGAAAGCTTTCCAAGAAGTACATGGCTTTTATATGAAACCCAGGAAAGGAAAAGTTTAGGTGGGCAAATAGCTTTTTCTTATCAAAAACAAATGCACAATGAATTAACCATAATCTTTTAACATGAAGCATGAGGCCCACCCATCCCATACAGTCCTGGGACTCCACTCACCAGACAGAAGTCCATGGGGTTGATGCACAGTTATTCATATGAAGAATAACTACTGGAAGAAGGAAAAAACCCTTACACATCTTCCTTTCCACTACTGTTGATATTAAAAGTATTCTACACAAACACACATTTTTAATACTTTTTTCTCTTTCATACACACAAATAGGCATTAAGACATATTTTAGTCAGAAGGTCTTACAAGACCTACAGCATCCTTTGCCATTGTCCCCCGAAGCATCTTTTTCTGCCAGAAGCCGTTTTGATGCACCCCCAGGGGCTGCGGGTCAGCACTGCTCTAGACAGCAAGCAGCATCGCCCCCTGGCATGGTCCAAGAAGCAGACCCTCCAACCTGCCCCGCTGCAGAATGCACCGTGTTACACGGGCCGGCACAGCCACACCGGCTTCATTATTCGGCAATCACTGCAGAAGAGCAGAGACATTCGGTGCTATGACAGAGAGAGGCTTTCGTGCATCACGGCAGCAAACACCGTACAAGCGCCAAGACTCCCTGCCATGGTGCAGAAAAGCTCCTGCAACCGTGAAAGTTCAGGCACAGACCTCTGTACATACGTATAGCGCGGTAAAGTCTCAGGGCAGACAATTACCTACAGATAAATACATAACACGCACAGAGGGGGAAAAAAAACCAAACACACAACAAAACCAGAACTACCTGTTACAATTTGCAGAACCGAATTTACCATATGGCTTCAGAAGACGAACCACGCACCGTAACAGGCAGCTGAAAGACCTTTAGTCAGTGCTCAGATGCAGGCAAAAAGACAGCAAACCTATGAGGGTTCATGAGGAAACTACATATAGAGGATGTTTCTAAGTCTCGTTTTCTTAATGGCATAGTCTCCCCCATATTCTCCCCATCAGCTCCTTTTGAGGAGAGCTAAAAAGTCAGAGAAGGGCACCAAGGAGGACTAAGGGCCTAGAAAACACTTTCACACAAAGTTACAAAGTGAGATGGAAGAGAGTGATTGTCACTCGAGAGAAGGATGAAAAAGGACAGGATAAAAATACCAGAGTAACCTAGAGAAGACAGGCTGGGAGCCTGTACCTTCCTGGTTCATAAATGAAGGTAAAGAAACATACAATTTAAGAACTAACACTGGCAATTCAAAACCTACATGAGGGAACACTTTCTGTTTGTATATGAGATTCCAGAAATTCCTCCGGAAATTCAGTTCAGTGCTAGACAGTCTTTCATGTCAGCAAGCGTCGCTCCGTGCCTGACCTGAACTTCCCAGCTGCAGTTTAAGCATATTATTTCTTCTCCTAGCACTGGACGGGGAGGACTGACTTATCCTCAATTAGTCCTTCCATTCTGGCAGTGGGATGCTCAAGATGAGATGTCGTTTCACTGGAGGCCTTATCAATGTGAGCAGAGCAGAAAGGCTATCTAATGCGTCTTCAAGATGGTACTCCTCATTTCTGCATATCACTGTGATGTCTGTCCCTCTCAAAACAGCATGGCATTGTTAAGTCCTCTATGGTTTCTGATCCATTAGCACTGCAAGACCTTTTCTGTATACCAGCTGCCTAGGCAGTTGTCGCTCATTCTGTATTTATGTAGCTGATTACTCCTATTTTCAAACATCTATCCACATTTCTCCTTATTGACATGCATCCTTTCAGACAGTTTCTCCAATTTGTAAAGATCATTTTGAATTCTAATGGTGTCCTCCAACATGCTTGCAGCTCTTCCCAGCTTGTTGTTGCCTGCAAATTTAATAAGCATGTTCTCTATTCTATCAGAGAGATCATTACTGCAAATGCTGAATGCTACCAAACTGCCAAATACCCACCCTATGAGCAGATGTTTCACAAGAAAAAGTCTCATGAGGGAGCACTGAAAGCTTTACTAAAGATAAATGACATCTACCACTTCTCCATTCACAAAGCCTGTTATCCTGTCATTAAAGGAAATTAGATTGATCTGACCTTGACAAATCTACGTTGGGCATTATTCCTTTGCCCGTGTGGATATAACAATATTTAGGGTTGTTGCGATTAATAATGCTTTACAGAAACAATGATAAAAGTCCAGCTTCTTACAACAGTTTCTAATTTTACATAGGAAATGGAAACTAATTTAGGTGGGATAAGAAAAGGCAAGAGTATGGAATCTTCCTTTTTGCACCTCCCTAAAACACGTAGCATTTGTTGGTCATGGTTGGAGGCTTATGTTGGGGCAATTCTGGGATAAATGGACCTTGAGTTTTACGCAGTCCAGGAACGATTGTAACACAAAATAATTCATGATCTCTTCTGCAATTTCACATAAACCTGGAAAACACTATGTGGTATACTGCATTATTACTCTTTATATATAAGTGGAGTTTCTTAAATTCCTCAAAATCATACAGGGAACTGCTCTCACAAAACATACTACAGATTAAAGACAATGCCAAAAATTTTAGCTTAATTTGCCTAACAAAAAAAAAAAAATTCTTTATCCGGAACAGAAGGCTGCATGTCTAATTGAAAAGACGTTGAGCAGTGCATAGATGCTGACTGAACAATACATATTCACAGGAATTCTGTCTTAACGTGTAAAAAAAACCCCAAATCATACTCTGCTCCTAGAATAAAGGCACAGAACTCTGCAGCCATAGGAAGGGAGGCATATCTTAACATTTCGGGGGCGGG
>VYZM01007485.1:365796-421389 GCA_013398915.1 Dromas ardeola | reverse complement strand
AAATAAAAACAAAGGGGGGGGGGGGGGGAACCAACCAAAAAGAAACACTCCAAAATATCCCATAATCTAGGAAAAAAAGACCTGAACAGAGGCAGATTGGTATAGGGAAATATGTACAATGGCAAGAACGATTCAGAGCTTCTTCAAAAAGACTCTCCTTATTTTGGCAAAGCATTAAAAGACCAAGTGTGAAAACCTCAGCAACAAGCTGGCCCAGCTACAGACCTTTGTGATCCTGAACACAGAATCACAACTTGACCCAAGGAGAGGAGCAGAGGGAAAGAGAAGCACTAAAGTAGGACGCAAGCACAGCTTGGATACTCCTGTCTGCCTTCCTGGCTACATTTGCTTCTGAAGGTATTAATTTCTAAAGGTGTCATTGCCTACAGACAATCCTAGATAAAAAGGAGGATTTTTTCCACTAGAACAAGGATTACGATGGGCCCCGTTAAATAACTACGGTGATAAGTCAAAATGTCCACTTAAAATATAGATCAGTCTTGAGCCTCACAAGCCCGGCCATCATTCACAGCGAGCACTAAATACAGATCGCTGTAGATCACCCTACCCAAGCGCACAGGCTCCTCATGCCTGCTGTAAAGTCTCCTCAAAAGAAGCAAACTATTGCATACCGCCCTTTCAACAGAGGTCTTCTACACTTACAGACAGGCCCAGCAGCACAACCAGATGCATGGATTAAAGGATCAGGGCAGTAGGAAATCCTACAAAAATTAAAAAGAAATGCAGCTATATTCCTTAGCTATCAGCAGACTCCGATAACTTGGAGGAAACATGCTCATGAGTCAGCCACAAAGCAAGAATTCCTGTGCTTTTTCGACAAACTACTACACGCATGACAATATATGCTTAATACATATGACCGTGCCATCACGGGCTTGCTTTCAGCACAACGGAAAACGCTGTAAAGATTGAAATCCCAAGGTACCAAGTCCTCTCCGCTAAAACCCAACTCCTTGGCATCAAGTTCCGCAAATCCAGGATGTAGGCCAGAAGGTTTTAAACTAAATAGAGGGAGAGCTGAGAAACACGGTCCTTCTGGGCTTGCTGCTGACAACACACCGCAGCTGACTGCTATTTACTGTACAGCTGATATTTCTGCATCTGGCTCCACGCTGGTTCTGCATCTCTCAGACTGACAGAATGGGCAAAGCAGAGCAGATATAAGATCCACTGAGCACCAAAACCAATTTTAACTAAAACAGCAAGAATGCAAATGATCAATCAGATGAGGGATAATCTTCCTTCCCTTCAAGGATTTCCATGATGTCTACTGGCTTGAAACCAAGCTAAATCCTAAATCAATCCTAATGGAAAACTAAATCAGTTTCTTCTTTCTAAGAATGCTTTTGCTCTATCCACACATCTACTCAGCTTCATTAGCGGCCTCAGTGCAGAAAGTTTTAAGAGACCTCCTGGAAACTGAACAAACTGTAAGCCCATTCTCAGGGGCTTGGGCATTTCAAGGAACTACTGGAACAGTTTTCCTTTTACAGTATCCACGAAAATTTGGACCCTATGAGAGCATGATCTTTCAGGTATTCTGTTATTTTCTCCGTAATTTTTGCCTCACCCAGAGTATGAGGTATATAAAGAACTTTCTCCTGAAAGAAGGGGCTCTCTACTTGCTAGGTCACCCGTTCTTGCAAGAATATTCAAATAAATATCGTTCACTGCCTGAGCCGTTGTTATTGGATAAGGAGCATTTCTCACATTTTCTCAGTAATTTTTGCCTCAACCAGAGTATGAGGTATATAAAGAACTTTCTTCTGAGAGAAGTGGCTCTTTTCAATGAAAAAACCCTTACTTTTGCTGGAAGTTCAGCTATGTTTTACGTAACGTAGCATGCTATTGGGATCTGCTCACTTAATGCTTTCCAGATTAATAGCTTATTCCAAATCTGCTTTTGTCAAGACTTCAATTTCTGAAATTTGCTTATCTTTTATATTTAGAAAGACTAGGCACAAAACTAGTACCAAGTCTTCCACAACATTTTTAGCAGTTAAAAACTGATGCAAAGAAATAATTTCCCTTTTTAGCAGTACCCTCCCCTTCCTTAATTGCCGTCTTTAACCTCCCATCATCCAGTAAGCTCCATTTTCACATAAGACAATGGCACCGATTTGCCTAAATTATTTATCTTCTATGTATAGTCGTTAATTCTTCAAAACCCACCTTGGATCTTTCAATTTTCCTCTTATACTCATTATACTTTCTACAATCTACTACTAATACCTGGGAGTTGGGTTTCCAAATTTTCGTCTCAAACAGCTTCTCAAACCTTCCATATAGCTAGCGTGAATTATCCCCAGCCTGGCTAATTTAACCACTCTTCTCAACTTGCTTTCTTACATTCCACTATTGGTTTCAAACCACATCAAGGAACTGGTTCACTCCCCCCTCACCACCTTATTCTTTTCTACTCTTATGTTCTCCCATTTTAATTTTAGGGATGCTTTGAGTAATTTGTTCACTTTCTTTTAAGTTGTCCTTTCTGAAGTTTAACATCATTCTCAACATTTTGGTCTTCTTGGCCCCTCCAAGCTCACGGACCATACTCCTGCACTACACACACCGTAGTCATGGCCACTCATGAAGATGTACCTGAGGGTCTTACAAACAACTTTAACTTTGCTGACTCAGCAGCATCTTGACAAATACACAGGTCGTTAAATAATAGTGAGCGACTGCTCGTGTCCAGAGCTATTTCAAGTCTGGCTCTGGAAAGCGCACACGCACTGGCGACAAAACCTCCACCCACCACGTCACAACCGCTGTCCCGTGCGGCAATTGAGTAAAAAGGACTTACTGCTTTCATCCTGCTAGCGGAGACAATAATCCTTCTCCACAGGCCCAACCAAGCACCTGCGAAGCGGCAAGTTCACACAGGCATCTTGGCTGCCATTCTTTTTAGACGTGGTCACCACCAGTAGAGGAGCAGCACGACTACATCAGAGCAGATCCCAGCCCCAGCCATCCCCTCATGGCTCCCATCACAGCAGCCCATGTCAGCCGGCTCAAAGACCACGCAGGAGAAGACAGCAGCAGGCTGCCACGGGGCTGGTTTCCTCCTAACGCCATCATTTAGCAGACAACGTATGCCCTACTGGAGGGTTTATATATCCAATTAAACTTTCTGTAATTCTCATCTTGTGAAACTATGAACATTTTCAAGGCTAGATTTTGGAATTATTCTCTCCTAAAGGGTTTTGAAGTTAATTATATCATAGTTGTTATTACTGTCTCAACCACAGATATTGCTTGAACCCCATTATTGTGTGTATTACTGAGGGCTAAAATAAGAACAGCTGCTGCTTTGGTGTGCTCTGGAGCTAGCCTTTCCTACAAACTGCTTCTCTAACCTTTGCCCAAACATTATGTATGCTCAGTTTATATGCAGGTAGTTAACATAGCCTGGTAGGGTAAATGGGCTTATTACATTTATTAAACCGAATTCTCTCCGTGCAGAACGCCTCCAGCATCCTGCAGTCCTCTGGCTCTGGAGGCATTTGGCTGTTACCATGGAAGACAGCACCCAGAAATTCCCTTCGCAACAAATAAGCAGGAACTATGAAAGCAAAAGTTTCATGCGATTGCCTTCTGTATGAAAAATGAAAACTGTTTCTGTAACCTATAAAGGAACCAAGATGCAATCAAGCTTATTGTAATAAGATGCTAAATTTATTATTATTCTTTTTCCCGCCCCTTCTACTAAGGCCCCCTTGCTTTGCTTTGGCAAATGAAAACACCCTCTGAGGTAGCATATACTACATAGTACCCAAGCCATATTAAAGGGATGTAAATAAAAATCAAGCCCTAAGTGTAACATAACGCTTATTGAAGATGAAGAAGCCAAAAGTTCTGTAAATTAAGAAATCCTGAATTATTGGTAGCAAAGTCAGTCTTAACTCTGACTCAGTCCAAAAAAACAAATTCTCTCCTTCAGTAGCACTTCAGGCTAAAAATTAAATTCTGATTTCTTGCATTATATTCTGTACAGTAAGGCACAAAACATCTAGACATCAGATTTTGTCTCGTTCAGATCTGAGACTATACATTCAAAACAGTTTGATGGAAGAAAAATCAATTATTATATTTTACAAGCCTTCTTTGTTTGGCAGATGAAAGCCGTAGTTTCCTAGTTACTTCCTGGCTAGAGGGACCAAGATAACAGCTGCATCCAGGCTGCAGCGAATCCAACGCTTCCTGGACAGACCAGCCATCTTCCATCTTCCATGCCACAAAGCAAATCCCAGGACTCCACAGAGTCAGACAGGCCGAAACTTGCTTCCACGCTCACGTTTTCGTGCACATGCTCTGCAAGTAAACCCGGACGTGTGGAGCACTCACTGCGGCACACACAAGTGCTGTAAACTTAAGAGGCAGCAGATAGCAAGGCTCCACGTGGCTGCGGAACCGTGCTGCCTGCCACCTTATCAAGGATGCGCAACCTCATCTGCTTCTGATTGGAAAGATCACAGAATCATAGAACTGCCTAGGTTGGAAGGGACCTTTTGGATCATCTAGTCCAACCATCAACTTAAAGATGAGAAAAGGCGGGAGGCCAGAAAGACTGTGCACATTTTAAGGAACCTGTACGATTGCCTCTCCCCACCTCAGAAAGAAATCCAAAACATACAGCAAAGTCAACAACATCACCTCTCAGGTAAGTTGGGCACATCATCATCCCTTCATGGGTCTCTTTGCACCTTGAATAATCCTGTACCTCCCATGGACCCCCATCCACCAAAAAAACCCATGCTAAATATATGCGGGGGTTTGCAGCATTTATTTTTTTTTTTGTTACTAGAAATAATATGCTTTTCTAGCCAAGGGTATTGAGTGCCTGGCAGCTATGTAGCTACTTCCAATGGCTCTGGCATTTCTAGACTCGAGAGGCAGCAGGAGAGATCAGTTCTTACATTTCGCACAGCACAGACAGATACAGGATATTCTTCACCCTTCATTAATAATTCTCCACAATGTTCTATGGCTCTAGAAGCTTCAAGTTTTGGAGTTCAATCTTAACTAAGGCATCCAAAAAGAAAACAAACAAAAATCCTCACCGTAACACCTCTGCTTCCACAAGAAGGTAGCTTGCTTTTTTTTTTCTTGTAATTCAATCCTAAAAATTCCTTCTCCCCCAGACTTTGAGTGCACTTCCTCTGTATCTCAGATCTTACAACTTCTATGTGTTCTCTTTATCAGGGGAATGGTCCCACGCTAATAGTCTGAATCAAGATAAACCTGAATCCTAATAAAAGATCAACTTAAAAAAAAAAAAATTATGTACCTCACATAAACTGCCCTTTTGTAATGGAGACTTCTGCCAATAGCAGATGGAAAGACCTTTGAAAAATAAGACATCCCATATGCTGTCTGTGGCAACTTTGCAGCTCTACTATTGAAATCATCCACTTCTTTCCTTCCAGGCCACCACCTTTAAGTGACCTTGAGTAAAACATCAAGGCGATACACATCAAGGCGATACACATAGTGTGCAGCTTCTTGGGATGTCATTCAGTAAAATCTAAGGAAAGAAAATTACTGCTAGCTGATTTTTCAATCCTTGCGTATATTAGTGTGCTGAAATGCATGGTTGGAGCCATTGAAATCAGATTCAATCTACATTTTACAGTACTTAGGAGGAAAGCTATTTTAATTTTGTTAGTTGCCAGAATGTAAAATCCTGAAGGCAAAAAGCTTCCAGCAGAAAAACAAAACAGATCTTAAAGGGGAAAGACATTACCTAGCTTGATGAAAAACAAAGGAAAGCTTAAGCAAGACCTAGTTAAGTACAGGTCCAGAGAAAGGAAGTAATTCCTGTTCTTCCACGCAGCTGATGCTGGTGTGGGGCTCATAACACGAGATGCAGCACCTTGTTCACCAAATCTAAACATATCAAATTAACAGTGCTGCAGAGCAACTCCTCAGCTGCCAATAAACAACTGCTCCAAGGCCCTAAGCGACGTATGAGGAACACGCTCCAAGTCTGAAGCATTTACTTTTGGATATGCAATGCCACCAGATGTCCCAGCTTTTCTTACCTGCAGACTAATGCATCAAAGTGGTTTTGATGACGTTCCCTCTGAAAGCTCATTTGCTCAGAGACCACAGCTCTATGTCCATCGCTTCCAGACATGTGCCCAGCCCATTAGTTAAAGTGGACCTCAGCCAGGCGTGAGCAGAGGGGTGGTTTTACCAAATTAGCTAGAGTACACAGCATGCGTTTGTGCCAATTCTGTGCTTCAGTCTGGGTACAAGGCGGCAGGACAAAGTTATACCCTCAAAATGTTTTGAATCAAGAATCAACAGACTGTGCTTGCACCAGTACAGCGCTCTGCATCGCATTAACTACGGTGGTCCTGATCTGGTAAGACATGACCCAGAATATAATGGATTTTCTAAGGCCTAAGGCATCTGCTGCCACTTGAAGAGCTTTTCTCAATGCAAGGCACCCTGCATTTCACAGAGGCAATAATCAAACCCCAAACAGTTTCAACCATACCTTGCTCTCAAAGACACCCTTCTCTTTCTGTATCCCAGGACAGTCACCAGAGCCCCGACTTTCCTTCCTTCCCCACTGAACAGACCTGATGCTGGAGCTCACATCCCTGGTTGCTTGACCTTCAGCCAGTGCACGGATCCTGCATCGCTCAAACCTTCCCCACCAACATGAGGCAAAGGACACAGTTGTTTTTACTGGTACATTCTTTATGAGAGATCTTTGCTTTGGCTTTATCCTTGTGGGTTTTAATAATTATGCACATACACAGAGAGCTCGCAATCAGCGTACTTTGAATTAAATTTTAACCAATTTATGAAGTATTAAAAACCACAAAATTTTTTATAACATTTTAATTGTAGTATTACAGAACTCATCTGGTAACACCTAATTATAATTCTAAATGAGCAGCAATTAACAAGCTATTTTATGGTGCCTAAGTCCAAAACAAACAAGGTCAGGACAGTCCTGCAGAAGGGAGGCCAGTCTGTCTTTGGGATGCACTCATTCCCCGATTTCTGCATCACAGCATTACATTTTAGAAACCGTATCACCCATCAAGTACAGGACTTGCTGTACCGCTGGATCCCTGCTGCAGCATACACATCACCAGGATAAGCTCATTTGAAGTGACATGTGCCAACATCATGTCACTGGTGGGGAAGGCAGGAGCAGCTCCAGCAAAAGCAAACGCCCCCACACATCAAGAAACAAAGACCCCAAACCAGGATAGGGGTTGAGGACAGCGATGAAGGAGTCTCTCTTCTTCGTGCAGAAGCCATAAAACTCCCTGCAGTAAAGGCAGCCCATCTACTATTTGGAAAAAAATTAGTTCATCTTGGCATGGTGAACACTTCAAATTTACCCAACACCTACTAGCGGGAGGAGGGCCGCTACTGCCAACAGAGCCACAGATTTCAGGTCAGAAATTCCAGGACATTCCCCACTGACCTGGATACTGTTCCAGAAATTCCTTGGAAGAATCTTGCTCCCTCTCCCCTTGGCTAGTAAGCAAAGCCTTTCTACTTGGTAAGCATCCACTGAGTATTTCAAAAGTGGCTATAGCAGAGAAGTATCCGTCAGCAGCACTTTAGGGGTCAACTGGCTTTGCTTCAGAATGCATTACCCTTTGCTGACAGGTTGGGCTTAAACTTTATTTTTATATCTTATCCTTTTAAAAGAAAAGTTCTTTGCAGTTGAAATGTGAGGGGAAAAAACCTGAGCCTAAATCATACGCAATGTACAAGGTAATCTTCTCTTCTCAGAGGGAAGAGAAGGTTTCTGAAAAGGGCTTTGCGACAGACTCATGTATCTGTTTTTCCCTTTCCCATTTTTTTCCCCCATCTTCTAGTGAAAATGAATCTGAAACCTCTCCCAGGAAGAACAGGAGCCGTTCCCGACTGTAAGAGAGAAGGCAGCAGAACAGGAACTCGCCTGATGCAGCTGGTATCCTCTCTGCCTGCAGGAGCAATGCATTAGATATTTTGAACTAACATTAAAGACATGGAAACATTTGGAAAAGTATCAATGATCAGCTTTTTAAGCGGAAGAACAAAGTACCCAGGGCACTGTCAGGGCTAAATCAGCAGTCCTGCTCTGGGAGATGCCGGCAATAGAAAACTTGTTTTATGTATGCAGGTGCTTTATGAGAAACAATTTGTTTACGGCCCTTTTTAAAAGAATACATGAAGGAATTTGAACAGCTATTCCTCATGAAGCACTGCTGTTCATAGTAAAGCTTATTCTGTCCTCCAAGCTCGCAGAGACAATTCCTGACAGATTAACCTTCTGCGTCACACCGAGGGCACCGGCAGTAAAGGGCTGCTTAAGGTGCTGCAGATTCCTCACCGCTGTCGCACTTCTGTCCCACCCGCAGAAGCACTAAAGCCTCGCAGCAGATGGGCCACGGTGGCACAGATCTCTGCAAAAGCATTCTGGGCTTGCTCTTCAGCTGAGACTTACAGGCTTCAGAAAACTTCGCAGTCCAGTCAACCTGCCTTCATCCAAACTGGAGGGTGCCGGCTACCTGGCATCTCCTAAGGAAGTCACCACTCTCTGATGGAAAAGAAAGTAAAAACTATGTATCCTCCTTGACAGCATTCATCGAGAAACAGTTAAGAGTCATATCGCTGGCTGAAACAAACTGATCAACTCCGGAAAATGGAAACCCTTCCTGAGCAAAGGCAACAGGAGAGTTCCATGAGGGCTGAAATGGACAGCCGGGACTTCTCAAGATACAAACATCCTTCTGCGCATTTCGCCACCAGCAAACATGGAAAACCATGTCCCTTGAGTATACAGCAAAGCTTCTGGATACGCTGCCATTTCTTTTACTTATTAGTTCACCACTGACCACCAGAAGTTTGACCAATGCTTGCCGCATGCTTGTCCTGGCCTCCTTCCCCAGGAGGGCTGGACACGGCAGTGTTGTGCTCCAAGTCCTGTTTTGGCATTACAGTGGATAAAAAGCCGCAAGATCAATCCCAACTCCTTAATGCAACTGGGAGGAGGGCAACCTTTTAAGAACCTAGCAGACACCCTTACCCAATGTGCAAATATCTCCTCAAGAGCCTTCACTGCCCAGCAGCATCAGCACTGCGAGAGTGATGTCAGAAAGAGTTAAAAAAAAAAAAATCTTAACTCAGTGTGTAGACTGGCTTTTGCACACCGGGTGAAGAACCCTTATTTTCTGAGACAGGAAGAGGAGCCAGCAGCATTTTCTTTCTTCACTGTGCGGATAGGAAAGGAAAAGCTGATCAAAACTGCTGCCTGAGGTGAGGATGCACCAGGAAGGCCAACCGAAAGTACTGGCACAGCAGACTCATAGGCAGCAACCATCGTTAAGACCGAGACCGAATAACTACTGACAGACAGTTGTATGAAGCAGGCAAAGTTGGTTTTTCCTTTTCAAACAGACCAACAGCCCTGGGAAAGCCCACCATCCCCAAACCCTTTTCCATCAACTGTCCAAGAGAATTTCTCGCAAGTTACTGGAGGCACAAAAGCTGCAGAGGCTTGGCTCTTCATCTTTGAAAGCGTTCTACTTGAATTTATCACACTACATGCAAGTCAAACTTTATTTAACCGAACGAGAATCCTATAAGCCCCCCTTTCCTCACCAGAGAGTGGGAACAAGCAGAACAGCTACTGCCTTCTTGCTTTACTGAATTCATTATATTAAACCAAAAGCAATGTCATCTTAACTTGAAAGGACTTTTAAAAGAGCTTGAAGCAATTCTGCTGCTGCAGCATTTTTGTATTTTGGATTAACTACAAGCCTTCTTAACCCCCTCCGAGTTTGTAAACGCACATACCCGTATCCTCCTAAGCTTTCAGAGCAGTCAGCAATCTCTGAAATGTTAGCAAGCTGAGAGTTAAGGCATACACCATGTACAACTACTGTAATTTGAGCTCCTCTACAAGTTAAAGAAGTCCAAGTTTTAGGTATTTTTGTCCACAAGAAAGGACCTGCAAAATTTGGTAAATTATCTCAGACATTCCTCACATCTCATGTGCAATTTCCCCAATTAACATCCCAGGCTCACAGGGACAATGAAAAGGCCAAAGTCCTACTACAGGAGACAGTGCTAAAATATTATTAAATGTTACCTTTAAAACATTTCCAATTAGTATTAATATAAAAAGATTTTTCTCTCAAGGGATTTTGTAAATTCATGATTATCATCACAGTCTTTAAGCTCTTACTCAAACAGGATTTTGGGGGTATTTTTTTTGCCAAGAGAGTGTATCAGAAGCTCCAAAAAACCCCCTTAGTAGCAACTTTATTGAGTATTAAAAAAAACCTGCCACGAATAACTGGTTCTGTTTGATGTAGTTTGTCATTTTTCTGGACAGCTGAAAGCCTTAGGCAAATGTGCAGGGAGAAACAGCGAACCACCTCATCCATCTTTTGTTTATTAAACCCCGAGTTTATTCAAGTGGCTTTGAATCCTGAACTACACAAAGTCTTGTGAGCCATTCCACACTCAGCAATAGACACTGGGGGACAGAGGGAACCAAAAAAGTCCTTTATTAACTTCTGGAGAAAGCATCAGATAACGAACCCTTTCATCTCAACTCACGCAGCTGAAGAATGGTGAGAAACGACAGCGGCCAGAAGCAGACCAGCTCCAGCATGGGGCTACCAGAAGATCTTCTCAGGTGCTTGATACAACCCCTGCTGAAAGCATCTACGTTGCTCCTGCCCCAGAAGCCTTCAATGGCTCTGTACAGGGCAGGCCCTGCCTGTGGAGGACACCGTTTACAAAACAATCAAAGAACCCATTTAAAACACACTTTTAATCTTTCTTCTGACTTTGCCATGTTTTCAGAGGAACGGGTGCATTTCGGAGATGGTCATACGTGCTGTAGATGAACGGATTCCAAGCAGTGCCAAGTTATTTCAGACAAACGGTATCTAGAGGAGACGGATGGAGTCCCAAGATCAAACTGTGAACGCTCCCAGCTCAACATTACTCTGAAAAGGGCTGTCTATACCCTGCCCATTCACACAAAAAAATGGGAGAAGGAAAACCCATTTTTATTTACAAAATTCTATCCAAAGAATGCCCTGGGGGCCACTGTATCATTAATTTTCATACTAAATTCAATAAAAATACACACTTGTTATTTAGATTAAACAGCTGCAGCACCAAGGGGTCTTGCTGCAGCATTTAAGACCTTGTTGAGAGCATGCCCTGCCCTAATCCAGGCAATGAGCACATTCAGAAAGCCGACATGGGCAGTTTGACTGGCAGTAGGTCTAGCCCCAGAGGTCCCACACATCACTGCCTACGTCTGCATTTCCCCTGCCTTTGCTGTCTCTCCTCACACATTTCCCAACGTCCAAGCGCGTTTCAAGACAGCGGAGAGGATGTCATTTGTAATCTCAATTCAGCGCAACATGAGGTAGCCAAGAAAGAAGGAGCCCAACTCTTCCAGGTTAGTTTATGGCACCTGTGCAAGAAGAATTCGTTTCTATTCCACAGTGATGTGTCCAGTCCAAACACACAACGAGAGAAACAGATGCATTCAAGACGGGCTCACATTTTGCATGCCGCGTGTTAGAGAAGCTGTGTGTCCATGAGGATGTACACACTACAGCTGGCTGCATCCTCTAACTGATCCATTAGTATTTGGTCAATGACAAGAAAAGTACAGCCTTTCCTCCCCTTAAGTAAGACACTAATCTATTACAACTCTACAAGCTAGGGTAATTAATCAAAAGTCTATCATACCATATAAAATGAAAATGGCTCTAAGATGTGCCTGTACACATCAATTAATTATTAAAGGAACATTAGTTGAAGCTTTTCACCTGCCATTTAAAAGTTAGGGATAAAATGACATGACATGCATACAACTAGTGCAGCACAGTCTGCACCCGCGTTCACCCACCCACCGCAGACACCCCAGTTGCGCCAGTACCTGCTCTGCTACTGCAGACTGGTTCCAGTACACCCCAACAGGGACCAGAGCCTGCCTGCAAGGGATGCTCGGTACGCACAGCTGCGAAATCACGGTGGGGAGCCGGCGGGCAGCCCCTCCAAACAACGATCGCAACAAGCATTTGCACATGTTTGCCTGACATTTCCACTTTTGTTTCAAAATAAAGTCCTCAAGCAACAAGCGGAGGGCTCGGTAAACGGTAGCACAGGCGTTCCTAGAAACCACCAACCGTGTTGTTTTCAGCTGTGTTCGCGCTGCTGTAATCAATGGAACCACTTAGCAGTGATGAGTACATACCAGCAAGAAAAAAAATGCCCATCCTTTATGCCATTGCTGTATCTTCTTCCAGACCAACCAATGAATGAAGATCACTGACCGCACTAGGAGACCAAGCACTGAGAGGGCTGGTGCTTAATTACGCTGATGTAAATACACCCCGGCTCAGGAGCAGACTAAAATCACCTCTGTAGCACATAAGCCAAGAGCAGAAGACAGCACAGCAGCTTCAGTCCTCTCTCGTATTTCTACCACTTATGACCTGAGCTTTATTCTAATTGCACAAATTGAAGAATGATTAGCAGTTGTGTGGACACTAAATGCCCCGTTGATGTAACCGAAACAGATTTGCTTTATTCAGAATGATTACTTAAGGCCATAGCTGTGAAACTAGAATGAATCAAAATAAAAACATACATTAAAAACACACAGCATCACCTCAGAAACGAGGGGGATAGCAATATAGCCCTAGTAATAATTTAAAAGCCTCACACTTTAACATTATGCTTTCTAGAAATGGAGAGGCAGGCGCCTTTTTCAGGCAACACCATAAACCCGCTACAGTGAGCTTCTCGTCCTTTACAGTCTCTAAAATGAACTTTTATGAAGATGAATACTAACAAAATTCACCCCATCTATGTTTTGCATGAGGTTTCTACCTAAGAATCCATATTCAATTTTATGATGAATTTATTTTATGGCTGAAAAGTGCTATGCACAACTGAAGATCAGCAGAAACACAGGGTCAAGTCAGAGACCAGCTTCCACGAGCCTGGGGGAGGCGAATGGTAAGTGCAGCCCTGGATAGACCGCAGCTGCCTGTGCTGCGACAGCTTCACAGGCAGCATGCTCCCTAATAAACCGCCAACGCCAGCACTCCCGGTGTTGTTTGGAAAGTAAATGCTAAGCTACAACTTTAAACATTTTTGCCTCACCTCCCGTTTTCCACAGATGCTCCTCTTCACAGCTTATCTCCCAGCTGAACGGTGAGAAACGGGGGACCCCAGACGGGCTGCCAGCCAGCCTTTTCAGGCTTCAGTTTTAATACCATTACCTATGAATACGTGAAATGTACTTGGCCTCTAAGTCACCTCATTAACCCTGGCAGCAAAGCAACTAATATAAATACAGCTTACAATATATACTCGATAAGAAAGCCATACATTTTTCCAAAGCACTTCATCTAGAAAGGTAAATCTCGCGAGGTAAGTTTCTAGCTGCTAACCAGCTATTTCCCTCTCCCCACAGAGGAAGAAATTGTGTTTTTCTCTGACAGCAATATATGATGTTATTGTCATTACAGCTGTTTTAGAACAGCTTTAAACTACACTTGTGTTTCAGAACTACCTGCCAGAGCCCTTCTTCAAAACTTTAATCTCTCAATATATTGTTTTAAGGGAAGCTTTTTAGTTTCAACTGTCCAAGTCATCAAGTACACAAAAGAAAATGCATACTTAAGAGGTGGATGATACAATCCTACCTGCTGCATTCAAAATACCATCCACAGTTTCCTTCCCTGGGGCTTTCCCAACCTGGATGACCAGATTTTGTGGGTGCTATGAGACAGCAACACAGGGCTGAAAAAACCCAGAAAAGGTTCCCTAGAAGCAGAGACTGGCCAGTGGAAGAGATCTTGTTAGACATCCTCCTCACTGCCATTTGAGCCCGTCTCAGCTGCTGTGCCTCTCCACATTTCACTTAGTAAGCAGATCTCACTTCTTCTATTTGACTCCAATGTAGACCCTGCTAAGAGTTTCTTTCCAAAGGACTTTTAAACGATGCACGCACATATTCACATATTATTTGTGCATATTTTACATTTCTATAAATGTATTTCTACAAAAATGATGCCACGCATGGATTTTATAGTCAACACATGGTAATTTCCTTTTGAACAGCTCCAGTGCCACTGTTGTGCTTTGCTGCGAGGCCAGAGGCAGGAGAGCGGAGGAGCTGCATTCCCAGCAGCCGGGCAGGTCCGGAGCTCCCAACCCGCCTCCGAGCGCAAGAACTCCCCTTCACTCCTGCACCTCACGCTCCCCAACTATAAAAGCAGCAATAGCGCTCTGCCTCCCCAACACTATTTTGTGAGAACAGATTTCTTAAAAAACAAAACAAACAAACAAACAAAAAAAACCAACCAAACCAAAACCACAACTATGAAACTCTGAGGAGTAAATACTGCTACCTTGAAAACATCAGAAGCTTACTCCAGTTACCAGGCTCCTATAAAAACACACAAAAAATTTTCCTGCAAACATTTTCTGGACTAATTTTATTCTTCTGTTTCTTGAAATTCCACTAAACCTTTAGTTTTAGTACAACAATTTATACCACCACTTTGGAGAAAAGCTGCGAACCATTTGAATTCTATTTTTTACACCTTAAGAGAAGCCTAAAAATATACAGGTTATCTCATAAACCCTGCAACAACAGAGGTTCGGCTCTAGCAAAAGAACAATGAGATAAGAAATCAAAACAGTCATCTATCCGCTGATAATGCATAAACACTGTATTTATTAGCCCTCTTCATACACTGATTTTAGACTAACCTCTTTCTATCCGTAGTAACAGCAGAAATGACCATTTCAAAAACACCATCATCCAAATGTCACGAGAGAAAGAGAGAGAACAAATGATACCTCCTGCGAGAGATTTACTTCCCCGCATCTCCTCTGGCATTCAGAGGCTGGCAGGCGAGGAGAATCACCCAGCGCCCGTGTCTCATCTCGCCCTTCAAAGCCGAGACAGGCTCCGGGACGGAGTGAGCCTGGGAGCTGCACCAGGAGGTCCGGCCAAAACTCCCCGTCTCTCGGAAGCCTGCTCCGGCTCCTCCTCCATCTCACAGAAGGGGATCCGGTCAGCGCTCATCTTTCTAATTACACACACCAACAATTAGCTGGAATCTCGGTGGGCTGTACACGTCACCTGTTAACCAGGCTCCGTGAAAAAGGGCTAAAACTGGATGTGGCAGATGGAGCTATATATCCTGCCCGTCTCTGGGGAGCGGATTTGTAATGCAAAACACTGAATTCAAGATGCGACCCATGGATACAAGGAAGCAATCAGAACCAAACTGATTAAACAAGACCCAGGTCTCAGCACTGCGCGCAGAATACTAAGCAGAAACAAAAGACACCTCGGAGATGGAAACACCCTGCCTGCCCAGCCACGCACCAGCCAGATCCTCCCTGCACTGGATGACTGTCTACTCAGGAAAAACAGACGAATCTTCTAACGACGACGCCAGAGACACCCGCGTCCCGATGACTCTGTCTGTCTCAGATACACACAGATGAAAACCTCGGGTTGTCGAGTTGCCCGCTTTATAACGGGGAAGCCCGGAGCAGCGATACTGTCATCCACACAGGCAAACACGACTGCTCATTGCCAAGTCCTCCAATTCAGATTTTAAGTATCCCATGTCAGAAGACAACTCTGGATTATTAGCCTGGCCTCTCTTACAACCCCAGGGACATCACATTTCATCCAGTTACCGTGATGATCCTGATCCCAACACCTGTTTGACTAAAGCACATCTGGATTCAGAATGGGAGGAATCCAGACTGACGCCAGGGACAGACACCAGGACACAGAGGGGACACACTACTACTCCTCCCTCTCCCAAGACCCCGAGAGGTGGGCTTTGCTTCCAGCTAAAGTTCTGCTGGCTCCAGCACCCAGTCACACCTTCTTGCTCTGCTTTTCGCTGCGATACTAAAGAGCATTTTTAAATCCTTGCATTGGGAACTGTGCTTTCCCTTATCAACGCTGATCTGGCTTCACAAACCTCCCACTCGTTTTGCTTCATGGGCTAATGGAAGAGGAGAAGAATTAAAGAGTCCTCTGAGATCCTGCAACCACTCTCTTACAAATACTCCTCTAACACACACACGCGCTTCTCTGCTACACCCTTGCTCAAGTAGCCATCAGGAAAACTGCAATTCAGACTTTTAACAGCTCCTCCAGTGAAACACAAAAAATGAACCACCCTTAAAGGTGGTTTTGTTCCACTTTCGCTCAGTAAAACGCTTACCCCTCAGACAGCCGGAACCAGCCTCAATACATTATTTCACTGTCTTACACCTCCCTGCTCAGTGGATGATGTCACGTAGCCTTGCAAGAATAAACATATTCTGACACGCACCAAAAAATGAACCAACTAAGCTATAAGCAGAGACAGTTTATGTAGTGCTTTGTAGATACCTTTACACTGCCTGGGCCCCACAGCCGAGTTATTTAATTTTTTTTTTTTATCCAGGGCTTAGAGAGAAGAAAAACTTTTGAATGCCAGTAGAGTGCTCGCCTGCTGACTTACCAAAGCACGTCCTGCCAAGCTGCAGCAGAGCCTGCACGCCTCAGTCACCAAGTGCTTTTGGAAAATTCCTGTTACATGCACACACACACACAAAAGAGCAATCTAATAATCAGAATATTTAGAGACACATTATTCATAGACACTCATATGGCCTCTAGGAGGACACTTATGATCTGGGTGAACTGACATTAGACACAAAGGATGCCGTGGCACCCTTTCTCCTCTCCTCCCCTCCCGCCTGCCAATTTTTTCAGGGTTTGAGGTTTTCATTTTTTATTTATTGCCTTTCTCAAAGCTTGACAGAAATTTTCTGTTATTCCACCAGACTTTATCCCTTTCTGTTTGAAAAATGTTGATTCTCCCCCACCATCCCACACATCTCACATGGAATTGCTACAGCCTCTTTCGTGTAACAACAACAACAAAAAAAAAAAAATTGCGTACCTTTATCTTAGTACAAAATCTGCTGTTTCAACAACACCAGCACTGCCTGGACATCAGAGTTCAGTGTTTAACTGAACCAAAGAAACTGCATCCCGCTGTTCTTCTCGAATGCAAGGGGCTGCAGAGCCCAGCTCCACAGGCTCAAGAGGGTGGCAGAGCCCTGGGCGTGAGGGCAGGGAGCGATGGCTACCGCCCCCATCTGCTCCCTCTCCTGCAAAGGACGCCAGCGCTCCTGCGCTGCATGTGGAACGTGCAGCTGATGCCCCTGCTAGCTCTTGGCTGACGCGGTTGTGTTGGTACTACACAGGCTTATAATAACATAGGCCTAAAATATCTAACAGTCTTCCCCTGCATTTAACACATAGGAAAACCAATGATAATTTCACTGACGACTATCAAACACTATTGCCCAACCTCCTTTTCAAGGGGATGGAGCGATGCTGAAGAAGATAACGGATGGGTAAGGGTGGTGATACCCTCGGCTCCACAGGCTCCTCCCAAGCGAGACAGACTTCACACCTTTCTGCCAGGCGCCGTCTCAACCCTCCCACCCTAAACAAGATGGGATTTTTAAATTTCTTTTTTTTGTCGTTCTTTTAAGACATGCCTAAATACTGAACATGCAGCTCCACTTCTGCATTCCCAATCTCCACCATCTGTAAACAAGAGTGAGGACTGGCAAATGTGGATGATGCATCAGGATATGCGGCCAACCTTGGGTATTTTGCAATGCACGTTCAGATCTTTGGATGGGAGATGGTAAGTAAAAAGCAAAGTAATATTACAGAGTACAGCAGGATCTCTCTCATACAAACAACTTAAAAGTCACCTTTTAATGATAAATCTCACCATCGGGAGTGTCAAGCACAGCATGACTGGGCTGAGGGAGCGGAGAGGAGAGTTGGTGAAGATAAGGTGTTTTTTCTTTCTTGAATTTTTTAATAAAAATGCAGCTATGAGACTAAGTTTATTTTTGCTAGGAAATCTTGAGAGTAAAATGATTGCTATTTCTATATCCAGGTGCTTTTCATATGTAGAAGTCGAGTCATTTGAGATCCAGCATAGGTCTGCTCTTGAAGTTAAAAAAGCCTGTCCCTTACTTCCGCTTCACAAGTAGGGCACGATCAGCCGGCTTCCATGTAACATGGACAAACATGATTTCAGCATTATTCATCACTCCAATTTCGATAATGAAATGAAAAGTATTCCTCAAACTAAAGGGTTTAAAAATCTAACTACCTCCCATTATCTTCCAGTCCTCTAGAAGAAATTAAGTTGATGTCCTCCAAGAGATTTAATGGACAATAACAGACTCTTCACAGTCCATCTCAAAACACTAAAGGACTGTTCCTGGAATGACCAGTTGTCTACCTGGGTAACACTGACAATAAGCCCTAAACCCAGCCACCAGTGAATACATTTTCTGGAAAAAGTAACTGTAAGACCTCTTCAAGTTGAAAATTTTATCAATAACAAGCCGTCACTGCAGAACCAGTATATCCATCTGTTTTGAGGTTACCTCCATTTAAACTTGAAATATTTTGAAGCAAAGTCCAGAGTTCATCCATAAAGCTTTAAGCGATAACATCACTGGCAAGTCACTGAGAACACAACTGGAAGCCAACCATCCAATAAACACTACAAAGCAAAAAAAAAAACAAAAAACAAAAAAAAACACAAAACCCCAAGGATCTTTCCTTTTTTTTTTTTAAGATTTGACTTCATAGACTCAAAACTTTTAAGTAAAATAGGTCAGTACTAGTATTCACACCTTTGAGAATGTAATCATGCACTTTAAAATAGTAGAAATTTTTAAATTTTTACATCAATCCTTTCAAAACCAACAGCAGGTTTGTTCAAAACAAGTAGAGGACTCTTCCACATCAATAGGATCACTGCTACCCAGGGTTCATAGTCCGAGTTTTCACTCTAGTCTCTAGTAATGTAATACATTCGTCTCTTGTAACCGAGGCCGTAATTTCCTAAGCGCATCTTTCGGCAACAGTGACGGCTTCAGCCGTCACGGTGCCCAAGTCCAGCCACCTCCCTGGCTGCGTCAATACACTTCTGTGCAGTGGATTGGATCGGGGAACCAAGCTGAGTTAAAAATAAACAAGAGAGGGAAACAGAATACAATTCTCTCTAACCTGAAGCCGACTCCTGATTTATTGCCCCGCTGCCAGTGACAAAGCAGGTTTGGAACAAGCAGGAGATGGGCAGAGACTGGTGAAGCCCAGACCATCTCTGGAAGAAACTACACACAGCAGCTCAATTACTTCATACTGTAAAGTACTTACTCACCTCTAAAAAAAGACTTCATCAAGATTTTGATTTATTTTCTTTTACAAAATAATCCCCTGCCAGGGTTTATGGTTGTATTTCAACAACATCAGAAAAAACAACTTAAAACCTACATCCTCTGCAGAAAACAACCTCTAAGGAAAGCACCAGCAGTCTTCCACAGCCAGAGCAGCACTCCTCTCTCATCATCAAAACTTCCAGGAGGTTAAAGCCTTTGCCAGCTTTTCCAAAGGAGAATCTTCTGGTAAGTGTTGTGTTCCAATACAGCACTCCGGAGTTTCTACTCCTCTTTGGGTTCAAAGTCGCTGCCACACACTTGCTCACCTTTTATGAGAGGTTTACTAAGTAAGGAGACAGAAGACTTCAGGATTTACAACTCATCTGGACTAAGTTCCTTCAAACAGCACGGCTACATTTGATAAAGATCGGTTAGTGAGGATAGCCCCTCTTTGAAAATATGCCTTTGAGGATTTGTCTCCTTTCTGAGCCAGACCAAAGATTGTGTCTCTGCCCTGTCGTTTGACCTGGGAATCACAGCTGATGGCACTGCGGAGCCAAGATGGGACCTGTAATTCCCTAACAATTGCGCAAAACAATGGAGAACAGCCCATGGAGAGTGGATTATATTACTGAAACTTCTTTAAACATTTTCCCGTTTATTCTGGGAAAAGGTTCAGAGCAAAGTGTTCACCAGCAAACTCTGACAAGAACAATACAAGGTGGCACATGCTTTGCATCCAGTCCTTAGATGATGCTTCCTGGACAACAGCTGTCCAAGGCAATAAGGCTGTGCCCTATCAAAAAACTTATTTTTATATAGCTTTAATAGAATGTTACAAAGTCACCATAATTAGGGCCCCCATCCTACCTATTAGCGCCTACAAATTACTGGTCAACATGCAAAAAATAATGATGCAATGGCAGAAAAAGGGTATTTGGTAAAGTAAGTAACATGGTGAATATTTTCTTTCTCTCTTCCTTTACCAAGTGATTAAATAGAGAGATCAGAGGCTCAGATTTCAGCAACAGATGCTTAATTCTGAAGGCTTAGTCCTTCCTGGCCAAAAACTTTGACATTTCACTAGATTGGTTTATTGATCAAAATAAGAATGCGTACCCCAGGTAACTTTTGTTTTGAAATAATGAGATCATAATCTAACTTGCAACATACTTGTTACTCTTATATCACCAATGAGTACGGTCTTTATTATCTGCTTCTGTAATCCTCTTTATACAGTCTGGTTCTTCAGCACTGTGTGATTTGTGCTCACAGCGGCACCAAAGTGTCTCCTCTTTAAACACTATTCCCAGTTCAAAACTGTCACAGTGTATTTAAAAACTATGCAAGGAAAAGAAAACAAGCTGCACTGTACAGCTTTCCCACACTATATAATTGACTTACTCATTTCCATAAACCCCAGTGAGAAGTTACCAGTTTGTCAATCTATTCTCCTCCACACACCAGATTTTGGGATAATGCACTGAAATGGCTGATTTACTAATTCTGCCCTAGGTGCTACTTCAGTAGCAGATGCCACCTAGCCCAAGAGAATAGTCTCATTTAATAAGGAGCAAAATGCAACTACAAAGCTGGCCTAAATTTAGTACAGATCAACCACCAAGGAAGGAACATTTATGAGGACGTGGGAAAGGTCTGTGTTACCAGTACAGATGTGACCCACACATCTCATCTACACCGACATGAGGTGCTATTAGGTGTAAAACAAAATATTGAAATATGGATATACGCAGGGCCTACTATATCTTAGTATGATTGCTGGAAACTCCATTAAGGTCATAAATATAGGGATAGCTGACAAGGAGTTCAACAGAGGGATAGATATTCTCCCAGTAGGAGAAAATGCTCTTAACAACTACCTGTGGGATTATGAAAATAGGCTACTTAAGTATCTGCTGCTATTAGTGATATTGTACTGCCTGCCAGATCTATGAGAGTTTTCACTTTGAACTCATGCTTGGAGTGCTTTTTCTTTTATCAAGGGAGTATAAACACTAATCTTTGGGGAGGACAAACAAAGCAATCCACCCAGCATGGAGAACGGACGCACTCATTAGCCCACCAGGAGCATTAGTAACTTGTGGTATCAGCACGTTACAGGAGAGACAGTCATTAAATCACTGCAGTTGTCACTTGTGAGCGTGAGTGGCGTGGACAGGGGTGTCTGAACACAAAAACATCACCGACCCGAGGACCTCGCCAACCATGCAAAGCAGAGCAGAGGAGATTAAGCGCCATGGGAAGCAATGAAGGAATCCTGCAAACACCACTGCTGAAAGCGTTCAAAGAGAGAGAGAATTCTGCCCAGCCATCGCATGTGATTCTTTTCCCTGAACTACACATTTTTCTTCTGATTGCACACTAATTTGGCAAATTTTCTTCCTTCACCGGTGAAGGAGGATACTGAAGTGTTTACAGAATCTACCATTTTTATCATTCTTTCACCCCTGCCATGTCACTGGCATAAAGCTCACTCTTCATTCTAAAAATACTTTATACAACCTTGTTGGGTCCACATGAAGACTTTCAGGGCCACCAAGAAGACCAAGGAGCACTAGATGCGTTCCATAAACCCAGAATTACAGATTGCATCTTAGGTTTCTAGAAAACAAAGGTTTGAGTGATTAACACAACTATTTCTGAAATTAAATAATTGCAGAGAAGCAGTGCTGTTTAGTGAAACTGAGAACTCCATACTACCAAAAATTAGAGGTAATTATAATGTATCTATAAAGGGTGCAGCATTCTGAGCGTTAAATCACCTTTAATTATGTTTTCTGGATTTGCAACACTGACACTTGAATTCCTAACATTACACTGATATACCACGTTAAATCCAATAGGCCAACAACTCCATTCTGAATCACCTTGAAGGCTTGCAAAACAGAGCTATGTTTGAACACATTTATCTTTTTCCTTACACTCTTTCAGCTATTCAGGGAGACCACAATGTATACTTCTGGAGTCATAATTGGTCACCAAAGCAACAGCCTGGATGCCAAAAAGCAGGATTTCAACTCGACTGCGCAGGGCGGCGGGGAGAGAAAGGTGACCACAATGCCTCCATTGTGGCCTTGATCCTGCAACTCAGCCCCACGGCGAACTACAAGTCGTTCATGCGCTGAATCCAAAATGAATAACTGGGAAAGCAACTGAAAATGAGACTTTGTTTTCTTTTAACTTCTGTTCCTCCTACTAATAGCCTTTAAAAGGGCCTGGGCATTAATCTTAGGCAGCAACAAGAGAGATGAGAAAGACCCCTAGCTAGATTTTCATCTCTCCAAGTAGGTCAGAAAAAAATACAATTAAAAAAAACAATAAAAAATTTTCCTCTTTAATCAATTCTCTTGAAGTTGTCAATTTTATATTTAGCACCAAACCTTAGAAAGGGAGGTTTGCACCACAGTTGATGCACAATGCTGACAGCAGATCTTGAGTTCCTTCCTCACAAGGGAAAAAAAACAGGTATCTACATACCAGAGGCCTTTTCCCATGTCATCAGCTAACTGTGGCTGTACGGATGGGTACGGCTGTACGGATAACCCCTCCTCAAAATTTTATGGCTTAACCTCTTACAAAGAGCTTAGGCTTCTTTCCAGTTGATATTCTGCTACAAGAGGATTGAGAGAGTGTATTTGTTTTCAGGTCTTTTTCCTCTATTTAGTGATGTCCTTTTCCTCCGATGCTCCAAGGCAGCTGTTTATCAGGTTTCACAATTCAGCTAAAAGAGGTTAAATTTGGAAATTTCCCTTGCTTGCCTCCTCTGTTTAAAAGGTGTTACATTACTCCCTTCGCAGTTTGCAGTTCAAACACTGCAGCTGCTAAAGATGTATTTATGCACATACACACGTTATTAGAAATATTTACGTTAATTCAATTGGAACAAAGAAATCCTGTCCCAACTAGACAGCGGGTTGCCGTGGTTCAGCTGCTGCAAAGCCAGCAGAGTGCTGGAGAGCCCAGGGATGAGGATGGGTATGTTCCACCAGCAATTTTCCTGCGTGCCCACCCTGCCTAAGCACCGGCACATGTGGACCACCCCAGCGCCCGCGCAGTGGTGAGCACCCTTCTCCATCAAATCCATCCACACAGCTCTTAAAGCTCCTACTAGGGAGTAAAGAGGGATGAACGGAGACAGCGCTGATGTCCAAGTGAGGGCAAAACCCCTCTCCATATAGAGCTCAGGAGCAAGCTGGTCACGCAGAGGGATGAGATGGGCAGGACAGGGAGCACCAGGAGCACCGGGAACCTGCTGATGCCAGCACTCTGCTGGCACTTTCCATGGCTGCCCTGGGCATAGTGAAGGCACTGTCTCTCCTCCGGCTCCCCGACTAACAGCACAGCTTTGTGAAAGGCATCTAGCACACAAGATATTCACTTTCAAAACCTCCCAGCTGCTCCTTTTGAACCTGCCACTGTCACGTGTCACATATTTCTTCCATTTCCTGCCCATAAATGGGCTTCAAACCCTGAAGGAGCAAAAGGCTTCTTCATTTCGAACTAAGAGATTAAGAAAGGTGGTCTGTCGCAAAGTGAGCAGCGTTAACCCTGATGGCCCCAGAAATATTAAGGAACAATACAAAGAATTAAGAGCCAGTCTTGAAGGATTTCAGAAGTGAGTTGCCTGTAATTCTTTCTCTCTGAGGCTTCTACAGCTGGATACATGTTGAAGGCACATGGTCTTACCAGCAGAGCAACGCAAAAAGCAAAGCCCGTTGAACAGCTCCATAACAAGTCTGCAAAAGCCTTGGCATGCACTGTAGACAAAAAGCAGGACAGGCCAAGATTTCTTAGTTTTTTTCTTTGGGATCACCTAAAAAAGATGAGAGTTTTACCTACATAGATAAGATAACAAGCCATTACCTCACTCGTGTGAGTAACGCTTAATAAAAGATTTGATTTGACCTCATTATGGCTGCATCGGAGAAAGGCATCACAACATCATTAAATAACAAAACAGTTAACACCAGCACTTGCTGAAATGCTTCAACCGTATCTGCCATCCCTAAATACCTCACAGTCTGCAAATGGGATGGTTTTATTGTTTTTAAATACACAGAGGCACGTATTCCTTAATTATACTTTAAACCAAGAACAAAGGTCGCGTATACACTCTTAGCGAGAGGCAACCATCCAGTCACTGTATGTTCTGTGAACAACCCCCATCACTTCAACAATTACCAGTAGACCTTTAGACTTATGCATCTCCTGGCCCCTTTCATATTGGAAAAACATCATTAAAACAGATTAAAACTGCTATTCCAGTCAGACCACTTATCTAATGCTTGAAGAAAATGTGTACCTGCAATTCTCTCCTTCAAAACAAATGATAAAAATTGACTGTTACTTCAGACTCTTCATCTCGGAAGAAAATATTCTCTCTAATCAGAGACTACTAAATCTACTCTGTCTTCTATTAAAACTACGTATTTGCATAATCACAAAACTGTTTCAAAGAAACATTTTTAGCATGGATAAACACAGCAGTCGAATATATGTTCAGATATGCTGAATTAGATGAAATAACTTTAATAAGAAAAAAGTACATGAAGTACAGTTTTACAATTAACATCTGCTTTATCTCTTTTTTTTTTTTTTTGCAAGATGACATTTAAGCTATATGCACGTATCAGAGCCCTTTATCTCACAGTGCCATTTTCCCCTGGAGCGTTCATGTCTCACTTCAATAAAATATCAGCACACAAGGGCCTGAAACCGGCTTTACCTGCAGCAGAGACAACTCCCAGACTATCAATTTGGAAAAGCATTGGAAAAGCAGCAAGAACAATATTGACAGATGGGCTCTCCCACACTTTCCCTGCAAAAGCCTCTCCTCTGGCACCACCTTCCCCACAAATTAGTCTTTGGGGAGTTGATGGATAATGATGCATTTCACTCTTTCAGATGTCAAAAAAGTGGACATGGGATATTTCTTTTTTCCCCCCTCTAGTAAATTCAACTTTGACTTACACTTCCAGGAAAAGATAAACTTAGCTATCAGTGTAATTCACTTCTTTCTCTAGAACTTCAATAACACTGTGGGGTTTTACTCAAGGTCTTCGATGTCCAGAGCTGTTTCCAGAACTCTGAAGCTCCAACCCATGGGCAACACTCATCCACAACTAGCGCTTGGTGTGTTGGCTGCTGAAGCATTGGCAAGTCTAAGGACGTCAGCGTCACCAAGCCTACGCTTTTTGTTTTAAATTACTTTCATCTCATTTGCACTCCCTCTTTCCATCAGGAGTAACGGACAATACCTTTGGGTCTTCTTGCAAAGAACAGGCCCTGCTTTAGTGGTACAAAATCAAGGACAAAAGTGAAATAATAAAATACCAACTCAGTTCAACAAATCGTTGGCCGTCCTACTTCCACTTCCCAGGAGGAAGGCAGGGATGTACTCAGGGAACAGAGTCATCCACTCCCACCTTATCTATGGACTGTGCTTTTAACCTTGAGCCTACATTGAAATTGAGGGCTCGTATGAAGCAGCAGTGGGTGCTCCCCACCTCAGCACATCAGTGTCCCCAGCAGCAGAAGGTGCATCAGGTCTGTTGTCATTACCAGGTGTGTTTAATTACCGCTATTACCGGCAGCCAGGGAAGGGCTGCAAGGCACCTACTCTTCAAAGGAAAAAGGCAGCACAGGGCAGCACAGATCATTTCAGCAACTGTAAATACTTCGCCATCTGCAGAGTCATTGGAATTAAACAACAATTTTGAAAATGCTCATTTATTCCTGCCTGACCACACCAGGCACACAGGCACCTTCGCTGACCCTATCGCCATGGTATCCGCAGCATCTCCACACCTGTGGTCTGATTGACAGGCCGCACAGAGTAAATACAAAGAAATTTAGGCAGAGAAGCACACTCATGGGTGGAGCCCACAGTACCTCTATGCATAAAAACAAACAATACTTCAACCAACTGTTATTTTTATCTGTCTGTAAACAGTAACACACAGAGAAAGTAAATCTCCTGCCCTGCTCTTGCTGTAAGACTGCGAGAAGAGAATTATTTAGTATTGCAATGGAAAATAAATTCCTTAAGAGCTCAGAAAATCTGAGCCCCACAAAGAAGGTGGGCTGAAGCAAAGCGGAGTGTAAGATACCCAGCCGTGCAAAGGGCTCCCGCAGATACAATGATTTCTGATCAATTAAGCCACTGTGTAATGGACGCAGCTGCCAGCGTCTGCTCTGATGCCAGGAAGCAGCAGAGGGTTTGGAATTGGCACCGGATCTCTAGGCAGTGCTACAGACTGCATTGAAAACGTATGTGGCTTTCCAAAACAAAAGTATATGGCTTTCTGAAAAAGTGTAAAGTATGGTAACAGGACCAACAAAATCAGCAGGAAAAAAGTTAGGCCAATTCAGCATTTTGGAAAAATTCCACTTGAGTTTCTGTCCTGGCGCTGGCTCTTGCCCAGCCCCTGTGGCAAGTGGGCAGCTCTGCCAGGAGCCACTCCACCAGGCCAGGAAGCACGGGGAAGACCCTGCCCTCTCCCATGCTTGGAGGTAGGAGGAGGCAGGGGCTGGGGAAAAAGGTGCCACGGCAGCTCCAGGGACATCCAGAGGGGTGAGAGCTCCTGGACTACCCAGGGAAGTCACGCTCCTGCCACCAAAAATAAGTACATGTGTTGGAAAACTGAGATTCAGAGACTCTCTCTTGTTTCTGAACAGGTATGACAGGTTTCTCTCTTCACTGGACTCATGACTTGCTCTGATCTGATTCAGCTTTACGAAGGACAATGAAAACTCCCGACTTCCAAATGAAAAAGTTTAACAGATCTTCTGTGTCTCAAAGTAGGTGGTTAAGCTACAAAGCTACAAAGAGTTATTCATTCTCCACAGTCTCTGGCCACTGCCATTCCTGTAACAGTGTGATACCCATCTAACACATACACACACCTATGTGCGTTAATTTAATCCACAGGTCCCTCTGCCCCTGGATAAAGGACCGACTTTAACCCTACGCTGATGCCGTAGTGACAAGAAAAGCTCCGGAGGAGCAATGGAAAGAACTTGTTTCTCCACCTGAAAGCACCCATAATTAGGAAGTGATGGATGTCGCTAGTAAAAGTGAGTGATGTTTTTCAGGAGCTCTCTCATCTGTAACTGCACTGTTTTCAGATAAAATAACCCTTTCTGTCAGGCAGTGTCAGGAATGTCTACAGCCAATCAGTCACTCTGCTACCCAGCAAAAAATATGACGTTCTTGTCATAACATCTGTAGCGTACGTTTTATCAGCCCTTCTTCTTTGTGTACCTCATCAGTTAGGGTCTCCAACTCCCGCAACACCAATAATTTGTGCTGCTGAGATAAACAGATAAATCGAAACTTCCAAAAAATCTCAACCCCATTGCATGTGAAAGAGAACTTTGTTTGAACCAAATACCTTTTACAATAACATAAAATGGTATTTGCCATCTGGAGTTAATGACTATCAAATAAAATCCAGGAGAAAGCCCCACTCACCACTCCCGTGTGCTGGCCAGCAAAGCAGAACCACCACAAGAAACAGCTTGGAAGAAAGTCAACAAGATAAGCGGGATCACTTCAGACTTGGACACCATAAAATTTGACACTGTAGCAACTTCATTTACAAGGCTTTAACAAACATTAAACAAGGAGAACAAATATCTAACACAATTAACCGAGATTACGCATATGGTCTAAAGTCTCCGTGCCACTGTGCAAGTGCCAGGAGAGACTGTCCCAACAGGCAGGATGGGGCAGCTCCATAACTACATGTCCCTACAGACTGTCACAGCTATCATAGGAAATAACCTCTCGACCGCCGCACCTCTGAACAAGGTGGCCTTGTCAGCTTAATGGCGCTGGTTCAAAACCATATCAAAACAAAAAACCTCATCAGCATGATTAAAGATATGGGGACAGATGAGCAAGACAGACCATCAGTCTTTGGGAATGCTTTATGTGGTCAACTGTCGAGCAGCCTGGCTATGTTTTTAAGTGATTAAATCAGACCTCAACAGAAACATTAGTGTCGATTTCTCAATATTCTAACCCGGAAAAACAATCACTTTGAACCGTTGCTAAGGATCATGCAACAGACAACCACTCTGAAAGGCAACACACTCCCCTTCCAGAAGTTACCTTACAAAATTTGATGGAGCTTAAGAGAGAGTTAACGTTTCATTACCTAAGAGCCATTCTTGATCTTTAAACACAGCCAATGTATATTAATATTTAACCACAGCATGTTAAGATATTGCGTATCACTATTACAAGCTTAGAGCTATTACTTTTGCAAAACACTAAGAAATAGATGCTGAAGTCACTGATCACATGTTTTCTATTTATTGTGATGGGAAATAATCAGCTTCTCTGATTAGGAACACGTTTATTACGAGGCAACAATCTCCCTTGAGCACCCAATCCAACCCATGTGCTTGATGCAAAGGTTTCTTAAAGGCTATGAAGTTAAACACCTGTATCCTAGAAAACACGCTGGCGCCTCTAACAAAAGAAAATGCTGAAGCATTGAAGAAATTTAAACAGTTGATTACAGTGTTTCCTCTTGAATCCTGATTGAGAAAACAAACATTTTTATGTTATTAAGAGACACTACTCAAAGGGAAGCAATCTCAGCAATACCTGGCCCTTCTAAACCGTTGATTAGCATTTCCTGGAGGAACACTGCCACTGACCTGAGACCTACCATTCACAAATTTCATCCTCTAAAGACAAGGAGGATGGAAGTAGTTTATTGAACCTCAGAGTAAAGCAGGTGGGAGGGGACTCCTGCAGATCCCTAGTCCAAACCCTGCTCAAAGCATGGCTAACTTTCAAGCCAGATCACGTTGCCCAGGGCCTTGCCCAGCTGATTTTCAAGTACCTCCAGAGATGAAGGTGCCACAGCCTCTTTGGACCCTTGTTCCAGTGCTCTTCCACTCTCAAGTTGAACTATTGGAACTTCCCTTGCTGCATCCTCTGAACTTTGCTTCTTTTCCCTTCCCTGTGCTCCCCCAGAAGAGCTGGACACCACTGTCACCCCAGCCACCCGCTGGGGGTGGGTGACTGCGGTCAGACCCTTCCTACCCCAGGCTCGGGAAGCACTGCTCCCTCAGCCCCTGCTCACACATCTCCTGCTCCAGTCCCCAGCCAGCCAGGCAGTCCTCTGCCTGATCCACTCCAGTTTTTGGCACCTTTCCTTACTTGTTGATGTCTTTTTCATACTTGTGATCACTGTTGGGATCCAAGTTACAAGGCTTGCCATAAACTGGGAGGACCTTTTGTCCATCCCTTGGTTGAGACAGCAGCCGCTCACTCAGTCTCCTCATCTACAGGCTGATCAGACCCAGCTCCAACACCCTCCACATCTCATCTGTCCTCCAGACCCCAGCCACATCCAGGGATGCCCTTGGCCAACCCGTGCTTCCTGATGTACCGTCCTTGAAGCCGGACTCAGCTCCATGTCTAGGGCCTGAGCAGCACTGACCACAACAGAACCATTACCTTTAATTACAGTCCTCTTAATACATTCCAGATGGAGGCTGTCCTCTCTGCAACTGTTAGCTTGTGCATAGGTGGTGATCCAGCACACGTCCCAAAGAGCTCTTCTGTGGCTGTGCAGCCTACCCACGTCCTCAACGTTTTGTATTTCCTCATTTCAGCTCATTAAGTTATATGCTGCAGATTTCCAAACGTTTTTCAATCTGCCATAGCCATTTAATTCTCAACTATGCTTCACATCGCTTGAGCCCCTCTCGGTTCAGGCTTACTTGCAGATTTAGTCGGTATTCCCTTGTCCACATCAGTAAAGAGAAAAGCAAATAAAGCTCAGCCCAAGACAAACAGGGGTGTATTCACACGATTCCTCGTGCCACCTCCCCCCTTCTTCCCCTGATTTTCACAGCAAATTATAGGTAACTACTCTTCAAACACTGTCTTTAAACAGTTATTTGTTTACTGTACAATTAAATACATACATTTCCCTGTTCCCCAGAAAAGCCACACGAGGTTATGTCAAAAGTTACTGAAGTCAAGGTAACATCACAGGTACTGCTCCCCCAGTCTTTATCATCTTCTTAGCCTCCAGATTCCCAGAAACTGATTAAAAATTTTGTTCCAATTCTCTAAGCATCGCAGTTAGACTAACTAGCCTGTAATTCCCTGGATCTCCCTTTTTCAAAGGCGGGTACTGCTTTTGCCCTTTTCAGTCCTCCAGGACCTCTCTTGCTCTTCACAATTTCTAAAAGATAATTGTAAATGGTTCAAAGGTTGCTTGGCTAGTTGCTTATGTACCCTAGGGCAAATTTCATCAGGCTCTGACTATTTGAATACACCTATCTTATCTACTTTTTCTGATCTATCCTTTTCCTGCTCTGCACTATGCTCCTATCACCGTGTTTAAATTAATTTTAATTAATGTGAAGACACACTCGCAATACAATAACTACCTGAAACGCATTTAGTATTTTATCTTTCAGCTATAACGTTAGCAAAAAAACCCCACACTACTCATCTACCATTACTCTGGCTTTTAGGAGATGCAGAAGAACATTTAAATAAAATATAAAAAAAAAAAAACAAACCCAAGCCAGATTAAAGACTGTATAAGGCTTAGACCAACCTTCAGCTGAGATGTCTGAAGGGAGAGCATTAAGTAATGTCAACAAACTCCTTGTCTGCAAAGAAAATTTAACTGTATTTTAGAAGGGGCTCTTTCAGTGACTAAACCAGCCTGTTTTGGTTTGGTACATTAAAAAAGCCAACACTTCCCCAGCACATAAAATATTTGATAATCAACTGTGTGATTTCCTGTACCATTGCCTCAGTTATCCGGCATTGATCATTGCCAAGGGTAGGGTACCAAATTAGACTGACCACTGGATCAAACCAGCACAGCGAGTCCCACTCCTCTGTGAACACAGACAGGTATCTTGAAGCACATTACGATTTTAATGCACCCACCTGTTCCAGCTATAATTTACCTTTCATCAACTGGAAATTACCATCCTCATAGCTGAGACATGGCAACTTATTACAGGGGCATAGCTAGTCTGCTTCTATGTAAAGCAAAACAGACAGCCTTAGATCATCTCTGTGATTTCTATTTCGTTTTTCAGCAAAACGAACCAGACACAGTTGTGTGCTGTTACATCTCAGCTAAAGCACAGGAACTTCTTAAACTGCTCCATTTCCATCCTCAAAGACACATCAGTCTCTGTTCTGTGATCCCCTAGGCAGAAGATGCACGTTAATGGAGGTTCTGGCTGTCATTCTCAAAAGCAGTTAGTGATTTCAACGTCTCAATTTCTAGTGTACCCAACCTGAAATAATTTAAAAGGTCCAATTTTCAGGAAATGATGAACACTCAAAAATTGCTGGGAGGTGGTTCTACCCCTCCCCCCCAGTGTTTAAATCCAAAATCCATTTTACCTCATGTTTCTACCTAGAAAATCCTTTTGCAAGACTAAAACCCTAGTACTAGTCAAAAAGAAGGGGAAAAAAAAAAAATAATTTTCTTTTGCTAGCTGGGATGAAAATGCACCAAATTCATACATTCTTCCACTTACACAGAATACAGCCGTCTGCTCTTGAATATGGATCTGTGAGTATTTTCTTCCAGAGTGATACACTGAAAACCTTCTCTCACAGAATACTATAATCAGCTGTCAGTGAAACCTGCTTTACTGGACGTAATAACAAAGTTTGATTCCAACACTGCCAGGCCAAAAAACCCCCCCCAATATTTCCAGCCCATGTATACTTGTATTTGTTCTTAACAGAAACGCGACCATCAGTAACCCCTGTCTGCCTGCCTCCCCTGAAAAACAAATCCTAATTAGAAGAATCCTTGGAAATTATCCTTGAGCTAATAATGATGAATAGAAAGAAGGTATGAACAGAGAGAAAAGCCAGACCAGTGAAATACTGCGTATAGTCTTCTCCGCTGCTGCTCCTTATTTTGCTAGTGGAAAAATTCAGACTCTATTTTAGTCAGGGGAGTTCGGTATCACACAACTGTTCAATCACAGCTTGGCAAACCTCATTATTTCAGGAATCAGAATTTCAGGATTCCAGAAATGCAGAGCTTTTGCCTAAGAACGGGACAGGATGGGTATCTGCTCTGCCCCCTAGGAACGGCACTGCCGGCGCTTGTACCCGGCACAGCCCTGCTGCTCCCCGCTGCAGAAGGCGTTCCCGGGAGCTGGCACAGCCAGCGCGGGCACCGGGAACCCCGGCACACTAACAGCCCTGTGGTTTTTAATCCACCATCCCGCCGGGCTCTACTTCAAACCAGAAGCCTAACCAATACTGGCTGGTTTCAGCCAAGCCTATGGTGATAGCAGATAGAACGAAACCAAGTTAATTAGAGTTAAATGCATCCTCAAAGGCAATCTCCGTACCAAAACTCCTTATGCACATTAACTTATGTAGCATGTATTTTTAATGAGTGCAGCACTAGTCTTGGGTTTAGAAAACACACAGAGACGGCGTGGCAGCTGCTCAAACCCATTGCGCCAGCAAGTGCTGACTCCGTGGGATGACAGAGTTACGCTGCCAGTTTTGGTGCTTCTACCTTTATTGCATAACCCTCAGAGAGCTAAATTAATTAAATAGGTAAAGTGACAAAACAAAAGCCACCTACCAATATGCTGATTGTATAATAGAAAAGGAAATGAAAAAGACCAGAGGGAGAAAGCTCATGTTCAACTTCGCAAATATGGTTAAACCTTGTAACATCTCCAGCTTCTGCTGATACTGTTTTTCATAAATACACTTTTGAAAACGTATATCCCTGTAGACAGCTAAAGCACACACCTTCAAAGCACAGACGAATTTTACTCGTCCGAATTTGGAGCTTTAAACCCCACCCTTCCCTCTCCACATGCATTCTCCAACGCGCACCATGTGGAACCAGGTAAATGGCCAGCAGTCATGCCCTTTGGGCACCAATATATTAAAGCACTCCGCTCATTCCTAAGATAAAAGGACCCACAAAGACTCTTAAATCCAAAAAAACATATATAGCCATACATAAAGAATGCTGAGCTACGCCAACCAATGCAGCCAATGCCCTTTTGAGGCTGTCATTTAAATGCAGCCAGAAAATATCGTTCACCGTATTACAGTGAAAAGTAACAGGTAACTCGTCATTTTGCATTAAGTATTAATATGTTCTGGCCAATGTGGCATCAACACACAAAAAAATCACATTGAATCACATAAGCCTTGTGCCAACGCTTTGTAGAAATACATGACCTTTATTACAGAAAACACCCCTTAAATTAGAACATGGTATCACAACGCATTTTCCAAAATGGAAATTAATTAAAAAAAAAAAAAAGAGATTTAAAGAATTAGAAGAGGACAGTGTGACCTGATGACAACTGTTTTATACTTTAAAGTCAGAATGAAGAAAACTAATCACGCGGAAATCTCAGTTTTAACAGCGATACCACTGAAAGCTGAAGACTGGAAGTGCTGCACGTATAAAAATCCTCCAAACCATAATCACATAGATATATAGCGCTTCCCCAGCAATAGACAGTTCAAATGGAAAATACTGAGTTTAGGTTTTTCAATCTTTTCAAGCAGTCTTCACTTTAATAAATTTATTAACTTCAGGACTAGAAGATGCAAATGGAAACTTTACGTATTTTTGTATATCCCTGAAAGAGCAACCACATAACAATTTTAGTTTAAATGAATGTCAAAAGACTGCTTCAGGATGCACTGCAGTCTCCAAACTCCTGAAAACTTAATCTGTATTCTGCTAATCTAGGTTACAGTTTATCTTCAGGGGTTCTCCTGTAACATCGTTCCTTGATGCTTTAGATTCAGCCTGACATGATTGAAAAGGCTTCCTTTTCTTTCTTTCCCATTCATCTGAACAGCAACAGTACATTTTTTTTTTTTTTAGCCAGGTTCCTCCACCCCTCCCAAATCAAATGGAGTTTATTAAGGAAATTATTTTAAAAGAAAACCCTACAGATAAACTGTGACCTAGATCAGGGAAATTGTGCCCAATTTACGTTCAAAACAATTGATTTACTTTAAAAGATGTTGTTGCATGCCACTCAAACCATACTTTCAGCCACATTTTGTACGGACCAAGTCTGTCATCTTTTATTTCTTAAACCCTGAGTTTACGTTAAGAAGGAAAGAAGAACTTCTCAGGGTCAGCTGAAAGCACACGTAACTGCACATACCAGAAAAGAAGGGCTATAAAACTGAGAAGCCCTCAAGGCCCACCGTTTTGCTGAGGAGGCCCATGACCGAGCTACTGGATCAGCTCCCATGTAATGTTGTCACCGCTCTTGGTGCAGTTTTGTCACCACGCAGCATTCTCCCAGGGAAATGGCTATCTCCAACCTGGGACTGCTCTAAGATGCTTCCAAATGCAATATAAAACTCCATGCAGACGATTAGTTAAGAAATGTCATCCTGAAGATGACAGACACTCTCCCGTAATGCAGATACTGTCTGGGTTTGTCTCTGCCTCTCACCGAGTTAACCCATGGTGGGGATGCGCTCAGCCCTGCTGCCCGTGCCAGCCTGTTTCGTGCCAACTCCATGAGGCAGGTGAGCCTGCGAGGGGTGCAGGAGCTGGTGGGGAACAGAGGGTCTGACCTGGCTGTACCTCTGAGCATCCCTCATCTCCCCTCTCCCGAGCCATGGGAGGGAGAGGGGGATGTGGTCTTCAAACTCTGCTCTTCAGTGGGCACGACGGCCCAGAGCCTTTCTGCCCACACTCCTGCATGCATCCAAACGCAATCGTGCCAACCCTGGGCTCCCCTCTGAGGACAGCCAAGCGGGCAGTAAGCCCTGCCAAGACGTTCTTCCCTGCCCTGCTTGTTTCTGTGAAACACATGGTTTCTGAAACCAGCCCTCCCCATCTGTGCCATCTTTGCGTAACCTCTGGGCTGGCACATCCCACCACCTGAGCACCATCTCCTCATCATTTGCCAGGCCCCGACCCAGCGCCATCCATGCCTGGCAGGTTCTATTCTAAAGGGTTTTGAGCCCAAAAGCTCTTGCTCTCCTCCAGCTTTACTAGCAGGCTTTTCTCACTCCCCAGAACCACACCAGCAGTACTTTCAAACACACATACGCGAAGACATACCTACTGTAAGGGCTTCGATCTCCACTTAAGCGCCGTGACCAGTTCCTAGTTTTAGAGAAATCTTATTTGTTTCAAGCATCAGCATCTTAGCTAATGAGTTTTCGCTTCCCTTCTGCACTCCACAAATACTGAGCTGAGTAATGTATAGCCTAATTGACTGTTAAGGTCACTGGCCAGCTCTTTAATCTTATTTACTACACTTTGAGACAGTTCATGAGTCATTAGGGCTTCATTCTTGGGGACACAAAGACATGTAATATACATTAATAAGAGCATAAATGTAAGCCAATGTGTGTATTTCACCGATTGCAAAATTAGAAAGATGGCATTAAGTATTTCTTTGCAATGTTATCATTTTAATAATGTTGCTTATTTTAATATACAATAAAAATATTTAATTGTGAGACCCTGCTAGTGTCTTTGTAATTTGTAATGTTGCCGTAGCTCTACGAAAATTCCTTAAGTAGTAAAAGCCACACTTTAAATACCAACTTGAAGGGAAAGAAGGGCTCAAGGGAGATCTATCTTAAAAATTCCTTACTTGAAAGGGAAAAAAAAAAAGACATTGTTCAAGCTGTTATTCATGATATTTAATTTTATGATGTAAATTGTAATTCAGTGCGCACACACGTGTCAAGAACTTTGCAATACTTTCGAAAGGGATCAGCATCACTAATCAGGCACTGAAATCCAATTTCTGGGAGAATCTGGGAGCTCAAAGCTCAACATTTTAGCTAGCTTGGAAAGACCTTTGAAAAATAAAGTTAAACAGTAATTACACATAAATGTGCTTGAGAAACTTTACACCTGTCTTGACATGAATCCGATCTTTGCATGGATGATGAAATTCTTGGCATTGCTTTAGGTGATTGGGATGGCATTAGCTTAGGCAGGGTAAGAATTCAACAGCCACAAGCCTGGACAGGTAGGATAAAGGAGTTACTGACTCAAAAAAAGCATGACAGCTTATCTGTTGAAAGTCTAAACACGTTAATCATTTAACATAAACAGATCTGCTGATATTTTTAGCAAGGCATTTCAACTCGTAAGTAACAATGTTAAAAAAAGGACACCAGTAACCCTAAACATATTTTCCACAGGTCCTCCCAGCCCCTTGCGAAGTGTTTCTACTAAAACTCAGACCAGCAAAAAAAAAAAAAAAAAAAGAAAGAAAGAAAAGAGCCAGAGACAGGAAGCTGGGTTTAGGGATTAGAACAATAAAGAAATTGCTGGCAATCAATGTTTGACTGCTGGCTATGCTACAGACTCCTCCTGCAACCTTTATCTCCCTGTGCCTCAGTTCCCAGTCCGTAAAACGAAGGTGATAACGTTTCCCTACCTCACAGGAACGTTCTCAGAAGAAATCCATAAATGCCTGGGAGACACTGAGACACCACTGTGACAGAGGCCATAAAAATACCTAGGAAAAAAAAACAAACATAAAAATAAGTGTCATAAATGACTATAACAGCAGAGACATTCACAGATTAAACGTAAAGCAAAGGTTAAAACTTCAGTTAACAATGTGAATTTTCCATCCCGGGGAAGAAGCCATTTGGTTCAGCACATATTCCCATCGGGACACTCTTAAAACCATGACAGCAAGGGACAGCTTCCCCTTTCCTACTTGGACACAACACCGTCGTGACAACCCACCACCACAGACAGACGCAGACGGGAAAGGTGATTCCTTTACAGATCGCTACCCCAATCCCTCCATTACAAGCACCACTTCGAAGAGCCCCGACCACAGTGACGGACCCCAATGTACTGACAACGCTCTTCCCCAGTCTCCGTATCCGGTAACTACTGCAGAACCGAGTCCCTCCAAGAGTTAAAAAACTTTAATTTTCAGCCTAACATTTATTCCTGAACAGCTTTTATCCATTTGTTTTCATGCCAACATTGATCCAGCAGCTTAAACAGCTTTTCCCTATCCCTGAAGTTTATTTCCCTGACGATAAAAAATGAATTACACCACCTCCTTGTCACGGCTCATTTTACCGCCCAACCCAAGCAAGTTCTTGGCGTTTGCTCTCAGAAGACTCCCCATCCTGGAGGTTACCCACCTCCTCTGTTACCCCGCTTCGCCCTGCTCTGCCCATCGCCATTCCCTGCAGCTCAGTGTCACCTTGTGACTGCACAAAGACGTGTTTCTCCAGTATTTCCAATCGGTAATGCCCGCCATCCTCCCAAGCTCAGAGCAAAACTGTCTTTCTCCTAATGCCTCCTAAGGTCATGACCCTGCACGCTCTATCAGCATGGAGGTACATCCCACTTCCATTGCTCCAGCCTTAAGCTCTTTCTGAAAGACATCCCGACCCTTCATGCCTCCCCCGTGTCCCAGCCGCAGTGCTCCGAGCCCTCAGGGCATGGCTCCACCAAGCCAGGGACGTTGCAGGGGACACACACGGTCTCCCCAAAAAACACACCTCCTATCTTCAGTGTCAACTCGGCTCAGCAACTGACGGCTTGAGCTTGATTACACCGTTAAGCATTCTCTAACGTGAGCCAAATGACTACAGTCCTCAGAAGGATAAGTGATTCAAAATTATGCAAATGTGTAGAATGCGTTATTTAGTCTTTATCATTTACGAAGTACTCATTTCGTAAACAGTTCCAGCACTTTCAGAAAGTGTGGCAGTGCCCTGAAACCCGGGTCTCTGATGGTTGCTGCATCACGCACTGACCCCGTCGCTGGTGGAAGACGGGAGGAATGTGTGCTCCAGCTCTGAGGTGGGACATGGCTCTGGGACAGCCTGCCCACCCCATGCGCCCCACAAACTTACTGATGCCTCCACCCACCCTCCACCTGGAGACCTCCTCTCATCCCCTCCGCCTGGAGACCTCCTCTCATCCCCTCACAACCTGAGCTGACCAGGACAACAAAAATCCCTTCATTTTCTTTTCTTTCAGGGGAGAGAGGGCAGCTCCCCACCTCCTGGCGCAGTGAGTGGAACCAGCTCGCAGCCGGTCGGACAAGCGCTGGAGCTGGTAGGAGGGGAACGGCAAGCTCACCCCTTCTGCTGGCCGTCTGCCGCCAGATCGGACTGGAACGTATCGGAAACCTCAGCCCAGAGAACTAGAATACAGTCACCTTTCCAAGGACTCGGATCCATTTAAAACTGTGCTCTAATAACCTTGACAAACAAATATATTATGCAATTTTATGTTATGCAGCGTTGACTTCAATGACTCTGTAGCAGTGCTTACTCTACTATATTTACTTCTGGCACACACGGGCAGCGTTCGCTGCAGTCATTCAGAGCGTGTTCCTCTTTTAAACCTGGAGGTCTTACCCTGCCAATATCTATGCACAATGCTGCTCAACATGCTCTTCTTAACTTTGACCACATTGTCCCTCTTTCTTCTGTCCCTGCAAGCTCCCTTGTGCACAACACATCGTAAGATTTTTTTCCCCTCTCACACAGGATCCCAATTTTCTACTCCAGCATCTCTCCCTCAGAGTCAGGTCCCCAGCTCCCACCTTCAGCTGTCCCACACTGTCACTCTCCATCCCTCGGGTCAGAATTTTAGAGAAGCGCCCTGGCACCTCCTGCCAGGCTCCCTGGAGTTTGAGGAAAGCCCTCTTTTAGGCCGGCACACATCCACCTTGATGCCCCTGACCAAGACTAACATACTAAATGAACAGAAGACAGATTATACAAATCTGTTTTCTCCCTTCCCCCATGACTAACACGATGACCATTTCGGTACTGGCTCTTCTCGCTCTCTTCATCAGCCAGTCGTTCTTGCAAGAATGGCAATCACATCTCAGTGGAATCCATCCAGCGGTAAGCGGTTTGTTAAATCCCAGGACACGCTGTATACAGAGAAGGATACTTAAGCTACTTAAATGGCAACCCTTTATTAAATGCATAAAAATGCTTGAAATTTCTGTAAGCCAACAATTTAAATTAACATCCCTTAAACATATCAGTCTCTGCTGCTAATTGTTACATTGCTTTTATGCATTGCTTTTGAATATATTATTTGGAAACCCTATGGAATTCCCTACAGTTCTAACACACATAGTTGCAGTCGTCCATGGTACACATGCATGTACTTCACTAAAAACTCCTTTCTCCCAAAAGCATAAGTAGATTTTGCCTTTGCACAGTAGGGGCAGTTCAAGTCAACTATTCTCAGCTGCATCACAGTGGCACTACTGCCAGAACAGGAAAGGGAAACACGCCACCAAAAAAAAAAAAAAAATAAACAATCTGTTCTACACTGGAAATACTAAGACAGAGAGCAAAGGCTTTTAAAGATGAGGTTAGAAAATACTCTCAGTCATACCAAGCACTGTTTAATATGCAATTGAAGACCCCTGGACACCCCTGCCACAACAGGACCTGCGCACGCTGAAGTGATCGCTTACGCTCTGAATTTCTTCGCATTTGTTTGCCTGACATGTAAATTTAAAATTTTACACTGATTCATTTTTGGATGCCACAGCCAACTTTATAAAACAGATGTTCTGCTTATACAGGGAGCAGGCATATAAACATTAGGCATTTGCTGTTGAGGATTAAACATTAACAAAAAAATTTAATCAGCAGTGACGAAAGCGGTAATGGCAGTTCACTGGAGATAACCCCCTCTGTGAAGCGCGCTGCAGTCTCCATCACGCTAATTTAGGTTCTTAGAAGCCTAAAGTGACTAAAGAGAGACCACACCAGTGGCATTTTAAGCACACTAAATTTCACACAGCTTTCCCTCCCCCCTCCCAAGTTAAACCCAAGGCCCGGGGAGAGGCTGCCGAGAGCTCCGCACCTCACCGCGCACAGCGAGTGCCACCCGCGCCGCGTGTCCCCTGCAGCACCCTGGAACAGGAGCTCAGCACCCACAGCTCCACCCGGACACCTCCGCAACCAGGGGCATGGGCACTACCACCACCGGTTCTGCCAGCTTCCCCCGTGTCAAGCCCAGAAGCATATTTTTCTGAAACTCTTCCAGGCTGCTTTTTCAATCTACGTGACCATATTTACTGGAGTAGCCGTGAGCATTTCATGCAGCGTTGACAACAGGAAGGAATTCCTTGTTTCTTGGTAAGCTCCCATGCTGGCTGACACATTAAGAGGCGCTGTGAGAGGCCAAGAAAAGCCGCAACTTATCCCAAGAAAATGGCAAATTGTGAAAAACCTGCATCACAAGGTTAGCTGCCTAGGCACAGCTTTAATAGAGCCCCATAAATACCTCAGTCTAACACCGACAGAGGTTAAAAACCTATTATCTTTCCCAAATGACAGTGTGAACATATGTTCAATCGAACACCCCGCCCCACCAAGCTACAAAGTAGATTCTGCTCTTTCAGTTCACAAATACAAACCACAGGGAGCATTTTAAATGAAAGCATTATGAAGATTACATTAGGCAAGTTTGATCTACTGTAAAACACTCGCACACAACATTAAGAGGGAGAACAACCTTTAACACCTGCTTTCTCTTCAAACATAGCATTATCTCTGTGCATGGCTTGGCTCTTAATGGGATGAAATCTCAAGCTAAATTGCATGGCTAACTCCACCAGCAAAGAATACTTCAGATGTTTGGGACCTAGTGGCCCACTAATACCAAACCGGTGAGAATATTCTTCTAAAAGCGTACACTCCGCTGAGCTCTCGTCTGGCTGCCGCCCCGCAGCACGGCTCGGCTCGGCAAAGGTTTTCACCCCGTTGTGAAAAGTTGTGACATCAGAGGAGATGCAGCAGCTGGAAAAGGACCACGTGATCCAAGCAGTGTTGAAAGTCATCATCATAAACATTCACGGGCAGACTGATTTGTTTTCCTACCAATAGCACATTGTTATTCACAAATATTAATTAGTTTCTAAATACCACCTGTTACTCAGCCCTCCCCTGCGCTGCCTGCCACGAGGCTCCCTGGCTGCGGAGGCTTGCAGCCCCTCCGCGCTGCTCGAGGAGTTAATGATGTTTCAACTTCCACAGCTCACTCGGCTACTGGGAGGAGAGGCAGGGAATAATTACTTACTCATGTCTTTCTCTGCCGACCTCTTCAGAGGATGAAACAAGCAACTTTAATGGCCTCTGAAGGGAGCCCGGTCCAGCCAGCCTCAGATGGGAAGGATGATGACTGTACTGGTAGGTCTTTGGAGTGGAGAATGGTTTTAAAGATCCAAACTTCAAAGATCTCAACAAGGGGAGAGTTCAAGCTCAAACACTCTCCCCACTGGAGGTAGGAAAGCTTCTAATGCAATCACTCGCGTTTTCAGCCATCGCTCACGCTTTAGACAGAGTTGAGGCACCAGGAATTGCCTGTCACATCCTACAGCATAAATAAATCTCCGTCTGCCAGCAGGAAAGCTGTTACAAGCCTAAGCAATTTCCTTTGGATTTCTTTAGACAACTTCCTCAAAGGATCTCTCTGAGGGTAAGAGGTTCAGGTGTAAGCAGACGGCCAACGCCAGGTACACAGAGTTCCTCCTCCCCACTTGCAACAGCAAATGTGTTCCCTCCTCCTCCTAATTATATGCATCACCCATAACACAAGAAAGTTGGGCAGAGCATTGACGACGTTGGGCAGAGCATTGACGACGTTGGGCAGAGCATTGACGACGTTGGGCAGAGCACTGATAAAATGCACGAGTTGGCAGCACACTTAAGGTTGAAGAAGTGACACAGGTGAATGACTAAGTCCTGGTTTGGTCTCTCTACAAATCCTGGATATAAGGTCCCTCAGACCTCTGAAACACGCTCATCCTGCTCGCTGTCAAGCAGAGACAACTAGGGAGGACGAGCTTAATTTGGTGAATTCAAATACAAAAAGATATGGGACTACCTCCTTGAGTCAGGGTTCACATCTAGTCCCATTGGAAGAGATGAACCCAAAGCATCCTCCTCACAGACACCACCCAAAGTCTCAAGCTCCAAAACCCAGCATTTGGTATTTCCATCATGTTAGGAAGGGGTGCTGCCTTTTCACTGCAGGTGCAGCACGAAGGTTGTTATCCCACATCTGACAGACGTGACACCGAGGCACAGACATCAGTCTGCATGCTTCCGAGGGAGGAGACACAATCTATTCAATACACCTTCCTACAACATCAGATTTTTCTTACCAGGTACAGCACAATTTCACCAGTACCATCCAATCTGAATACTTCTTAACAGTTTTTTTTAAGATTTTATGCATCATGCCATCAGCTCTACAGAACAGACAGAGTAGTACAAGTAATAAATAGCAGATTTAAGATGAAAAATCAGAGCAGTTTCTGCTGGAAAACTTAATTATAGGACAACTTAACCTTGTCCTTGCTAAATATGGAACGAGGGAGTTGCGGCCAGGGTTTGCTATCCTAAAACTCCTACCAGAAAAAAAAACCTCTGCAATAATCCTGGGTTATTGCTGTCTGCGGGGACTATCAGGATTTTCTGAGAGTTTGGTTAACCTCACATTCATGTTCCTAAGACTGTAAAACTCACAAGTGGGAGGGCAAGAAGCACGCCGGAAGGTCTACAGCCATTTCCCCAGTAACTGACAAACGTGGTGCTGAATTTCTTAGGGACTTGAATGGCTAAAGCTGAAGTTAAGCTTCACTAGAGCTATATTTAGTTCTGCACAAATACAAATTAGAAAACACTTTCTTCCCAGTTACTAATGCAGTGTGACAGGAAACAATTATTTGCTCAGTGTCTAATGTTACCTTTGGTGAATATTTGGCTTGCAGAAATTGTATATTGTATAATAAAGAACCAAGCTGATATTCTGCAAATCAGCGAGAAAACTCATTTAAGGAGATGAAGAAACATTTGATTTGTACACGTCTGAGCTACACTGGTCTTAGCTATGCAGATAGTTAGTGTTGAGGCATCTTTTGCTTTGATACTAAAGTACAAAGTGAGTTTGTTTTCCAAATCGTACGTTAATTTATTCAAGAAATCCGTGGATATCTAAAGAATATCATGGCTTCTCCAAAGTGTAAAACAGAGCCGGGCAGAAAGACAGAAATATTTAAAAAAAAAAATATAAAAATCCATCTTTTATGATTTCAAGTGCCAGTTTATCACTATGGAAAATGCAATTCTGGGTCACAAGGGAGCTCTCAGCTCAGCAATCACTTCAGACTTCAATGTCTACAAAACACAAAAGACAACAAAATGCATGATTCAAATGAAGGGCTAGTTAGACCATGGAGAACCACGCCATGATTGTACAGAGGAATCCCACGTGCTTCGGAAGTGCTCAAAAGGGCTGCACTCGAAAAATCCTAAGCATGTGGCTGAGAAGAAACCCTGCTCCCGCCTACTGCAGCAAGAACACCAACTAACAGGCTTGGAGTTTCCAAGCCATCTAAGAAGCATCCCTACACACTAAGGAAGTTAAGAAACCATACAACACCGCAGCGGAAACAACACATCCATCCTTTTGGCACCGCTGGGCAAATATTTGCAAGGCCCTTTACCATACTGAGTCACACAAGTGTTTCTAGAGCTGGAGGAGTTGGCATTTCGTGCTTGACTTAAGTGATTAAGACTCAGTGTAACCAGAGAGATGCACTACGCACCTGCGCCCTGACGTGCTGGTGACCTTTCCAGTTGCACATTCCTTCGAGATGGAAGGCAGACGAGCACTCGGCACCATCCAAAAGACCACCAACACCCAAGACTTTTTTTAGCCAAAGCAGGACTACTAAAATAAACACGTCTTTGCCTAATCTTCTACAGCTTGCTTCTGGAAAAAAAAGGAAAGGAGCAGATACTCGCTTTCTTGGTAGTACTTTGTACAAGATTATCTGTTATTTTGGCAGTAGGTTCTCAGGAACAGGTTGAACAAGGAAATGCGAGTTCTGGGCACAAAGCAAACAAACATCTCACCATAAGCCAAAACATTTCTTAAGACACTCCAATTCTGAGCAATCCCTTCCTACCTACAGCACCAAGCATGACTGACTTTGATGAACAAGTTACAAGGTTTTCCGCAGAGAAGTGACACCTCCACTACTCCCAGCTGTATGAAATCCAGGAACACTGTTCATACGCTTTATCTTCTTTGAGGATCCTGTGGCAAGGGGAAAAATTCATGCCCCAAATGCCTATAAGGTCGAGCGTATCAAAACTTCTCACAGGAGTTCACCAGGAGCCAGAGCTGAAAGCCGAAGATGCCTGTTTAACTGTGTCCTTGCACCCAACTGGGATATTCAGTAGGCACAATATTTTGCCTTGGGGAACTCAAGGTTTGACGAGGAATTTGACTTCTGATGCCCATGAGGACCCTGCCTGTGATTTATTTGCTACATTTTTACTATAACAAGGTAACTCCTACAGCAGTGCTTTCTGTATTGATCAGCAAAACCAGCACTGAAGTCAACGACTGTTATCTTGTCTAAGCTGCTGGAGGGAGGGGGGGTGTCTAAATTTTTTTTTTAAATATATCCAACTAACACGCTACCATTTTATCTGAGCACAGCTGGACATCTCACCCCCATTCCCAATACTGTCAAAGGAGCAGGAACAATCGCAAATCTGCATTGCAGGGGTTGAGGTGTACGTCGATACGCAGCCCACAGCTCTCGCCGAGTACCAAAGGGCAGCAGCGACGTCATCTTGTTAAGAGATGTACCAGATTAAAGGCTTTTCTCTATTCCAGTGCTACCAACACAGCCAGACTGGTAGGCCAACACAGGCACAAGCCTGAAAAAACAAGATGTGGCTGAAGCTCGTCGTGCAGCTGATGCAATATCAATATATTTTCCCACTGCTCTTGTGTTATTCCTGTACACACAGCACTACAGCAATGTTCTCGGTGACTAAACAGGAACAGTCTCTGTCAAACTTTGCCAAAGAGACCAGACTGGACTTTCAGCAGTCAAGCACACGTAGGACACGTTCACCTTCTAGTTGCGTAGAAGCTTTTATTAAGTTATTATATGACTCTACACTTCTCAGCTGTTCTCTCAAAAGAGAGGACACAAAGCAAAACAAAGCTCCGGCTTGGAACAAGATGAACAATTTCCCTAGAACTGACTCATTTTTACTAGAAGCCTCCTTTCCCCCTCCATCAAAGACTCATCCTCTTACCCTCTTTATCACAGTGCTGAAATAATCAGAAGGAAATGTAGGAATCACCTTTCTGATACGGGTTGCCATGTAGCACCTCCTCTCCCCCCTCAAAGAGCTTTTAAACAAATGCACAATGCGAATGGAGTCTCCAAGAACTTAACAGAGGTTTAAGGAATGAGGAGACAAGGATGACAGGCATACAAATTACCATTAGCTACCGAGTAATCAAAGGGATAAAGACACATGTTTTAGGAATTAAGAGCAGCTAATTATTAGGAATTAGGATTAGAGTTATTCTTTTTAAGAAGAAACTAACTACTACACATCAGCCTACTGTGTCTTTTCTTGCACGTAGAGAATTTGGCACTGAATGGGATGCTTCAGCGATGACTCCCGTTTCATCCAAAGCATCCATTCCCTAAACAGACACCCCAACCTGGCAGTCTGCCAAGGGTAAACCAGAAGGAATATTTCATTCTATACACAAGATATCAAAATCCCAGCTCTCCGCATTGTATAAGCTGTAACACTGTTGTCCGAGAAAAACCTATGCTGATACCCAACTAGCTCGGAAAAGAGAAAAGGAGCAGAACGTGCTTACTGCTGTTTTGTCCAGGATGAGCTAGAAAGGAGCACTCTCCCAGCACTGCTCAGTGGTTCCCCACCTCCTCTTTTGCAGGATTTTAACTCCACATCGAGCAGACTCTCATACAGAACTGACTTCAAGGGAGTCTAGACGACTCTGAAGTTTTCTAGAACAAGAGAAGACCTCACCAGTATCTTGTCAAGACCAGCAGAGCAGAACACCTCTAGCACAGGGGTACAGAAGTGAATCGGAGAAAATAAAACGTCCAAACTACGCTACCACACAAACTTGCAAGAGTGCCACCGATATGACAGACAGCATGAAGTCAGGACTAGTGTCTTTGAGGATTTGTGGCTCTCAGCCTTCTTTGGCTGCCCAACGGCTTACTCCACAGGACCGTAAATTTTGACCGTAATGGAAAAAAGACTTTTATGTTAGGAGAAATAAACGGTACAAAATTAAGGCAAAAATATACAACGGAAAAGTTTGTTTCTTTTTAATCCATTGCAATTCATTTGATCAGCCTATCACAACAGAATAATCTTCAAGTAGCTAGCGTTAACATCTTGCTACAGCATAAATCCAAGAAAAGCAATAAACAGCATGAAGGAAAATTTCAGAGGAATTATTAGATCAAGTTCGCATTAGTGTTGCCTGAAATGTGTCCTCCATTGCACCCAAGAGCTGGTGTTTATCTAACTCTCTACAAGGCTTTTGACACAAAGCCCAAAGACACATACGAATGCATTAACATTGGAAAATTAGCAGCAACATCCAAACCAGTAAACAACTGCCACCAGCAAACCCTCATCCTAAGTATAATCAAGCTTTCTTAACACCTCCACAAAACATACTTTTTCCATTCCCCCTCCTTTAAAAGGGTAAGAAAAAATTAGAAATAAAACAGCATCGATCTGAATGAACCCAAACGGTTTTCCTGTCAGCAGCAGCAATGCTGCTGTCCCAAACAAGAGCTGGAATTGCAATAATCATTCAGACTGGAATATCCAAATCCCTGACAACTGCCTAAAGGTGAGCTGCAGCTAATAATAAAATACACACGTGTGCGAAGTGAAAATAGGTGAACACACTTCCTATATCACACATCCATTAGTACAGAGCGTCTATTATAGATGCATATTAAACGTGGATGGATATACTCACAAAATCTAGACAAGCATATTTTTAAACAAAGAAACAGCTTTCCCCACTCCCATACCAGAATTATCATGAGTTATAATCCCCAGTGAGTGATCTGCTATAACAGAAAGTATTAAAATAAAGAGCACTTTAAGAAGTTATTTACAATACAAACACTCTATTTTTTGCTTAGTAAAATAAGCCAAAATCCTGTCTCAGAGCTGCCTCTATTTCAATTTTATATATGCGAATAAAGCATAAAAAAATGGAATATATTGATAATAGTAAAATAAACGCATTGCACATCCATTTTGTTCTACAATTCCACCTTTAGACCCATTATGCACTGAAATATTTGTGTCTTCTGAAACTCACAGAAAATTGAATGTGACACCAAACGTAACCAACACACTGCAACACAGATTTCCACGTTAATTATAAAGGCTGTACCAGCACTACATATTTTGAAGTATATTAACGGTAGCGAGTACTACAGTAACCACAATGACCAACTTTGGATAGTCCGAGTTCTTATTTCTTGTAATCACAAATACAAGAAATTGTTATTTTCTTGTAACATGCTTATACAAGTGACACTGAATAAAAGAAACTCCCAGATACATGGATTTGTCATTTCACATTGTTAAGGGTTTTTCCTTCAGAAGCAAAATAAACGTTTACTTTTAACATATTTAAATAACGTCTTAAAGTACTTAATGAAAACTAAGTTTTATGTTTCTGAAGCATTACAACATATTTTATATATTTATAAGCATGCATAACATTAAAATGAATTTACATATCAAAAGTATTCAAATTCAATATACATTCAAAAAACCCTACATTTGCCTTCAAGAGAGGCAAATCACCAGGTTAAACTACTGAAAGTAATGCACTAAACCAACTCTAAATAGTGATTGACCTTTTGCCTGATGTAGAAATAGCTTTTTTCCTAATTTCAGTTTACTCAGTTAATTCAATTCAATGACTGGATTTGCTCAAAATAAGAAATCAATTAACAAATAACATAGCATGAAGATTTGTTTTCATTTTCCAATCTAGAAATAAACATGAAATGCAAGAGGATGAGATCTACCACTTACAAAACCCTCCAGGGCCAAAAACATTTTCCAGTCACTATCCAGAATTAATACCATAACTATTTGAAACTTTGAAAGCACTCCCTTACCAATTTGAAAAGAAAAATGCAGTAAGTTTGCTTTTGATTTGTGTATCCAGTAAATTTAAGAAAAAAGTAGTTAACAATTTAATATTGTTTCATGCATTTTAACGGAATTCAAATTTTGACATCAATACAACTATATATTCAGCACTCAATATCTGTTAAACAAGTATTTTACTACCAAAAATATGAGTATGAAGTATCTGAATGCTTATTTGGCATAGTTAGACAATTATAACATATGCTTATAATGTTGACAAAAGGTGTTACCTTACTGTAAAAGCTGTACTTAGCAGCAAATCAAGGCAATCTAATAATTACCAAACTACTAATAATTAACCTCTCCTTTGAGAAATGTAACAAAGTAAGATCAAAGTGACTGATTTACATTAAAGTTTCTGCTTGATTTACATCATTATTTAAATCATGTTACAGAGAACAAGATATTTATTACAAAGTAGCAAAAAAAAGAATGGAAAGATTTAATGAACTCTGACAATGATCTCTATTTTTAGCCTCATCCAAAATTCACCATGGATTTGGCAGAAAAATGTCTGAAGGTCCCTGAGCTACCCTACAGGTTACGTGGCTGTTAGTCTTTAATTCCTGAATATTCAGATGGGGTAAAACTCAAGAATGAGTTATCGTACAATTACTTGGGAGCTGGAAAGGCTGGGATACCTGGATAGATTTCAGCGTACCCCCCAACCACGCTGGGATCATGTTCCTGCTGGTGAATGAAGCCTCCTAAGCATCTCCTACTCATCTGTGCACCAACAAGTACCATCTCAAAGCGCTTCAGAGCCCGCGGTGGGATTAAGCAAAACATCCCAGAGCTCTGACAAAATCTTTTACAGATGAGGGGAGTAAGGAGGGAGGACAACCTCTTATCTCAGTCACGGTATTTTTCTTTTATTACAAGAATTAAAGAATTATGAGGAACGTACAAAGTTAATGCAGACAAATGATTTTTTTTATCTTGCTAGTATTTTAATTAAAACCTTTTGTCATGTCTGCTAAGCAAGTTCAAAGTGTTGCAATGCAGTAGCAATGGGAATGCAGAAGTCTTGTTATGCTTGGGGAAAAAAAAAAAATGTTTTCAACTTTTACCGAATCAGCGACTGTAATTACTACAGGAATAAATCAAATTTATAGCAGGCAAACACAAGACATAATCATTTTTTGTGTGGCCATAAATGAGTTTATTTTTGTTGCAATATGATAAAGTTTAACATTTTCTGCATGTCAGACAGACTATTTTGATAATATTCTTTACATTTCCTCCTTATTAACAAGATGAAAAATTTGCTATTAAGATATGCAAGTCATCTCAATACATCTTGTTACTGGATAAGCTTCAACAAAATCTTAAAGCACTTTTTTTCTAACCACATTAACACAACAAACGCATAAAAAAAATTCTTGCTTTGCTAGTAGACAATGTTCTGTTCTTGCAAAATATCAAGAAGTGGAATTCAGCAAACTGCACCAAATCGGTCTTTTTTTAAAAAAAAAAATTCCGTTCAGAAGACTGCAACAGGGGAGACAAAAGCAGTTTTAATTTTCATTATTTCCAATGATTTTTTTTTTCAATTTAACTGAATGTGAGACAAAAATGTTGCCTTTTTTATCATGCCAAAGACTACCTCTGCTATTTAAAAGTACTTCCACATCTCCACTTTCCCCACTAACCTTTTGTGAAGAACAATTTCTGATTGCTAGGCTATTTTTCATTTGCCTACCTCTATTCATAAAAATAAAAAAAGGGAGCGTGTAAAATGGCAGATTTGAGAGACTGTTAAATAACTTGAATAACTTACATACATAAAACCGACTACGGTTCTGCAAAACCTAAAAGTAATGTTATCAAAATATGGGATCGCTTCAGTGTACAATGGCACTGCTAAGCGTGGAACAGCTCAAGCGCTCATTGGCATCAAACCGCAACAGCACGTCATCGACACAAGTTAATTTGTTCTGTGCTTGAACGTCAGTTTTAAAGAGTAAATATGTACGTGCACACGCACACGTATGCATTTGAGCATGTATACAAAGGCCACCCACAGTCAAATAAACCTGACAGCTCCTTCCTGAAAAAAAGCAATTATATGAGACCGCATAGTTGAAGTCAGCAGAACAGTTTGGACCAAGTTATCCAAGAACTCTCCATTTACCAAATTCAGCTTCTCTTTGACGTGGTCTGGAAAATTACCATGGAAAGATACAGCGGAAAAATACTGCAGGTGGGCTGTCACCTCCGGTGCCGAGAGAGACGGCTGAGCGATGCCACCGCAACGGGAAAGATGGCTCTGAAAATGTTTCTGCAAGACCGCTGCGGAAAGACCTTTATCAGCTAGCGACTATAAATTTATTTTCTGCAAAGGAACCTTCTGGCATAATGTGCAGAGAAAGGACATAAAACGCAATCTGTCTGCCAATGAAACTAAAAAGCGAACGCGAAGGCGGTAGAGGCAGCATATTTTGTTGAAATATGTAGATATGCCACTTAGATCTCAACACGTGCCACCGTCTGACACCAAAGGGTGAAATGTTCTGATCTCAGCTGACAGTATTTATACTGAGAAAACCTCCAATATTTCATTCAAAGTTCCCAAAACGCTCATCATCCTCCCTCCAGAAGCAAGAGGGTGGGCTGAGAGCCCTCTGCAAGGCTGGCAAACAGGCGACACAGAGCCTGTGGACCATCTCGCCAGCATTGCTTGCGTCCATCTTAGCCGCACTCTTCCAGAAGACAACTGGGCACCGTGGAAACTGAATTCACTTTGTTTTCTACAGCAAAAAAGTAAATAAAATCCTTCACCAAGAAGGACCACTGCAGCCCGCATAGCTCATGGGGTAGGAGCTCGGCATCACCTGCACCGCTGGCCATGGCGCAGGAAGACCAGGACTCTGCAGCGGGGAGTAGGATGCTTCTGCTTGCAAACAGATTAAGCAAATCGCATCATCCAGAAAAAAATTTACAGATTTGTCTTTTTCCTTTATCCTCACCTTCGCTAGATAATTTGTGTAACCTGTAATATTAAATAAAAGCCATGCAGAACAGCAACCTTGTCTTTTATGAATAGTTTTTAAAGACGTAAAAAAAAAAATAACCATCACCCTCTAATCTAATAAAGCTGTTAAACAAACCCAGTAATATTCCATCAAATAGACATGCAGAACTCTAATGCAAGTTAAACAGACACATATACAGAAAAAAATTAGGATCTGTGTAATACAACTCAATTTTCAGCGAGGCAATATTAAAATATAATTAGCTAAATGTTTTAAAATACAAATATGAAGATTAAGTAACACTGAAAAAGGGCACAGGATCTAAAGGGCAATGGATCTAAAGATACACTTTTAAATATTTAAGCCAGTTTTTGTCCTGAGGGCACAGGATCTAAAGGGCAACGGATCTAAAGATATACTTTTAAATATTTAAGCCAGTTTTTGTCCTGAGGGCACAGGATCTAAAGGGCAACGGATCTAAAGATATACTTTTAAATATTTAAGCCAGTTTTTTCCCTGAATTTTTATCATCTTATTAACATAAGTTTATACATTTTGTATAATAAGTTTGTGCATCACAATGTGGTTTTTTTCAATTGTTTAATCTTCCTATTTCTGTTTTTTAAACATCCAGCAATTGCTCAAGCCTCCGGGTGTATTTATTTTAATTAAATAACGAAACCAAATGAAAAGCTTTTGAATCGTCTGAAAGAGGAGACCACTCAGAATCTTCCTCCATGTGCTGCAATAGCGATCTGTCAGATACATCCCCAGAGTAACCCCCGCCAAAGACAATAGCTGCGCCAACAGCAATTTGTCTGCATTGTGAAGGGAAACGTTTAACAAAACAAAACAAAAAAGTAATTTAATATTTGTACTGTGTTTGCACAAAGAATCGCTGATGAGAGCGAATATTGAACGGATGGGGTAGCACCTTCCAACCCGTGCCCGTACGAGGGCACACTCCCACAGCCCAGACGCAACAGGGGATGGACACGCTCCACAACAGACTGATGCTCCAGCCATATAGTCCTGCCCTTCCTCCTCTTTAATCATTTATTCCATGGAAGATGGATGTCAACATGCTTTGGTGAAGGACCCGTTCCCCATCAAAACCCAAGCAAGACGCTGCACTGGACATCCTCTCCCACGGGCCGGCTGGTCCTCGCTCTACCGTGTTGCCAAAGCATCACTTCTCCTTCTAACAACTCCTGCCAACGCGCCTGTGTAAGAGCCTTCATTCCGCATCCCATTCACCAGCTTCCCAGTTCTTTGTGTTTGGTTTTTTGTTGTTGTTATTGGTTGGTTTTTTTGTTTGGTTTTTGGGTTTTTTTTGGTGTTTTTTTTTTTTTTTTTTTTTTTTTTTTTTTTTTTTACTTTTTGTAAAGGTACACTCCAATCTGTGGCCACACCAACTTATTCATGTGGGGGCCAGTCTCTATGTTCACCTGGCAGCGGGTAATTCCAGGTTCTGCCTTCCCCTTCACCAGCTCCTATTCACTCCCACAACCAGAACAGCGCAGTTCCAAACACAGGAGATAAGCAGAAAGGCTTAAAAGGCTTCCTCTCAGTATCCAGACAGAAAAATATCTTCTCAATATTTATGCCTTTTCAATGCAACCAATTGCTTTTGTAACAACAGGCTGCTCTTGAGGTAAACGCCTTACACTGCATTAGGGCAACAGACTCAGCAGCACTTTAGATGCTGTTAAAAGAGGTTTTCTAAAATCCTGCGTAAACGCACCAGAACTGCACATGCAAGGAAGAAAACAGTATCTCTGTGGTCTTTCAGCCCACCACTCTTAACAGTGTACATATTCAACGTGGACAAAGGCAGACAACATTCAAAACATGAGCTACTGCTTCAGAATGTTATTTCATAAGATTAATAAGTACCAAAAAAGCACAGTGGTATTTGGGAAAGACTTTTTTTTTTTGTTAATTAAGCTTACACTGATGAGAAGGTTTTCGCCAAACTCCCCATCTTATCTAACAGGCAAACGCAAGTTCTAAATAAACAGCAAGGCAGTATTTTAGGGAGCCTGTTTTTGTTCACATACATGGGTCTAGTTATTGAATACAAGCAAGGTTTAACAACGGTAGTAGCAAATAAACAATTTCACACCATAAAAATTGCCCTAGCCGTTTAGGAAATAACCTGGAAGTAGTCTCCTTCAGCAGAGACTGCAGACAACTTAGAAATTACTTGCTTTCAAAGTCTGAATAAGACCGAGGGACTAGCGGTACCCATCTGTTCAAACGCAGCCTATCCAAATGGTGCTGCTGGAACTCACATGATTTTTCCTCCCCTTTAGATGACTTTAAAGTCACATTTGCTTTAACTCTATTTCTCCTATGCTAACAGAGAGCCCTTCTAGATATTAGGTTTCAGCATCAATTTCACATCTTTATATTAGTCTCACCTAATTTTCAGACTTCCACTAACCTATTGCAGAAATCTGGCAAAATAATTTCCCAGAGTGAATTACTTATTAGAAAGCAAACATATCAATGAAAGAGCCCAAACTAGTCACCGTGTGAGGCCAAAGTAATACCCTCAGCCCCGTGATTTCTCCCAGTAGAATCTGTCAGATCACTTGGAACTACTCATGAACACTGCCAGTGATTTTTTTTTTTGATAGCCAACAAAGGGGCAATTACACAGTAGTGCCAAGACACAGCTCACATTTTGGGAGGATTTCACTCAGAAACATGCCACTGATATTCCCATTTAAGCTCTCCCAGGGCCCTATTACTTTTTGCTTTTCCAATAATATCCAGGATTGCTCTGGCATTCAAAATGAAATCAAGCATTAACGAGCCACAGCCTCCCAAAATTTGCTTCCTTTTAATTGTGACAATACAGAAACTCATGCTAAACCATTCAGCTATCTACCTGGTTAATTTTACAGCTGTATTCACACTCTGGGTGAATCACATTTAGAAAATTATATGTATTACATATAAACATGGTATGACATTCTGTCAAGCTACTTTTTATTATGTAATTCCATCCTTAAAAAGACCTGCAGATAGTTTAGACAGTCATTTGGAAATTTAATCCTGGGATAGATGTCTAAGAAGTGTCAGAGAATCAACCCTTATCAGAAGAGTTTCCAAGTGGAGGGTAACTCCCCGCTCCCCCAATCCTCAGCATTTCGGCTCATGGGCTCCTGACTGGTGCCAGGAGCACTGCTGGGACAGGATGGGCTCCTGCACCAGGACCAAGGTGACTTCTTCCAAAATCAGCAACCTGTCCCCAGCTATCCCTGCCCCCCCCACACTTCATTTTGGAGCACTCTGTCCTAACTTAACAGCCCCACTCAGACATTACACCTTTACTACCTTGTTTCATGGCCGCCTGCTACCATCCAGCCTGCTTTCATCAATTCCCCGATTTTCAAGAGAAGGAAGAGGTGTATTAAAAAAGAGTATTGAAAACCCCCAGTAGGGTGGACAAAAAAAATGCAAAGTATTAACCCAACAAGTCATTCCCAGGTGCACTTGACACTACGGGTTGTGCATATCAAGGCCAGAGAGGACCACCTGCCCTCAGGTATCACAGGCTCCCCGAATTACCCCCAGGTAGAACACTGATCTTCAAAACAATCAATGCCCACCCTCCAAAAGCCCCTCAGTTCTCAAAGGTCCTAATCATGCTAGGAAAAAAAAAAACCACCAAAAAAACCCCAAACCCACAGCTCAATTTTATCTTCTGATAAATGGCCAGCAGGCAAAGGAGACCACGGTTCCAAACCCTCACCCCAAAACACCCCATATCCCTGCCATCAGGTATGAATGAGGCTCCACCACAGCCAGGAACCACCATCAGGACTCACTGCCACTCCGTCATGTTTATTTGGTAACAGCCCTACCTTCTCCCCCAGTATTAAAACTCAGCAACTTATCTCCAAACCAATTAGGCTCACCATAAAGACACACTTAGTGTCGCAAGAACAAATTGCATTTTAGTAGAACTGTCCATTTTACAGAACTTTAAATTAAATTTCGCATAAAGCCTCAGCTTTAGATGTCCCTTAATCGGCCTCCTGTTTATGACTTCACACAACCCTACCCAACATAAAAATTTGTCACGCACAGTAATTTCTTCAGTAACATTCAGCGCAACAAATGCTTCCCGTGCAAATCAAGTGATGACCCACCTCCTCCTATAGGAAAGCCAACAGAACGCTTTTATGCTTCCCCCCGCCCCCCCCCCAATGG
>VYZM01007485.1:348347-365764 GCA_013398915.1 Dromas ardeola | reverse complement strand
CTAACCCTCTATTTCTCTTCCATTTCCAGTCAGATGGCTTCCTCAGCTGAAAAATTTAATTCCTGATAAGACAACCTTTCAACCAACAGAAAATGGACTTTTGACTAAGGGCAACCAGCTGCACCAGCGGAGGTTGTTCAATTCTGTTTAGAAATTATTATTTTTTTTTCCCTTCATTGTATTCCCAATCACGATGACATCAACAGACACAAAAATGAATTAAAGTATATAAAAAAAAAAAACCACCCTGATGTGCCTGGATCGCCCAGGTGCTCGGCGGCAGGCTCAGCTTGGCATCTCCACCGCTCACAGCCAGGAGGCACCGGCGGCTGCAGGGAGAGGCTCCCACCTCAGGCACATTCGCTGCAAAGGTAACTTACCATCCTATTAACGTGGCTTACAGACAGCCGTAAATTTTCAGCATTACAACGCTTTATGATGTTAAATAAACGCATCGTATGTCGCACGGGTAGTTTATTGTACATTTTTCCACTTTGAAGACTTTCATGGATCCTGTACAAATTGCACACAGCTGCATATTACTGGTAGTTGACAAGTTATTAAAAATTACATTATCTGATCATCTGAGAAACGGAATGCAATAACGCTGCTGAATACTACGCTTTAACATGTGCATAAAAAGGAATGTTGTGGTCCAATTTTTAAGCGCTTACCCTTATGAAGAAATTATTTTTTTAAAATAAAGATCTACTGCTTTTACAGCATCTGAATGTGCATTACTGCACACAAAAATCACACTGTGAAGAGCTGTACTACAGTGCAAAAACTGCTACTAGAAATATTGGAATTATCCGGTTTTCCTGCAAGTAAAATCCCCAAATAAATGTTGTATTGGCATACCTGTTTGTGCTTCATTTTCTGATAACAGAGCTTGCTTAAGACTCAAGAAGCAGATAAATGACAGAGCAAGCACTAAAACTCAGGACAGTCAGCTTCCAACTTGTTTGAACTTGACTGTATATTGCTAAGCTCCAACAGAATGTAAACTGCTGCCCTGTAACAGTTTAGATCATATGTTAAAAATCTTTCAAGCATAGGTATTTGAATTTTAATATTGCCTGAAGGTCCTAAACCAAGATCATACCCCATGATCCTGGATTCTCCACCACACGGTTCCTGTCTTGAAGAAGTTATGATCTAATATAGACAAGAACAACAGAGAAATACAACGAGCAACCAAGGGAAGAGAAGAGTGGGAAGTCATCAACTTAAAGGTACAGTTAGTTAGTTCTCTAACTACTGAAAAATCCCTTTAGGCAGGGAGCAAATAAAGATAAATAGTAGTAGTTACCATAGTAGCCCTTTAAGGAGTAAATGCTTAAGTGGTTCTGAGAAGTAGCTACAGTGCTTTCAAACCCAAACCTTAACTAGTACTATGTAATATAATTTATAACCGTAGACATTATCAATTTGTGGCAGAGGAATAAAAAGCCATCTACATTCTTGCCATTTTCTAGAGCAACCAAAAAAGAATTGTTGCAAGTGATGAAGCAGCAAGAACTCACGTAACCCCTTATAGTCCTCTTGGTGTGTTCAGCAATTCCCATACTGCCAAAACTCGAAGGTTCTCAGTAAAAAGGCAGCTAAGGTCCATCTAACCTAGGAAGAGGGAATTTTAACCACTCATTTTCACTGTATTTTCAACAAGAACTACATTCACCAAGGTTTCTAGTTGCTTTAACTAAAGGCCATTTGCCTCTTTACCAAAGAAATCTAAGTAACCACAGGTTTCTACAAACACCCTTGCCCCCTCATCATATTCCTCCTTTGCAGATTTAAATCTGCAAATTATATTTGCAGATTTAATTTGCAGTACTCACTTGTTTCTTACCACCAACAACCATTTTGTAAGCCTAGTTAGAGATTCTTCCACGTGAGGAGACGACAAGAGGTCTTCCATTTTGCATACCACCTCAATAAAACTTAAGTAATAAATACTGAATTTCATATATTTGGTGCAGTAAGATGTTCAGCAATATAACTTGTAACACACAAAGCATGTAACTGGATCCCAATAAATAAACAAACAAAACAAACCATGAGTTCAAGTCACTTTCCACGACCACATTCATCTTCCTGAAAGCCACACTTCACTGTGACTGATTCGTCCTTCCTGCGTAAAACGGATTCTGTTTAAGGGCTAGTAATGGCATTTGCCACATGTCATGACGGGGATGGAGAGAACCAAAACCCGTAAATCCAAGCTGAAAGCTTGTCCAAGGCTGATGCTGCAGCGTAGGACCTCTGTCTCCAGGACGAGCAAGGTCACTACCAAATGAAAACCACCACCAGTGACAACAAACTTTGACACTCCAACAAAACTTTGACACTCCAACATCACAGGTGGAGAGACAAAAAAAACCCACAATTTACTAAACCATCAAGACCTGCGGCTGTAAAGACTATGCACTGATTACAATCTCCATTCTGGTATTTTTTTTTATTACTGAATGCTCATCCTCCAAAAAACATCATTTGTAATACACTGAACCCAAGTTTCTGAGCAGAATATATGTAATATGGAACCCAGCCAAATACTACTGATTACACCACTGTCTCTAAAGCCTGCTGGCAAGGTATGCGTTGCTTCAAAATAATCCTAAATTATGGAGTCTTCGTTCTTTATGAAAATAAAATAACCTGTTATCTCTCGCTCATCTGAAGTTGACAAATATTTATTTCCCTGGTGGAGGAAAAAGCAGACCTTCTTGACGTCCTTTATTCCCACTGAGTGGCCATGAATATGAATATGCATAGCAGTACAAAAGTATATAAAAACAAAGAGAACATACAAAAAAACGCTACTATCAATATCTGAATAACAAGGCAGCTTTATCTTAATCAGTATATCAATTTATTCACATGGGGGGACACGCATATATTAAAGCTATTCTGAAGTTGGACCCTTAAATTGCTTAGACAACCTGTTAACCACTGCTGTTGGCAATTAGGAACGCATTTTCACTGGAGGCTTTCTGTAGAGCCATGCTTCAAAGGTTCAATCTGCAGTATATTAACTTACCAAGAAGCACCCTGAGAACTGCTCCTCTGTCATGTAAGCTCATTGCTTCCAACTAATTAAACCCACAGTTCATATTCTTACGGAGTCAACGTCCTTCTGCCAGTTTAGCATTTGCACAACCATGAGAAAGGTAACTTTAAGCAGCCAAGCCACGCTAACCAACACTAGGTTGGCTATAAATGTCCTCTATCCCAAAGCCATTTTTATTTACTCATAGCACATTTGGACTAAAGTGTTTTTATTTGAGTCTTCTGCAGCACTCATGATTTTGTACACGTACTCATGTATGCACATGTACATGCAGGAAAGGCAAATTGACTCGGACTTTCTGTTAAGGGAAAACTTGGCATTTCTCTAGCACAAAGCTGTAAAAGCTAACTGGAATGCAGATCCTAATCACCAGAGAAAAACTTGTTGAAAGAAGGGATCCACACCTCTGCAAATAGAGCTGTTCCACAAAGACTGGGGGGAACAAGACACCAGCTCAAAAGAAATGGCAAAAAAGACTGATGGCTAAAGAATAAACAGCCTAAAAACAAAGTGACAATCACCACAGTTTCAGTTTCTTTTGCATTAAGGGAACTAAGTAAAAAAGGTTGTCAGGCCCCATGAGTAAACCAGAGGAAAATGGGGTTGTTGAACGCATGGATAAATTATCCACAACTGCCTGGATAGTTTGCCTAAGCGAGGGCAACAGCCGTTGAGAAAGGCGGGATGAAGGCAAGATGCTGAAGGCAGTCGGGATGGACACGGGAACTTCTGCAACCAGAGAGGAAGCCCAGCGCTACGATACTCAGTGCGCTGCAACTCAGGGACACAGAAAAGGCCTTTCAAAACATTCCTATGGCATGTGATTACTGCAGGCCTGGTAGCAAATACATCAAACTAGACTGGTACAGAGGATTATAGAATAGCAAATGCAAATGTCTGGTTGTTTTTTTGGTGGTTTTTTTTTTTTTTTTTTAAAAAAAGGAAAAACTAATTTTGTTATCTAAATGTTCGCTGATTTGATCTCAGGAGTAATAAAATGTTTTAAAACATTTCAAAAGGCAGATAATGAGAGACCTGAAAGAAGGGGGGGGGCGGGAAACAGGATAAGACACAACTTGGGTTAACCAGCAATAATTCATGCCACATTTCCCCAGTATGTTTTGCAAATAAAGCACAAGATTTCTCTAAACATAATGCGGTAGGTCTCATTTATTCAGCTATCAGAAAACAACACTGCCATGTTATGTAGGAAATAACTAATTTAGTGGGAGAAAACAAAAAACAACGTAAGAATCCTAAGATAAATAAGGAAAGGGGATAAAGTCAAAAGGTCAAATACGAACAAGAAAAAATAGGCTGTAGTGGTTACTAATAGATTTTTTTTCCCAAGGGTTCATCCTGAGATATATATATTTTAATTACACATATGTGCATATGTGTATATATATAAATGAAAGTGACTTGAAGAAAAAAGGAAAACACTCATCAAGTCTGCTGCATGTCAGTGCAGAGGATGACATCTGTCATACGCTAAGAACAGGGTAATTTGGGGTAATTTTAAGGACAGGTAACAAACATAGATCCAAATACTTAGTACCACGTATAAAATTGTGCACTCGAGGAGAAAAAAAGAAGATTGTACCTTGTACAATGAGGTAAAAAATGATTAAGAAAGAAAAAATTTGGTGCATTAGATGGAGGACAGATAAGTGACAAAGCTCAGAAAAGTCTCAGAGAAGCATTTTTGCTGCTCGCGTCACTCACGGCTCAGTACAGCCTCGTGGGCAGCCCTGGTCACTCATAATCACACAAAATTCCTTCAAAACAACACCCTGAGGACAAATAATCCCTAAATAAATTTAGGCTAGAAACTGGAAATTTTTTTTAATATGAATGGTTTGCCCATTCAGCAAGCAACAGCCACCAAAAAAAAAAGGTACTATTTTTGAAGTGATACTTGATCAGATTACAAGAAGGACCCTGATGCAATTGCCTGCGACAGCAGTGGACTAGATGTGACGTGTATCCACACTAGGTCAAAAAATACAGGGAAAAAATCTGAAGTGGCACTGGCATTGCTTTTCCCTTGAAAAGCAAATTCTTCAGCACGTACCTGAGTGAAAGAAAATTGGTACTGGTAAACCAGGAAGGACAACCAGCAAAGGAACCAGAGAGCAGGCGAGTCAACAGTTCTCTGTATTCTCTTCTCTTCACAAAATATCACTGAAGCCGCTCTTCAGACACTGGTTTCATTTTAAAAGAAGGTTCATAAAAAGCAGGGTGATATGAACAGCAAGAGAAGATTTGTTTTGCTTTAAAGGAAAAAAAAAAAAAGAATCCTTTGGTGTCACCCAGTGCCTTCTGAAAACCTGAAAGGTCAGAAGTATTTCTTAATTCACTAATAAACTCTCTCTCTCAATATGTTTTACTTCAGTTAAAATCTAGCTCCCGACATAGATCTCACCAAGCTTTTTCAGTCTGAGCTTCACTACAGGCACTTCAATAACATGAAGATGAGGGCACAAGGAACAATGCATTTTACTTCATGGCTAAATGATTTTGGTTTTAATTTAGAAACAAATTTTTAATCCCAATGCAGAGACTTGTCTTAGATCGACATAACACCAGAGGCAAGCGCTCCAACAGATAACTGATTTGAGAACTAACCATTGCAGTCACATTGCCCTACTCCAATTGCTTTAACGTCTCCTAGATAATGCAACCAAATACCTCCCTTGCACAAGAAAACTCACACACCCAACGCCTGGGAATCACCAGGGCAGCCTGGATGGTGCATTTAGCACATGTGGATTCCTGACAATTTTTTGCCTTTTTTTTTTTTTTTTTTTGCTTCTGATAATAAGATAATAAACCTAACAGTATTCCTCTAGTACAACAAGAGTTATTTAGCCCCTACAAGTCTCTGCAACTCCTAACAGGAATTCAAATGGATTTAAAAGATTTATAAAGGACTAAAATCTAGTTTGTACAGTCGCACTTAAGCAGAGGGGAGAAGATGGCCTCCTGCACCTGTACAAACCCTGCTGCAGTGGCCAAAGCCAAACCTGGCAAGCCGCTAACGTGCCCCACATTTAAAATCGGGGAAAAGGCACATAAGTGAGCAGCAAAATATTAAACTCAGGTACAGTGGCACCAACAGGCTCCTGACCCCTCAAATAAGCAATCCTATATTCTAAAGGAATGAGAGCTGGTTAAAATTATCCTGTGCTGCATATCTGTTACTGTTGGTAATCGTATCATCATATTTTTATTGGGTTGGGGTTTTTTGAAGCAGGGGGAAAAAAAAAAAAGAATCTTTCTTGCAGCAAATTCCAGAAATTGATTACTGTGTAAACATCACTTTATTAATTCTAAATATGTCAGTAGACAAACACACGTTATACATAGATATGATATATATAAAACAGTTATTTTCACTTCTCTTTTCCTAATTGTAAGTAGTGCAAGTTCTCCTCCTTTTCAGAAATAACCCTACTTGAAGTTCCACTGATGACAAGGAAAAGTAAGCCTTTTAAATTGAGCTATTAAGTCTTTTGATTTCAATTTGAGATGAGCCAAAGATGCATATAATTATCCTCTGTCCAAAAATGATGCATTTCCAGTACAAAGTTCGTAGAGTCCTTACACTGCATATAAACAAAACAAACAAACAAAAAAAGAGTAATTTACATTAATTGCTATTTATTGAACAACATATTCCCCCGAACATTTTTTTAATCCGGCAGCCATCCCAGGCTGAGCCAGCCCTATAAAGAACAGGAACGATGGAGTCAGGAGGCAAAAAGTGGAGAAAAAACCCACAACGTGGATTGATACAGACCGTTCACGGTAAGGTTGCACAGTTGTACGCAGACTTGCATGCATTCCAGTCCCCGAAGCCTTCTATAAGCTGCAGACACCATGATGAAACACTTTTCATTTTGTAAACACACTACTGCTTTCCTGGAGCTTTTTCTTGTAACAAAAGCAAATATACGCTGCCAGAAATACTAAGTAAAAATGGTCCTGCAGGAGCTGGCAAATTCCATCACAAACCTCAAATGAATGTGCTGCTGAATGGTAATAAACACTCCAGCGTTCGCAGTCCCTCTTCCACGCGCCAGGATAGGAGTTACAATATACATTACATCCCGGCTGTGCAACACACACATCACACGCATCCAAAGGAACTGCTACATGTCCAACACAGCGATCATCAAGAGCAAAATTTCCACCATAATAGGAAGCAAGGGAGAGAAGTCAGGACATCAGATGTCTAAAATACAGCATTAAATAGACAGCTATCGCCAGAACATCAGAACAGGTTTTGGACAAGCGGTCAAACCCATTTTGCCCTTCCTCACATCAAGAAAATAGGTAACCTTGGGAATCTGGATTCTTGATCTTGAGCATTAATATCTTTGTTTCTTTTCCTCTCTGCAGCCTCTGAACATTTTTAGTTTCAACACGATGAAGGTGGCAGAAACAAAGAATAATTTGAACACGCTGAATGTTCATTATCTTGTCATAATGCACAAGACTCACATGTTCTGAAATGCTTCTATTCTTTCCTTTAAATATTTTTATTCAAATAACCTCAAACGCTGTAGAACCTGAAGTTAGACTACAATACCCAGAGGGGAACCCATATGTTCTCTTTTCCACCCTTAAGAAGAAAATAGGTATTTATATATCTGCATGCCACAGAAGTACAGCCCACCATGCCTTTCCATAATGCTGCCGTAATAACTGAGTTATTGCCAGCGTAAAACGGACAAAAGTATTTGGTGGCCATACCAGATCCAAAAGCCCAGCTAAGCCCCCTGCTCTGGTTAGTGGCCTAGAGCAAGTGAACTGTAAAAACAGCAGTAGTACGAAAAAAAAATCCCCCTGTAATCAGTTTTTAACAACTGTCACTTAGTGATTTTTCAAGTTCCAGGTGACATGTAAAACTTGGAAATTAATAGGCACTAACCATCCTCCTCGAGTTCACTCTGAACATTTGACCACTCTGCTGAGTTTTAAAGTATTCCTGCCAGCAGATTCAAACCCGCTGCCTGAGAACCCCGGCGGCAGGAGTCATGAAACTACGAGAAATCATAAATAATGGGTTTTTCTTACCCCCTTTTCCATATGCATCTCAACTGCACAGAGCCTATTGCTGAGCTGTGACCGCTCAAGCAGAGGCTCTACCTGGGAGTTTGGAACCCTTCAGAGCCTTCAGTGAGGGACCTTCTTGTAACCTTCCTGGAAAGCTGCTCCTGCTGTGCCAGCCAGCTCGCCTACACCCACATACTTGCGGGCTCCTTCAAACAACTCTCCTCTCCGAGAGCTAATATTGACTCTTCTCCATGTTTTCATTAAGTCTATTCTTTATTACAGTTTCTATCAATATGCCCTGTACATTTACTGTCTGCAGCTCCTCGCAATACTCACCAAGCTCCGAAGGAAAAAGAAAAGAAAAAAAAAAGAGAAAAGGAAAAAAATCCTGGCATCACATTCGTAATCTTCTATTCTTCAGCATCAAGGCTGACTTAAGTAATAGGTTACACACCAGAGTCAGCGGCTCATCAAGTTCACATTCAAATGCTTTTAGAAATCTTGATTTAATACCATCTGGTCCTGATGATTTGTTACAGTTCCTTTCACCAATTAATTATAAATCCTATTCCACTGACACTTCAATTTGAGACAGTTCCTCAGAAAAGTCTTCTGGAAGAAAAAGGCTCCAATGTGCACAACTCACCCTTACAATCCTCTCACATGCAAAGAAATAGTTCAGTTTCTACATTTGCATTCCTGTCTTCCTGAAATGCTCCTTTTTCACCTGGAAGCCCATCTATTTGGAAAAGGTTTTATTAGTGGCTTTTACTTACAGTCGTTAATCAGCTCATCTTCCATCTCAGGAGCAGACTTTCCTATTTCGTTCTTACATTCAACTTTCCAGAATTCAAGCCCTTTTCTAGTTTCTTTGTTTTCTGACTGCTTCCTCTTTGTGAGACGGGTCTTTTTACTTCTAGGAATCTTCTTTGATTTGACAATATTGGCTTTTCCCCTCCACAAAAAACCTTTTTTTTATTGGTGGCATAGGTCTGCCCTTCACCCCTGTCTTTAAGCAGTCCCCGTGCATCCTGCCGCCACCTTAAATTTTCAGCTGTTTCTTTTACGAAGGAAAAAGGAACAGGGAGGGAATTCTTATCTTCATAATTTTCATGTCAATCTCATTACAGAAGTTGAATATGACAGTGTTGGGGGGTTTATTGCTCCAAAATAGAGTAGAAGACAGCCGCTGTCACAGTGGCTTCACTTCCACCTTAAACCGACCGCACCAAGACATGATTCTCTTCTCAGGGACTCTCCACCAAGCTGCTCCACAAAACAGTCATTTACGACATTTCATGCATAATCCCTGCATAAAACTTGTCTTGACACGATGGCAGCCCCATAAGGGTAACAGAGGCTGAGTTTTTTGTTCTTGGTAATCTTTTAGCTGCATATATTAACTGCTATTGATGCGACAAAATAGTTGTACTCATTCAACTGAAAACAACCACTATTAGATATATCCAGAACCCCAGCAAAAAAAGAAAAAAAATCAGTTTCCATCCACTACACCTGGAGAGGTCAGATGGCCCTACAAATATTATGCAAATATCTTGTGTTGATTAACCCCAAGTACCACCTTTAGTTTCACCCAAAACATTTTCCCAGAGAAAGACTGAACAATTGGTCCAGAGTGTTGAGATTATTAGTACAGAAACACCACCAAAACCTCCAGCTGAGATCAGGGCTCACAGTAAAAAAAAGATACTTCACAAACAGACAGGAATATTACCCCAATCCATACATTTCAGTTGTAAAAAGCCTACAAATAATACTGAGATTTGTAGTTGCATTGTCCCGGAGACAGGCTGCATGAGAATTACATGATCAACACTCTATTCTTTCACTTATTTTTGCCTAAGAGCAAACCATAAAGCTACAGTAATAAAAAATGAAAAATTACTACTTCCAGCAAATGATTTTTTTTTTTTGGTGACTGTACTTGAATTTTCTCGGCTAGAAAATTAAAAAAATCCCAGAAGTCAGAGGCAGAAGAAACCTGTAAGGTTACCCTGTCCCCAGATTGCTCCCACCATGTATTTCCTAACAACCTGTCCAATACAACTACTTACTGCCGAGTTACAGAGCCCTGTACAAAATTTAGACTACAGATAAAATGAGCTCAGTTTCTATAAAATTCTTCCTCAACTTATTAGAAATCTTTGCAAGTTTGAACAGGGAAGAAAAACCAAACCCGTCAGTAATTTCAGTGAAATATCATGGGGAAATTAATGAATTTATCATAAGGCTACCTCACCAGGGAGAGCAGAAAGGTACGAGATAAAACAAACTTCCACTCTGGACTGGAATATGATTACAAAATAAGAACGCAAAGCTGGATCGCTTTCCAGTAGTAGTTTAATTCTTGGAAGGCTGTTATTGAAAAGCAAGATTCATCAATATGCCTTGCTATAAAATCATGGAAAAGTAGGCAAGAAGCAAGCTAGTAAAATAACTAACGTGATTTGTATGGTCACTAGAGATTGCTTTAAGCATCACAGTGTGTTAGTAGAAGCCATTTTTCAAATCTACTTTTAAAGAACAGCTTTTGAACATGGCTAATGCTCACTAGAAAATTAGGGGTTTTTTTTTCCTCCCCAAATTACTCAGGCAGAGAAAAAACATCTGTATTCCAGAAGCATACCGAAAGCCTAATAATTAAGGAATACAACAGTGTATGGATGCCAGGCGAGGCAACAGCAACAGCAGAAGAAACCAGGTGAACGACTCTATATCCAGAGGTCTGAACTAGTCGTTAAGTTTGATCGTGATGCACCAGATGCGGAAAGCAAGATATGGCTCTTAGGAGAAACCAGGATCTCTCACTTGGGAAGTCTAGAGACAGTGGGCTCAAAGGCTTTTCTTCACTATAAGGGATCAGAGAATAAAAGTCTGAGCATTTAAAAAAAGGAAGCAACATTAGGGATTGGAATTATGTTGCTTTTTAAGCAAGAAAGTTAATAATCCAGTATGAGAGATGGGTGCCAGGACTCTGGGTCCCCATTCTGCCCTGCGCACACTTTTCCAGGAATTACAGGTAATTGGCACCACCAAAGCTAACTCTTTTGTATTTCAACCCTAACTATTCTACCTCAAACTAACTCACCCATGTTTGCCTTGGTAGCATGACTCCACTTTTATCCGGAATCAGTTTACAGCACTCTTTCCAGTACCCGACACGCGGTGGTGACCTGACTGCAGCACAGCAGCCGCAACGCCAGCCCACAGTCATGCTTCGCAAACCAGCACAAGCTCAGGGCAGGTCCCCACCACCACCCAGTACGTGCAGCATCCTGGGCTTTGCACCAACAGAGACGTCATTATTGCACATCAGTCTCCTGTGAGCAACACGAGCAGGGTGGGCTGGAAGAGGAGGAAAGGACATTCGCCAGGTGGGACCTTTGAGGGAGGCATTTGTGCCTCACAGGACTATGTAAGAAAGCTGAAGATGGCAAATTCCAAACCTTCCCAAGAAAAAGCATCTCCACCACAGTGCTTGACTGTAAAGAGGTTTTTGGGAGACAAAGACCCTAGCAAGAGAAGAAGCAGGAGATGTAAATACCCATCTCACCCAGAGCAGAGCGGACTTGTCAACACCAGGGGCTGAGGAACAGCAACAAAGCAACACTTCGAACAGCCCTTACCCACCTAAAAGGCAACCTGAAACGGGAGAGAAGTCGGAACCCTTCCCTGTTTCTGTGTAGTATATTTCCTGTTTGAGATGTTTTGAAAATACTTCGGGAAATTATTTACAGCACCATTGATATGTTAGCCAACTGCTTATACACTTCCATTGACAGTCTTCCAGTGGAGACATCACAAACTGTCCAGAGTTGCTGCTACAAGTACAATATATCAAAATTAATCTGGCATCTGTGTAAAATTTGGCAGTCATACCCAATAAACCATTTCGACCATGATGTAGCAGTGACTGACAACTCGAACAGAGCGAGCTGGGGACAAAGCTCCTCTCCACACCTCATTACAGTGCCGCGCCAGTCAATGTACGCAGCAATACCCGCTATCGCTACTACGGCCATTACTCATCACAGTGGTCTACAGAGAAACCAAATGCCCTCCGGAATCTCAAAGAGTGCAATTTGCCTGTAAAACACCAGCAGAAAATGTCAAGTTACCAGGAGAGTCCCTAGAAGAAAACAGCTGCAGGGCCGTAAGCATCACCGATGGGTTACCTTGCACAGCAACTGGGAAGGAAACATATAAAGGAGAGCAACTCAGACAATTTAAATTCAGAGAACAGATGCATCCTTAACCAACGCACCACCGTGTAACCATGAAATATCACACAGACGTTTCATCACCGTTTTCTGTTCTTGACATTGTTGTGTTTCTCAATGCATTGCCTTGCCAGCAACGATTACCAGAAACCCAAGCGCCAGTGGAGAACGAGTCCTGCGCTTCATGCCCTCCACGGGCATTCTGCAGTCACAAAAACATGTCCTATCTGGATAACTCATTTGTTCTTCGTTTGTACTGCACGGCATTTAACGAGGTTGTGCATAACCATTTGAAGGCATGCAAATCATTTTTATTTTGTGTATTACCTAGGAAATTAAGTGCTGCCTTCTCCTTTATCTTGTTAGCACAAGTCATTACATCTTTTTCATATGCCAAGATAAATTTAACACATATTCATTGGTTTCTAAGGAAAAAGAAACTGCAGGCATCAAATTACACCTAAAATGCATTTAATTCCTTCTGCTCTTTTAATTGTATGTAAAGAGCTTGATTCTACCCTGGTACAAACTTCAGCTTCCCCAAGCTTACTACTAAAAATGTTACTTTCCTGTCAATACCACCCGCTTCCTGTTTTATTTTTTGAGAAAGCTAACTACCTTTAAAAAATGCCACCTCTTTTACTGACATACTATTTTCAAATTATAGCTCTATCTCTGTTGGTAAAACCTTATGCGACCACTGAATACAAAATGGGTTTCCCGGCCCAAACCACCTTTTCCTTTCTGATGCACCAAGGTCTCTCCTGCTGCAATTTTAATGAAGCTCCTGCTCCTCTGTTCTTGCGTTGTGGGCACACGTCCATCATCGCTCCCCACGGGGAGGGCAGGCAAAGCGTTAATCCTTGCCTCTGAGCCAGCAGAGGGAGCACAGAACATATTTAGACCAAGATTCATAATTGATTCTTAAAAAAAACACCAAAGAAATAAAGAAGTTGGTCAGAGTCATTAAAATCGCTTGGATTTTAAGCAACGTCTTCAATCAGGCTGCAGAAGAGCACGGAGTTAAATATGGGGTTAAAGCCCAATAACAACAGCTCTTCTAGCACCATAAAGTACCAATGAAGCCTTACATAATAACGTATTTTCAATTATTAAATGAGCAAAATATGTTTTTGTTTTGGAGCCACGTTGAACGGCCACAAGGGTATTCTCTTTAAGCACTCAGCAGAGTAATGAATTGATCAGCTGCGAAGCCTGGCAGAGGAACAGCGGCTGCCTCCAAGCACCCCCTCTTCCAAGCAGCTCCGTATCTGTCAAGGTCTCGACTTCTACTAAGGGTCCAGCGGACATCCGCCCCGAAAACAGATCCTGGCAAACCCGTCTAAAAGAAGGCTACCCCAGCCTCCACCAGAATAGGAAGAGAAATCACGCCTTGCTTTGAGTTTTATTTAAGGAAAACAGGGTATAAGAAGGAAGGCAGGCAGGCTCCCATTTTACTTTTCCAATAAAAGCTAAAAAATTAGTTAAAAGAGCAATTTATTTCTGCACCGTCCAAGGTCTGGGTACTCATTAGTGCATATAACTGATACATTTTGTGATGACCGTTTTAGTACTGAGCTTAATTTACTTTGTCTTTCAATAACACAGTATTTCTTTTCACAAAAATGAACATAATGAGGAAAAAATACATTCAAAACATGCAAATTAAGAAATTCAGAGATGTAACAGTATGCTGTAGGTTGGTACAAAGAATGAAGCCTCAATTTACTTGACTTAGTCTAGAACATTTGAATATTTTTCCTATTAACTCCACCATCAAGGTTTCCCTAATGAGCATGCCCAGACAGAGTAACATTTGCTATTGAAGTACGTGTCAGAGCAGCGAGTATAATCCAAGAGGAAAAAGAAGGAAAAAGACTGGGGACTGCAAGATGACCGGGAATATTTTGTTATATAAGAGCCTGATACCCAAATTATGGAAACGAAGGTTAAGACCCTCCCATAGGATGCCTCTACTAACAGCCAGCGGGCCACTGAGCCTTCAGGGAGCATCAGAGACGATGCAAATGAGCCGGCAATTAAGGTTCACAAGGTCACTTTCACTCTGAGCGCCCTTCCCTTGCGTTCATTATTACGACCTCATAATACTGGAGTGAAGGGCGGACTCTGACACGGGCAACCAGCCGAACGCATCCCTTTCTCCCATCTCCCATCGCAGCGGCAGCTGCTGCCCAAAATCCAGAGCTGTACCAGCTCGGCCGGCACCGGCTCATCCGAGCACAAGCTCCTCCGCTCTCCACTACTCCCAATACTCCCAACACGTTCTTGCAGGTGTCTACCACACTTTTCTAATTTTTTTTTTTCCCCTTTTTAATTTAATGAGACAAATCCCGTGGTGGCTAAGAAGGGTAGGTCCTCTCAAAAGTGCAAAGCACAGCAAGCTCCATGCAATTAAAAAAAAAAAAATTATTTCTGAGTGTAGCTGAAGTTGTTCCAGAAACTAAATAAAAAGTCAAGAACCCTTTGCAGGAGACACCAGGGCTCAACTCAACTTTTGGGTTTCTTTTTAAACTAAGTTTTATATACGCTTTTTGAATGGGCATGTTAGTACCTGATGCAGAGGCCTCCTCTTGTCCCAGTCCAAGATCACGGAGGGAAAGGAGTGGATTTCCTTGTTTTCATCTCCTTGCAGATATAATGATTTAAGAGCTTTTCTCTCTTTGCTGGCTGAAGACTGGAAAAATGCAATTTTTCTGGAGAAAAGTCCTCACTCTTCTGGTCACCGTATCTGGAGGGAACAAGGGGGTCCCCCCCAGCCTGCCAGGATGGGGGTCTGGCCGCAGCCCTGCTGTCCTTAAGCATTTCCAAGCAGCTGGAACGCTGCTGGCTGCCCCAGGAGCCAGGGAGGTGGCTTCACCTGCAGCCACCCAGGGTCCCATGGGGATGCCTGCATACAGCACAGGGCACACGCTGTGACCCTCCGCACCGCTCAGGTTTTATTCTTTTTTTCTTCTTCAGTAACTCACAACTGCCAGAACTAACAAATACTGGTGACTCTGCAGCCCCATGCACGGCTCAGCCACCTCCCCCAGCGTGACACCGGGGATGTTCTCTCTCAAAACAGGGCATCATCGATGTCAGTATGCTCAAAACCATCACTCCGTCACAGCTGTCCCAAGGCACTTTCCTTTTGCATTCACCTGAAACAACAAACAGCAGCAACTTTTCTCCCTAAATAGCTCATTCTGTTGGCACAGTGTTTAGACACATCTGCTAACACCAGCTAAACGTCCATGTTTTCTGTATCCATCAATAGTTCTCCAGAGTACTGGCATAGTAAGGTGTTTTGTATAATCCATTCCCCACAGTTATGCCTTTTAGTGATGCATTTCTCCTAATGGCTATTGCCAGAGGCTTTAAAGCACTGGAAAACGGTGGACAGCCTTGCCTGGGGCCTCTGAACAGCATGAAAGTCGTGCGCGTATGTAAGTTACAGACTTCAGATGTCACTGCTTTAAAAAACAGTGCCTCTAATCAAATTAGGTCTGATTCTGGACACCCAAGAGACCCAGAACAAGAAGTACCACTTCACCTTCACGTCTAAAGCTTTTGCAGCATCTATCAACACAAGAGTAAACAATGAAATAAATCTGTGATGTTCCACACCTCAAGAAAATGTGCCTTTGCATTTTTGACTTTTGCAAACACATTTAGATTAGATGTGCCTGTCTCTCAGAGCAGACCTTAAATTCCAAAACGAATAAACAGGTAAGTTATTTTTCACACAACGCTATGTCTGTATCCTCTTAAAACATAGCAGAAACAAACTGATTGTAAAATTGGGGATTTTTTCCCCTTCTGCCTGCACACACATGGTATACACGTCACAGGCACTTGCTGAAGGTGTCATTCCTTCATGCACTTAACAGCTCCTCTGATCTTCTTTGCTGTGAAAAATTCTAAACCGTTCTCGAGCCTCTCTCATACTACAGAAGACTGTTAAATACAGTTTCCACCGCAGGGCACCTGATGGGTTTCCACATCTCTACAGTGCTCGATTACATGGAGAAAAGTAAAATGGTTAGACATATGGAAACTAAACTTCAGGATACCAAAACACAGACTCTGTTGCAGCCTTTCTTCCTGCTACATGACCTCCCCGACACTTGTCAGCCAGCCTGAAGATGCTGAAGCCGCACAACCTGAAGATGCTGAAGCTCAGACTCTCCCAACCACCACAAAAAGCTTGTCTATATGCTCCAGTGCTTCTTACCGTCATTCTAAGTTCGTGGAAATTTCAAACGGAAATAACTCTACATCAAAAATATGAATCATTTTTCTGGTAAATACGTCAATATTTCTTCACTCTTCTGCATTAAGGTTAAATCAAAAGCCTCCAGAAATCACGCGACCACCCAGCAAGAGGCAGGCTCATAGCAAAACTAATGAATGACTTACTAACAGTGACAAAAACACAAACCTCCCAAAACGCAGCTTCGTGGACAGCCCAGCACGCTATCGGACCTCAGTGGTCAAGGCAACAGAATTTAAAAACACTCAAAAAGACTTTTTTCTCCAGTGAGGTAAGACATCACATGTTAAAAATTTTATAAGTGTGCTAGTAGACTCATCGTCTCAGCCGGAGATATTTGGATTAATGTAAGAGCTGCATAATTAATTTCCTCTATCAATTTTGTTCTGCAATGATCTCACATCTAATGATGTAAGCACCATCTTTTTTGACTGATGGCCTATGAGCTGATGATGCATTGTCACCTCCTGTCCTGCTGTTTGGCCACACAGTACACGTGTTTCAAGCTAAATGGAAAAGAGCCTCTTTTTAATGGCAAGAGGTCTGAACTCAGAAACCGGCCAGTGTAACCAAAATTACCCATAAATCCATACCAGTCATTAACCTCAGACCCCTCTGCGTACCACCCTTCACAGGCAGGCTCTGCTATGCACATCTCTGCACATCGGACCAATGCAAGAAACCACCTCCCTGGGGCTCTGCTCTTATACAGAAAAAGATAGAGTTTTGTTCTGCCCCAAAACTGCAGCCATTAGAGCCCTCGGTGGGG
>VYZM01007485.1:291032-348237 GCA_013398915.1 Dromas ardeola | reverse complement strand
CCCAAACACAGCCTTAACCCCCCTCCTCTCCCCGCACAGATGCTCCCAGCCAAAGCCAAACAAATGGTATCGAAAGGGCTGGCCAAGATTTCCGCCAAACACTTGCCATTAGGAAAAACACAACATCGTTCTGTGTAATTCTGGAGAAAACACCTTACAGAGGATCTGGTCATGACATCAGGCAGGGAGGCAGCACCCAGCAAGGCTGATGGATGTAAGGGGAGAGTTGACTCTGCTGGAGAAGGATGCGTCATTGAGATTTGTATGTTTTGTTATCTCCCTATTACGGAGGGGGACAGAGCTCTCTTTTGGAGAGCTCTTCTCCTCCTGCCACTAGCTTCCCTGCGGGAAAAGGCTATGGGAGAGCCACCCTCTCCCGAGGCTGTGACACAAGCCGAGCCAAATGCCAGGAGAAGACAGGGCTGCCCAGCTGCGCTCCTCTGTCCAGCCCGCAAGGCATGTCACACCAGCACGGCGTTTCCTTCTGGATAAGGAACTACAGAGATCCTCAAATTATTGATTTGACTTTTAGGGCTGATAGCAAATGCAGGTTTAGAGCTAAGCATACTGAATTTTACAAGGCTTAATGTTACAGCATGCAGCGAATTAACCAGGGGGCTGGGTCAGCTCGAGGAGGACTGAAGAGAAATTACACTTCAACAAAATGTGTTTCTTCAAAGCTTACAGAAGTCAAAAGGCGCGTGAGGACGAGAAATCAGTATTTGAGATGTAAAACTGGCAGCGCAGTCTCAGAGACCAGAGCAGATCCCTCCCCACACAGCGCACAGAATTCCAGCTCAAATCTAGCGCAAGACAATGAAATCCGGCGCACGCTCGACAATGCAAATTTCTTTCCCTCCCAACCATAAGCCTCAAAAACCATCCCCAGTGCCATCCTGTTTTATATAACGTACACCTGTTCTACAAGCAAATGGAGGATTATCTTCGCTATCTCAACTCTGCTCTGAATTTTATTGAGTAATGTTTTTAAAAGTTCCTGCTGGAGGGCTGGTGTTCATTCAAACAGTGTAAACTGCATCTGACATGTTGGCATTGGTGTGCAAAGCAACTCGAGCGAAAATCCACCACTGCCCAGAGCTGTATTACACAGAGGCTGGGGTCTCATACATCTTCATAACTACACAGGTGACAAGAGGATAGCAGGATTCGCCGGGCAACGTGGAGGTGAGCTGGAGACACTATCAGCCGAGGATAATTCCCCCAGTTTCCTCATGCACAAAGCTCCAGGAAAGGAAAAAATGAAAATGTGAAAACAGATTTCTAGCAAGGAAGTAGATTATTTTGCATTGTGGAGAAAAGCAGCCCATCTCACGTCCTTTAGCAGCGGCAGCACTAGCACTTCAGCAGAAGCGGCTCTTTCTACCATCAATAAGCATCCATCCAAAATTGCAATTGAAACTGTGCCTGTGTAAACTTCGTTATTCAACTCCATGCCAGAGGTTCCTTCTTAGATGCATATTAAAATCTTACAAATAAGCTTTTTTGACTGAACTGTTTACCCACTGTTTTCCTTACTATCAGTCAACACCTACATACATGCAAAATAAAGGTACACGAAGAGTGCAGACAAATATTTGATGTGAACAGATTGGCCCCACTTTGCTCAGCTCGCAGTATACCTAGCAAACAGCTACAACATACAGAATGCAAAAGAATAATTAATCCCCAAATACCAGATTAACAACACACTTCCCTCAGGTCATCACTTTTGTTTTAGCACCTGGCAAGTCTGTAACTAAATTTAACTCCTTTTCACACCAAGTTCTTTGTAGACACCACCTAGAACACTACCTAGAGCAATAGAGTACTGCTTGGACAACCTCAGAAGACCAATGACATTTTCTTGGTTTCACCTACAGAGAATAGTTTGGGTGTGCAAAGTAACATCCGTGGTTCTTGAAACACCTGCACGCTCCCCAGCTAAAATGCTTTAAAGTATGTGCTGCATCATTAAGGCATGTCCTGGTTTAGAAAGTTAAAAACGTTTTTGCTCTATCCTGTACACCACAGTGCAACCACAGAAGAGGAAAGCGTGGGTCAATTAGCTTGTACGTCAACCCCTGTGCTATTGCACCTCACCATCCCTCGAGGGACGGCATATCTGCCACAGCTTCACCATGAACGAAGGGTTATGAAAGTCAGATCAGTAAAGGTATGCTGCAGGCTTAGCCAACATATGCAAGCCATCAATATCTGAAATTATAAGCAAGGTTCCAATTACATTGCATACACTAGCAAAGACTTTTGCCTCCAAATCAGCAAGCTCCAGCATTTGTGGGTGACCGTAAGTTAGCCATCCAGGTATCTACTTTCCCCAAGCAGTTATCTGGAAACTGCTAATGGACAAAATCCAGAATACCACTGCAAAGGGGGAGTTCCTTGCATAGCAGCTGCCAGAGTAAGTTACAGAGTGAATCCCAGCTCTTGAGGATTTTCAGCAGAAACGTAATATCCTACCGGGACAACAGAAGATGGTCTTGATAAACACTACAAACTCTCATCTTAATTTCAGTACAGGAGACTTACAGAACCAGTGCACTGCAGGTGTAATCAGTCAGCAACCCAGTTGTTTTAACTACAGGAAGAAATGAAATTAAGGCTTTGAGTGGAATGACATTAAGAAAACAAAATAACTAGGTTCACGGTAACCTCTTACACAATGGTATTTTAAATTAAGAAAGGTCCTTTAAACGTACTTAAAAGAACACAAGTTTCTTCATATGGAAGTTGATGAACACATCTGCACGCTGTGACTTTATCAAAATGTCACCATTACAAATCTCAGCAACGACTAACAACCAAGCATAATTCAAGAAACAATACTACTAAATTTGCATTTACACATGAGCTCCATGCAACCGAGACAGATAATGGCTAGCAAAAGAAGCTGGTGAGAGGTTTTTTCCTACCCCTTTCTTCTATCTGTGGGAAGTCCTTTTGCAATATAAGGCAAAAAATTATCATCCGTGTGTATTAAGAAAGGACAGAGAAGGAAACACTCAGCTGGAGGTGTAACAGTAAAGATAGCAGAACCGATACCTAAGCTCTCTTGCAAAATACCCTAATAAAAAAAAAAAAAAAAAAAAAACAAACCTTTCTCAGGGTGGGTTTTGTGTTTAGACAAAGGACATGCTCTCCAGACACCGTTGGTAGCTCAGTCTTTATAAACGACTGCACAAACAGCTCCACTTCTGAAATAAGGAGTATCAAATGCACTGTCTTCAATCAGGTAATTTGCTCCGCTAAGACATTTTCAGAACCACCTTCCTTTAAATACAAAAAAACCCCACGGCCCTCTCAACAATCAAACTATATGATTAACTGCTTGCTAGAAAACATATCCTCTTATATTTACTTTATGTATTATTTAATATATCATTTTGAAGGAAAAGAGCTTCAAGTCATAAACAGAGTGCTTATCTGATTCACTAAAAGTTGACAAATTCTAGTACTTGCATATTATTTCTTATATGCAGTATTAACACCATGTCTTGATTAAAGGGCAGCACAAGGAAGGCATCTTCTACAAACGCTCTGGTATTATTTTACCATTAATATCTAATCAGAAAGTTTATACCCATAAATAACCATATATGTATACGGCACATTATCTAATTCACGTGTTTTGAAATATATCAAGGCTAAACCATTGCTCAAGATAATGATGCAAAGTGTTGACTTAAAGTGTGCATTATTTACAAGAACAAGCACCAGCTTCAGAATTTCAAGCTAAATTTTCGCTAGATACAATCTAAATTGCATTAAAAGCATATATATTGTGCTAACAAATAAAACAATTCCTCCAGAACGTTCTTTTTAACCTGCTTTTTTATATATCTATAAAATACATTCATGTAAAAAAAGTATTTTCTGATGATGAGATAGTAAAAATAAATAAATCCAGTCTGCATTTGAATGAATTTTCAATATGAAGTATATAAAATTATGCTGCCTCTATAGCTTAGAGGAAGAAGAAAAAAAATGTAACAGCACTGAATTAGGTATTGCACAGAATTTATTTTTTCCTAAACAGAAGCGGATTTCACAATAAACCACTCTTTTCTTTATTCTGCACTGCTGTCTGGCAACTCTAATCTGGTATGAAGTTTGCAAAAATGGTCTGTTTTTTCTTTAAAAAAAAAAAGTTATACAGGAAGGAATCCTGTTAACCCACCAGTCATCCTTCTAGCAAAGGATACATTATTAACCACAAAAGTACAAATAGCAGCATAAGGTTCAAACCTCCAGATCACATGAACTCATCATCCCTTCACCCACTTTAAATCAAACCGTAATCCAAACTAATTAAAAACTAAACCCAGGGCTGGGAAGAGAGCTTTTGTTTTGAAGAGAACTGAGAAGCTTCGTTAACCTCTTCTCTTCTATCAACTTTTCACAACACAAAATTACTGAAACTAAAAGCCCCTCACACTCACATACGGCCGGGCACTGCAGCCTTAACGAGAAAGTGATTTTCTCACAGCAAAAGGTTGCAGGTACACATTACACCATTACCCGTATCCGCGGAAGTCATGGACCAATGGACGCCCCAGCTGTGATCTCAAACTCTAGCAACTTGAGTTTTCCAACGAAATGCAGAAATACATGATCCAGACATTTTTGTCTCTTTCGGGAACTATTCCACACGCATGAGATTCATGGGACGACCAGCTGTACCCAGAGCATCTTTATACCCCGAGCTCCAGAAGATGCATCACGCTGGCAGGCTGGAGCTCACCTGCCACCGCCCGGCTGTTTCGGAGGAGCAATGCAACCACCACAGTGATGGATCTCAAATGAGCCTCCGCTCCCACACGCCCACTTCTCATCCAGTTCCCCCCCCTCCACCTCTTACCAGCATGTTCATCAACCTCATGCTCATGTAAATCATAGCAATTCAGGGAGCAATTTAGTTAAGTCAGCACAATCCTCTTCTATGGGTACTCACAAAATTGCTTTACAAACGGCTAAAATGAATTTAGAATAATTCCATTACCGTAACACCACAGATATCACAACAGTACGTGTGGGGCTTCACAACCTCAAGGAATAGCAAAAATAAAAATTAGGCTTTTATGAATACATTCCTAAGCTTAAGGTACTTGTACAATCAGAAGTTCACTCTCCTAAACAATATTTACACAGATACAAAAAGCCATCTCAAACACAGGGCACGAATCCTATAGCGTAAATCTGTATTCTGCTCTCACGCGGTGAGTAAATCAGCATTCCAACAGCTACGTTAGCAACAGCATATGAAAATGAACTACTTTCTAGATACCTGTTGTATTTTGCAGTCTGAATGTCAATAAAGAATTTGGATTCATTCAGAGCGAACAGACCATCCAGACTGGTTGGGCACAACAAGTTTTTCCTCTTGTGGTAAGTTAAATAAGCTTGAGGTTTTTTCCTTCCTGGAAAAAGCCAGAAACCTATGGCTTAGAATTTGAAGTATTAGGTAAGTCTCAGTTACTGGAAGACTAAAAAGGTTTTACTTTGAGATCAGAATTAACTATCTTTGCGATCTCCTGCAATACTCAGATTTATTTCAGCTAAGTAAGAATTACCCTTCTCCACCGGCCACTGCTATCATGGCTCAACAGCCAGTTCCAAGCTGCTATTAAACTATTTATTTGGAGAGATTAACACTAGTGGAATGAAATTTAGTATTTTATTTAATACATACAAGGCCCGCTTCCAAAAAAGTGAAAGCACCAAGTCTACAGGGCAGAGTCTCATTAGCTCAGCAAGCCCAGGGAGCACGGCGAGACCCACAGCGACAGCTCTCTCCACCCCTGCTCAGCTCCACATACTTCCTTACACTGCAGGATCAGTCAGTCCCGGCATCCAGTGAAATGGTAGCTTAACCACAACACCACAAATCCCTTACACTTAATTTAAATAGCCACTTTGCAAGTTTCTTTATGCTTAAGAAGTTTTCTTCTTGCAACATCTTGAAAAATTAGTCCTTCATCCCAGAAGGACAACTGATCAAGAAATGACCAGCAGTATCCCAAAAGTTTGTGGATTTAGGGTTATGAAATTCCTCATTTCTTCAAGGAAGAGCTGATAAAACACAGAGCAGGTCTGCAAGCAAAAAAACCCCAAACCCTCTCCTCTTCAGCAATGCCGTGACTAAGGAAAGGGTTAAGAAGACAATACCACGGGAGTGTAATCCTGCACCTCCCACATCCCATGGGACATCCTTCGTAGGTGTCTGTCGTAGGAGTGTAGGAGTTGCCCACCCTCTCCCTCCCTCTGGATGACTAGCTCCGCAAACATTTCACCGGGATATCTGGAAAGCAAAGTGCATTACAACTGTCTTAAATTCATCCATTTCACAGAATCTGCTGAAAACACAGGATCAAATCCCCCGGCTGGGAGGCACGACTGCCTGGATCACTCCTTCAGACGGGGCAACCTCCCTGCCTCCGCTTTGGCAGGCTGCTCCGGGGCTCTGGAAGTAAGGGAGCAGCTCGCACAACAGCTAAGGTAACCCAAGGCACCACTGCCACCAAAGAGCACCTTCCCATTTCTTCCTTCTGATTGCGCTGGTCCCTCTCTTATTCCAGCGCCAACACCACTCCCGTTTAGCTGGTGCAAAGAGCTAAAAGCTCCTCTAAGTTTTGTTGCCAGCCCTAACCCGGCAGAGCTGCTAATTATGGGGTTACTCCCCACCACCACACCAAGCTCACGCTGGTACCAGCACAAGAGAAGCAAGGGTTGGTGGCAGAAGCAAGACCTCCCCCAGCACCTTGCCTTGGCTATACCATTCAAAACAAACAGATCAAAGCAACGAGGTGGGACAGTGAAGGACTGAATCAAAAGCACCACTGGAATCACAGAACAGTAGGGGTTCGAAGGGACCATCGGAGATCATCTAGTCCAACCCCCCTACCAAAGCAGGTTCACCTACACCAGGTTGGACGGGAACGCACCCAGGTGGGTTTTTAGTATCTCCAGAGAAGGATACGGGGGAAAAGGGGGGGAATCCTTTTATAAACCTTTCAACTTCAGGAAGTTGAAAGCATGCTGTGATAAAATTGGTAAGTACAATTTTTAAGGTGAAAAGCTGCTAAAACCACTACATCTTTGATCTACCAAGTCCCTTAAAAAACTGCATCAACCGCTAATTACCTCCTGTAAACATGTTTTCTGTGTTCTCCCTGCAAATTGTCTTGCTTCAACTATCAATTTTGGCTTTTCCTGTAGCTTTCTTCTTTCCTCTTTTTTCCTAAATTGGTATCTTTCTCTTATTTAAGTATTTCTAAGCAACAGCAATGTCACCTTTTCACCTTCTCTTCAATAAACAGTTTGAGCTTTAAATCACTCACTGAAGTGTCTCCCAAACTTGAATCACTCTTGAAGATTTTATTGAAAACACTCAAAATACTGAACGGTTTTAGAAACATGAACATTAAAACAGGACACAAATATTTCTACAGCAACCACATCACTACCAAATGCCAAGACAGTATCACCTCAGTACGTTCAGACAGTATTTTCCCCAACTATAAAACTCAAGAACTTTTTGGGTCTTCTAACCACAGAATCAGCAGCAAATGCCTTAAAAATCAGGTACAGTAAGTCGTATCCTCTTAGACTAACACTAAGTGGGGTAAAAGTGGCAAACAAAGAACAATGACATGTAAAGCAGCATGAAAAACTTTGTACTCGTGTCTGAGGGATAAGTCCCAATTAAACAAAGATCTTCAAGAAAAATTTCCAGCTCTCCAACTTTTGCTTTTATCACCGTCGCACTCTCTAATCTAATCAGCCTTTTTGCTCCTCCTTATACCAAAAATAAACCAAAAGAAAAGTCAAAGTAGTAACATCAAATAAAACGTATGAGGTTTTTTTGCTGCCTCCACTACAAGTAAACACCAGAGATGCCATTTATGAAAGTATAAAGCAACCCAAGGATGGTAAAGGAAAAATATAAAATATGCATTTACGCATAAATATTTTACATGGGTGAGATAAGGCCTTTATAGTCAAACTGGGTGCGTTTTCAGGCACAATTTATTACATTTCATGCAACTTGCAGAAGGTTTTCTATTTCATATAAATCCCTGAAGTACCATCTTTATGAATGCAAGCAAAACACGTCCCTTCATGCCCATTTTATTTGCCTTAAATTCTGGTTTTGGACACTTTCAAGTCAAAATCAATGTTACACTTTAAACATACTCTACAAAAACAAACAGATCTTTCTTCATGGCTGCTAATAGTAACTTTTATAAACTTTAAAATACAGAGTTTGGTTAAATGAAGTCCTAGTGATTGATTTTTGTAATTGAAGCTGACACAGCTCAAGGATGACTCCACTGCTGGAGGTTTCAGCAAGAGATCCTCACCCCTCTGCTGAGCAGGAGCAGGGTAGTACAAGCCTTCTCCATAAATTACACAAAATGGGAATACCCGTGTTTCCTCGAGGTCTCCAAGAGGACCACCACTGCAGCACTGGCCATTACTTCCCCCTTGACTGTGTTCTGGGAGATCCCTAGATAACTTCTCTTTAGAATTTTGGGTCCACAGCGAACTAGTGACTAAGCAGAAGCAAGCCAACAACCTGGCTTTTCCACCAACGTAAAACCTCCCCTTTCCTCTCCTTGTTCTTCCTGCCTTGGTTTCTTTGATGGAAGCTGAGCAGTTCAGCCTCCCACCAGCATGCTGTCTGCTGGTAGCAATGCAACAGGGGTGACAGGCATCTGTCCTGTCCTGGTAGCAGCAACCACCCTTCCAACAGCAAAGAGGAGCATGCCCTGCATTGCAAATTTGTACTACGAATGATTACAAATCTGCCAGAGAAACAGGATACTGGGTCACAGTGCAGGTCACCTGAAAACTCAGCGTTATGCAAAACATGAGCTGCATGCCTTCAGAAGTCATCCAAATTACTTTACTTTTACATAGGAACAATTCTCCCGGGGAGGAAAAGAAAAATTCCTTGTTAAAATAACATAGGCTACTTAAAAACAGCTTAATCTGATTGAGGTCCACTAAAGTAAGCTACAGTCTTCCTCTTAATACAACGTGTCTGTGGGCCACAAGCATCACAATGCAGGGGAAAAAAAAAAAAAAAAAAAATTTTTGTTTTATTTACAGCATCCAAAGGAGAAATATCCAACTATAACATGCTGAGCATCCCGCCTAGAAATTTCAGGTGTCTCTGAAACCTACCCGTGTTTTAGCAGCTTTGTTTTACAGCAGGGGCTGAGCCGAGAAGGGATCACCAAGCTGCAGCAGCACTGGCAGGCGTGTGCTTTGCATCTGGCTGCAGACACGAGGAGGATCTGCAGTTACTGGCCACGTAGGCAAGACTCGGGTATTTATACAGCTGCATCACAGAGAAGTTTGAGCTGAGACACGCAACGCCAATAGGAGAACGCTCACATTTTGTCGATACATCCATTCACACCATGGCAAGCACCACACGCAGCCCAGCGCTGCTGCGAGGAGGAGATGACGTCTCCTGCAAGGTGCCCACCAGCACAGCCAGCTACTGCCGTCCTCCCCTTTAGTGGCTCCCAGACACACATCCCAATACCAGAGCTGGCACTGGCACCGCCTGATAGGATGGTGTGGGGTTGGTTTGTTTAACTAAAGCCTCCATCATCCATCCCCATATAGAGCAAGGTTAATGACGGTAAGATCCTTTCCAAAATGTTTGTGGCCAGGCACAAAGCAGCAAAACATCATCACAACAGGAAAACATCCCTTAGCTACATCAGTGGTGGAATCTTACCAAAGACTCTTCCCCAGATGCCCAGATCTGCAGCTGCGGGAGGGCTTTGGTAAAACATCACTGCCGCCTTCTGAGCACCGATGGCAGGGAGCACAGAGGCATTCAGGACCTCCTTTACTCCCCCCCCTACCCCGCTATACAGCCCAGGGCAGACCTAGGTTGGCCACGCTCCTTCAGCAGCCCAGCTGGTCACAGAGTCCAGCAGCAAAAATGCAGACTCCTCTGGAGGACATTGGGAAAGCCGCTTTGAATTACTTCTGACAACACTGACACACTTCCTTACATGTTTTAAAATACCTAAAGCATAAACAAAAAACCTCACCCTTAATTCAAGCATTCCTTAGTAGTGCTGTTCCACACAGGTTGAGAAATCCTTTTGCACTGTATGAAAGACGTATCAATCTCCTAATATTTGCATCACCTAATGTCCATGCAGTGTTTTTCAATTGCAATTCATTATATAACTACTAATTTGTCAGCAGTACCGATATTTTAAGATATGGACAAGAAAGGCCTCCTTTGCAAGCAAGGAAGTTTTATTTTAGCAAATATCAATACTATTTCAAGCTCTTCTGGGATAGTCAAAACTGACCCCAAAAATGTGCATCCTAAGCCAGCTCGCTCAACTCTATGGAACATGCCGAAATCCACAGCTGTTTATAGCTGCAGCATTATGCATCTGACAGTTTTATTTGTGTAACAGTTTATGCTTTCATTATGTTCTGTCACTTGCTACATGGAATTTGTGTTTAAGAGGATTCCACTGTATCATATCTAAGAGGTTTACAACAAAATCCAAATAGCTGAACTCACGGATACACCACGTCACTAGATTTAAGGGTTCACAGTAATGTCCTGTAGCCGTATTACAACATTAGCCATCTTTTTTGTGAGTAGACTCATCCACAAACAATACACAACGCTACAGAAAAATTACCTTCAGGATTGATTAAATGAAAAATCAATACATAGTATTATTACACCTGCCTTCCCATCATTCCATCACATATAAAAGCTATAAGAAACAACCAGTTTTCACAAGTTTACTCTCAACTCTTAAAAAAAAGCACAGAAGCACGTTTCCTTCCAAGCCTACCAGTTAATTACTTGTGCCAGGAGCTGAACAAGTGGCAGAACTACAGCTCCCAGTAAAAGCATGTAAACAACTAGTGACTGAGATGCCAAGAAGTAACTGGAATAAATGAGATCCAAAATACAGACAGGCTCTCCTGCAGACATCACCGTGGGTTTTATTTAAAAAAAAAAAAAGTGGGGGGGGGCACAGGGAAAGAAAGTAGGCTAAACATGGAACATGTCAAGGGCAGTAAGGCCAACAGGCTATGGCAAACCTCCTCTATGTTTAGCAAACCTACATTTGCCTCCCTGCGGCCAGGGAGTCCTTTTCACCCTTGTGTATAGATCTCCTCGTGAGGCTTCTACCTGGGGCAAGCCACCATCTACAGCAGTACATAGACAGAGTGGTTATATTCAATCACCTTTGCTCAGTCACCCTGATTGCAAATATCCCTTCCTTGGGAAAGGGTATTTATGGCCCCCCAACTTACTTTTCTTTTTGCTCCAACTGACCTTATCATTCATTCTGCTGCTAAATTTAACAGCTCTCCACCAGAAATTCCCCACTCATGCAGGCACTTGCATACTGGTGGTAATTAAGTCATCTCTGAACCTTCTTGGAAATAAGCCACCAACAGTGAGTAGAGAAGCTCAGGCAAGGCAGGCTCTATTGACCCCATGCTATACCCATCCTTTTTTAAGACATTTTCTAAGAATAAGTATCAAGAAATGCACAGCATTAAAGGAATGCAATTACATCAGCTCCCTTCCAGGTAACACCGTCACCTCTTTCCGCCTGCAGCGTCACCCTATCTTACAGCTCACACGGGAGTTAGGCAATCATGGCCATCAAGTTGGAGATGCAGGCTCAGCCGATGGCTCGCCAGACATCCTGCTCCAGTGGAGGAACTGCTCTGCGTACACCGCTCCCCAGGCTGTAATCATGCTCCGCTCTCTGCAAATCCACTTGACAGAAAGCTTCTCTTAACTACAGATGATTTCAGTAATGAGTGATTTCAGCTCATGTAACTGTGGTCTGTGGTGGAAAAGTCAAGCCAAGCTATGTCACAGCTTGTGTTAATTTCCACTAATGAGAATCCCAACAGTTGCAATAAATGGATCCATCCACAAAATGAGAAATTAAATATTTGGAATTACTTCTGTGAAAACAATCTTCAAACCATCGAGGAAAGAAAGTCTGCACTCCATAAAATAGACTCCTCCAGCAGAGACGTGTTTCACCCAAGAAGAACAGGGAAACACGTCAGCAACACAACTGGCCTCAAAATATTAGAGAAGCAGTGGAAGCTGAAGATTTAAAAGATTCACCTTGTGCATAGCAGAGACACCTGAAGAGATAAGGAAAGCTTTTCTGTTTAACTAGGAAGAACCAGTCAGTCCCTACCATAAACCATAAAATAGATGGTAAACATTATGTTCTCTGCTTCCTCATACACTGTCTCACCATGCAGGAGGACCAGCTGAACAACCCTACACCTTGAAGTTGCAGCAGATTATGAAACACAACAGCGGTCTCAGCTCCAGCTACGAGGTGCAACTCTGCTAGGACTGAGCATGCTAACGAGAACCTGGAGGAACCAAACTTCACCCATGATTTGTTGCCTGCTCAAGTGTGACCATAAAATGAAACCCTCGCACATCAGAAGGCTGACCTCATTGTGCGCTTTGTTGGACTAAATGGGTATGAGGTTCAAGGTAACATAAGTAAAACCTGTGCCACAGAAGTGGGGGATGTAGGCTAAATATACACTACGGAGAAAGTGCTGAGGTTTTTTTATTGCATCTCTGTCCAAGGAGTAAATAGTTTCAGTATGCTAGCTAGCACTTGTGATCTTCACTAGTGAACTTTTATCTGCTTTAACTGACAGAAGTTGCATTACAAAACAAGACACTCCTAGAAAAGGTGCGGATCTGTAAAAGTCAACCACGTAAGTGTTATTAAGTATTCATAAGGCAAGAGGCAGCGGATGAGACTGTTCACGTACCCCAAACGTGCAATGTGTATGGTAATGGGGATTTGGCACACTAAAAATAAGGTTCTGAGAAAATTTTTCCACTTGTGAAAATTCCTTCCTCACTACTTCCACAGAAACTGCGTATATTAAAGTCTTAAGATGCAGAAAGAGCAATAAAGCCCTCCACAGCTAGCAACAGAATTTGCAGAGCAGTAATATCTGATCTAACCTTGATGTCAAAGGCTCAAGCTTTCCAAAGCAATTTCTATTCAGACTGAAGCTTTCCAGTATTACTTTTATTTCTTTAATTTGCTCTATTTTGCTAAATTTAAGCAAGGTTAGGTTTGGGAAAAAAGCTCAGGGTGAAGACTGAAAAAATCTTTAACAATTTTGTCCCGGTTCTTTCCTCACATGTGGGTAGAAATCTCGATGACAAGCTTATCTGCATTACCGATGCTTGATTTAGCTGTCAGAAGCCTGGTATTTCTTCCTCCTGCACACTTTTTGGAGCATAATCATCTAAAGAGCCTCTTAAATATTCACCTATTGATCTGCTCCACTTATTTACTTCATTAACTATCACTTTTTCACTTTTACGAATAGACAGACATCTGGCATTTTAAAACACCAGTCCCACACTTCCTGGAGAATGCAGCCCAATTCAGGAGTTTTGCTGAGCCCTTTTAGAGTGTTCCTTTTGCATTTAACAATTACAGGTTCCTTATATCAATCCCAAAACTGGGTCATCTAAAAGCACTTAGGAAGCATTTGGCAAGCACCAGCAAGCAGAATTATATCCAACCCATGCTGTTTCATGAGTAATTGAAACAGCCAGGTAGCTTAAACACGTAACATTTCATCAGACGGTTGTTGTACAGCCGTTAATACTCATTTTTCCCCTCAGTAGCCATGTCATTTCTTCCCCTTTACTTCATCTTCATAAATCCACTAGAGTCTAAATGCAGAAGAGTGGATTTAATCAGACAGTGATGCACAATTAACTTACCTTTCTCTGTGTCATTTCATGATTTAGTGACATGATGCTTTGAGTGGCAGAAGTGGAAAAGAGAAAGGAGGAGGAAGCAGGGGGGGAGGGGGGAAGTAGAGGGGAACAGAGAGAAAAATTGAGTTGTTTTGTTTTAAATAAAGACAAAAAATTCTTGCCTCAGCAATAAAGAGCCCATGAAGTTCCAGTTTCGAAAACTGTTTTCACAATTCTTTCTACAATACAAATCACTACCAAGGTCTTACAGACTTGTTTATGGCACTTTCAAAGGCTGACACAAATGAACATGAGAAATGCATTCAATAACCCCTTCTATCACGGTTACGCTGAAGAACAGCAGATCTCTTCATGCTCCTCACTGAAACCTTCCCTGTCATTAGACGTCATTGCAAGTTGGGCATCTCCTCCAGTAGTGCCATGACTTCTCCAGCTTATCCTCCTCTTCCAAACGCTTCTACTTGGTTTCAACAAAGATTTTATTCCAATTTTAGACTGGGGTTTATAAAGCCTCAATTAAAAAGGCACAAAGCATACACTTGAAAGACTTAGGAAAGGTGACATTTGCCTCTTGCAAAAGTCTGCTTAATGCAACATGATGGCAGCTACTGCCATCAACCGAAATCTGGGAGTTATCATGCATCTTTTCTTGACATTTGAGAGTAACCTGGTGGCTGACGATAAAATGCTGATTTATGATCTGTAGACTCTTATTTATTGGAGGGCAAAACTCCCCTTAGGCAGATATTGAGACAGCATAACATACTTGTAATTTTCCGTAGTCTCTTGAGAAAGCATTTTCTAGAAGTTGCAAAGGCAAGTCTGAGTAAGCTTGGCACTCTCGTATGCAATTTTCATTTAAATTTAGATTATAAAAGAGAATAAAATGCCATTTTAAAAGCTTGCTGTTTTCTGTAACAAAATGGATTCCACTTTATTACAGAAACTACAATTTCTCTGTGGTTTGAAGAAGAAAACTAAGCACAAATGCCTGTTGATTCTCTCATCGCTTCTGGTGCCCTACTGAGAAAACTGAGTTATTGATAAAACAGGATTTAGAGCAAGATTTGCACCACAGCAAAATTTTACTACACTTCTGAGCAAACAATTGTCTTATTGTAATAAAAAGCTTTCAGGTGTGAATGTTTAAAAGGATGCTATGAAACAAATTGTATAATTGTTAAGACTTATTTCCAGAAGAAAAAAAAAAAAACCACCCCAAAATATTAAATCCTCTCTTAGGAAACTGAGCATACAACCTGAGTGAAATTCTCCATGGTATTGATCTTGCAATTCAGTAATAAGGACCAACTAAATCTATAGAATTATCCTTTTCTTCTGGAAGAAAAATAGACTGCTACTTGTAAAAGTTACTGATTCGATGCAGCCTACCTAAACTACACAATTAAAGCAAAATGCCTCTTAAACAGAGATAAAATAATGCAAGTGGCCTTTGTCAACTTTGAGGTGGCAACTCAAATGGCGAAGCTGACTTCAATTCTTCAGCCCTGCTGTTTCTTAGGTCAGTGTTGCGACCAGACTGAGCTCCACTTTCCAGGCCACCACAGAGCTTATGATTATTAACTGCAAGTTTTTCCTTAACAAGTAACAGCTACATTGTAATATTAAACTCCCCATAGAATCTTGTAAACAGTTAATTGCCAATTCCCCTGTTTTAATAGATCTGTTTCTATGTGGTCTGCACACTGACATACAACTAAGGTCCAGGTTGAAATTGTTTAAGTTTTTGCCTCTCAACGTGGCTTCTCTAATACTCGCCATAACACTGATCCAGCGCATCTGTACGGGCTTCAGGAAGCATGTGGCTACACTAAACACAGAGCATGCACTAGCTCAGTCCTTGCTGGAGGCTGGCAACGCAGCTGCAGAAGACCCAAGCCACATGCCATATGCCCATTACTCCACTTCTCCCACTGATGCATCCGCCTGACTGCACACTTTATCTAGATAACAAACTGAATTGCCTTGTGATCTAGTAGATCCTTTCCCCATTTCTTCCCCCACCCCTCAGAAACCCCAGTGGCCACCAGGAATGAAGATGCCTCCCTCCCTGTTACTTCTGCCCCCCAGGTCTCCAGCTTCAGGTGGACCCAGGAGCAGGGCAGAGAAGGCAGCAACCTGAGCTGAACACAGGCCAGAGGGCAGACGATGCTGATAGATCACAAGAAGAACAGCGAAGAACAGAAGACAGAATGGCGATAACAGCACTAAAGAATTGAAAAGTGTGGTGAGGGACAAGCGACTAAAAACCCTAAATAAAAATTCATGATTAATGAATGTAAATATCCCTCAGCTGCTCAGCAAAGAGCTGAGGAGCCACACTGGCCCAAGTGGGATATGATGTACTGTCACCTGATATTCTGATTAGAAAGTTAACATTATGAAATACCAGAACACACGTTATCTGGATTACAAACTCTCTAAGAGACCTTAAAATGCAGCTGTAGTAAGCTGGGAAAAAAATCCAAACCAACCAAACAAACAGGAAAAGTATGTTCCTGGTTATCAAAAAGTGGGCAAAGGTGTCTCAGTTACAATATCCAGGCACCAAGACATATGAGTGGACCACACAGAGGAGAAAACTTTAAGTAGAAACCACAGCTAGATGCTGAAGCTAGTCCAGATGAAAATGAAAAAACAAGGTTTGCCTTTCTAATGCGCTCAGTGGTAGATTAACTAATAGAACAGGAATTTCCTCCTCCTCCTCTACACCTTTACCTTGAGCTAGATGTCTTTTAGGAAATCGTCAATCAACAAAATGAGAGGTAACGCCTTGAACTAGATGAAAGATATTGGTTTGCAATATGCAGAAGAATCAGAAAAGGCATCTAACAGCAGCATCCCACCTTAAAGCACATGGACAAAGGACAGGAATCTACCACTGCTATTAGTTACTCTTTGTTTGCTGTGAACTGCTGTGATTCAACCCCAATGACAATCTGCACAGAATTTAATATACTTATTTGTAGTGGAACTATTACTTTTCCTCCAAACTTAATTTCTCTGTAAAACAAGAACTACAGAGCATTATTCCTTATATTACACGCAAAAGCTATTCAGAACAGGAAAATTCAAAGGCACACATTAAAAAAAAGAGTACATTCCAAAATTAGAACAGTCCAGTTTCTCCTGGGTATGTTTCCTGAGCTAAATGCACTTCTAGGTACCATTTCTTTCACAAAATCATGTCACAGTCAGTGAATAAAACCGATGATACTCATGCTTGAATACTCAGTGCGTGAACTGAATGCTTGAATTTTCAACCCTGATGATGTTCTTTACGAAATCTGCAGCATGGCACTACGTCCTCTGGGGAAGAAGAAAGGCAAAGCAAATTAAGATACAATTCTCTAAGCTAACTAGGAGCCTGAAATCAATAATAAATCCGTTACTTGACAAAGATGATTAAATGATGCTCTGCAAATTACTAGTAGCATTGCTCTTCCAAATCCAGTGCGGTGATAGTGGTATGATATGACAACACTGATGGATGTCAAATGCTTTATGTTAAAAAAACCCGGGGTATTCACACTGTGGCCTTCAAGTCTTGTTACGATAGTTCACTTTTAACTGATAGCAGAAAAAGTACACTTCTGTTGGTCTCCTTTCATACTCATCTTTTTTTAAGAAAAGTAAGACAAGCATAGGTAGAACTACCCTTTTTTAAAAAGCACAAAGAAACACATAATTTATACCTGAAAGGTTGCTTTTCAAATAATTATTTGTAGAAAAATACTAAAAAGCCTTGTCTATGAAATAAAAGTAGTATGCAGCCTCTAATATTAGACTCCGGTATTGTATCTAAAAATTACGGTTGGGACAGACTGTTTCATGAACCCAGCATGTCTAAAACAATGTGTCTCATCACATCATGCCTCTTCTCTGCATCAAGAACAGTCAAAATCCACACCATCATCTATGTCGTACACAGAAGACGACACAGCTCCTTGCTGGCACCTGGTAACTCAATTTCACCAAATATGGTGAAATTCTCACTGCATTTCTCTGTAATTTTAAGTTCTACTAAGTTCTTTCCTAGACAGAAGACTAAAAACTGATCATCATTCAGGGTGTAAGACACACCAAAGACTAAGACAACAATTATGCCTTCGTTCTATTTTCTATTCATCTCACAGTAATTCGTAAAATTGTTTTCTTTTTTTGATCACTGCTGACCACACCAGTGATCAGTGGACTATTGTGCAAAGATGCTGAAGGCTTATCACTTTCATCATATAAAACCGGGTCTGGCAAAACAGAGAAGACTCCACTTGAGAGAATATTTTAAAAGGATCCCTTGATGAATACAGTCTTGCTCTCAATAGATACAATCTTGGTGAGATAATTATGTCTAAATTACACTTAAAAAGTAGCTTAAACTCTACTGGACAAAAGTTCTTGGCCGACTGAGTCGAGAGCAATGCAAAAACGTTTGTAAAGGTAGTTGGTGCTACTAAATCAAACATAAAAGTGGAATGCTGCGAGGTAAACGCTTTGAGTCACTGCAATGAGCAGCCTACTCCTTGTTGGGCTTTGAGGATGGAGCAGTGGTAAACGCCGCCTAGGCAACGGCAGTCTCCTTGATCAACGGTGATAAAGTTCTGCCCAGACTAGTAATACCAGATGCAGAATACAGGATGAGAAGAAAGCTGTGTCCACATCGTGAAAATTTACTTTGAAAAAAAGTTAGCGCCGACACCTTGCCACATACCTTCAAATTTCTACAGAGTGAAGTTTGAGAGAGGTTTGGGTTTTGGTTTTTTTTTTTCCCCACAGTACAATTCTCAGTTTTCCTATATTTACCAAAAAAAATAATGAACTCTTGCTTACAAACGTATTTCATCTTTTTCCACACATGAACAATTTTGGAAAGAAAAGTCCAAGGAGACTAAGGCATCCTCCAGCACAGAGCTCAGTGAAGCAGCTGCGATGCTATTACTCACTGTCCTGCCCATGATGAAAACAATGCCACAGCTATGCCTCGGTGGGCAACAAAGGAGTTCATTCTTCAAGGGTTATTCAGGTCTTTGTGTCTTGGCTGAGTCTGCAAACTCAGAAAGCAAGAGACGAGTTAATGTTCACCAGGACAGCTGAAACGTAACGTCAAGAGGTGCCCTGTTTAAGAACTGGACCAAAGGCTCCTCAAATTCGTCTCTCAATCTACAGCATGGTCATTTACAGAGACAAGAAAACAGGAGAGCAGGGTAGGAGCTGAGCAGAGAGTGCTTCTCCAAGTGCCAGCAATTTCTGACTCATGGATCACTCCACAGAAATCTAAGGATTTTTCTTCCCTAGTCATCCTGTCACCATCACCATAAACCATTTATTTTTCATTAAAAATATGCCAGGTTCAGAATTTTGCTGCTCTGATCCAGAACCCTTACCCCAGTAAGGTTCCTGGTTCCTAATCTCTTCTCTCCTCACTGCTCTTCTTTTATTGTCCATCCATCACTGAATTTCTCACAAAACTGTAGACTCCTTGTTTAATGTTTCCCTTAAAATGACAAATGAAGAAATAATTTATTCCCACTCCCTATTTATAAGCCACCCAGAAGCAAAGTCAAAGCAGCTCCCCAGACATCTGCTCACACTGAACGTGGTGCAAACACAGCAGCAATGCTGCCTGATAAAACCACAGCACTGGTATTCTGAAGTTCCCTCACTCCAGTCGCCCCATTCCCAGAAAGACAAAAAAAGGTCTCAAAATAGTTGCCGCGTACTAGCACAGCAACACTATACAGATTTCATACAACGTTCTGCAAAACACAAACTCTCTAGTTTGGCAAGGAGATAGGAAAAAGCCAAGACACCAAACACAAGATGGAAAGCTCTTTGACATCCCCTTCTTGCTTGGGGAAGCGGAGAGAAGCTGCCACTTCCCCATGGAGCGCCTACCAAATCACTTGAACCTGTGGCTGAGAGATCATCATTGAGGCAGAGAGGGTGGTGAATGAAAACTAGTTAGCTGTCCCACCGAAGAGCCACAACTGATGCCCAAGCTCAATTCTTTCTTAAGTTATGAAGTGGCAATGGGGGAATTACTTTTACATGACAGACTAAAAATGAGTCCATGAAGGGTCCACTCTGTGCTCATCAGAGGTACAAGTGACATACTGGAGCACAGCTTTTCTCGTCCTCTTACACCGTACAGATAAACATGAATAATTCCCCTCCCCCCTTGGTGGCTGTGCTTTCTTTCATAGACCACAACACAACTAACTATGCAGTTCCTCTCATCTCTTTTCCTCTTTTCAGCCTTTTGGGAGATCAGGAGAGGTCACATTGTTCAATTTGCTCTCCACCTAGGAGGACATCTTCCATACTACCTGTGAGTTCCCATCTTGCCTGTAATCAGGATGGGACAGGAGAAGAAAGAGGTTCTTCTGAATCTCACCCCTCCAGACAGTTCAAGCAGAGGAAAGTGCTACTGTCAGTTGCACAGAAACTGGCACATCCCAGGCGCTCGTCCATGCTGACAAAAGGTGCTTGGGCTTTTGATACCAGAGCGGATGCCACAGCTACATACCAAATGACGCAGCACTATGACCAAATTACTTTCAGGTTCGAGAGACCTAATTCTCTTATCTTTCCTCAGTCAGACACGAAGGGCTATTGTTTCTCCCATCTGTTCTCTACTTTCAGCAAGCAAAGGCTGAAGGACAGCAAAAGCCGTATGCTGAGGAAGATGATATAAAAATGCCAAGCTCATTGCTAATCACCAGTTAAGAAGAACTGAGATACAAGTGCCTAGACTTGTTACACTGTCATTTCTCTTTGCAGTCTACTTGGTAGGTACGTCCTAATTTATCAGCAGTCTGTTTAGACTGTCTTGTGCGTTCCAGTCTTCATCTAATAAGTAGCCATCCAAGCCACATTCTGCCAAGTCTCACAATTTGCTTATGTCGCCCACTCTTCTCGCACAGGCAGCTGCTAAATCCTCAGTGTCGACTCAACTGAAAATTACAAACTCCTTCTGGATAGCACTGCAGGTCACTAATAATTATTCTTTGACTGTAAGAGCAGTCTTATAAAGGAGGAATTGAAAAATAATTTGATGTTTTGTCATTCAAGTTTATTCTCACATTTCTGCGGTAACCCTTCTTCAATTTACTTAAAAAGTATACGGTAATTTTTAACTACAGGTTTGGACAACAAAAAAGCTGGATGAATCATTCTGGATATTTAAAGCCTACAATCAGACAGCTTGAGTCTTCTTGTATTTTGCTACAGTTCTCACGCCAGAGTTTTATTTTCTACTTATCAGCAGGAACACTTTTACAGGGAGCACTAATTCATTTAAACATGCAAAACACTTGAAGATTTGGGATTTTCTTATATTCTACAAAGCTTTAAAGGTCGTTGTTCTTCCCTCTAACATTGATTTTTGCTTTCTTTATAACTGCATACCCAGAATTAGAGGGCATTAGAGCTAAACTGGGAAGATAGCACATGTGTATAAATATATCATGTAAAAATAAAACTGGGCAGATGCATAGGAAACACCCTGCAGCATGTATTACCCTTGTTTTCCTCATCACTGCATGGGCAACACATGTCTACTGGTACAGTACTTCGGAAGCCAGGACGGCTCTCAGGGATAAACACAGGCCATACTGTTGGAGAGAAGACGCTCTGGGCAAGTCAGCCCTTTCACTTTAGCTGCTCTCCAGTAAGTCACCAGCCTGAGTCGTATGTTGGAGCAACGCTGAAAGTAACTTTTAATTTGTACTGCTTGTAACTCACAAGATGACACAGCTACAAAATATTCAGCTTGTATAAACAGCCTTAGATCAAGCAAAGCTTGCTGGAGAGTTGTCTTAGGTTGGATAAATCCACGATAGCAATCCATGTTTCCTGCTGTTTGTTGTTGTTTGTTTTTTTTTTTTAAGCATAGCTTTGAAATATATTACAGTAGCAGCAATTTCCACACACACGTAACACTCCAGACTTCTGTTAACACTCAAGTTGTTGCTTTATTATGCTCCACAAAATGATCTTCTCAAAGACATCAAGAAATTACTGTACACACAGAAACAGCAGCAATCAGGTGAGAGTCACATAAGAGCCGAATTTCAACCATGCCATACAGTGGTCCAGTCTATAGCTACATACCTTAAAAAAAAGTACCCAACTCCCACAGCCTGTCAGAACAATTCATGTTGATATAACAACACTGTCATATGTCAACTCACTGGCTTTTTAGATAGCAATGATGAACAGCCTCCATCGATTCAAGTGATATAGCATCGAACGGCACATCTCCAGCTTGTGAGTTCTACATCAAAATCTATCTCAAATATGAAATCCCAAATGTAGGGATTAATGATACATCCCAAAGGATTCCCAAAGTGCTGTTCCTGACCTTCACAACCATGTTAGTGGATTCCCCTTTGCTCCTCCCTTATAGGACAGCTGAAATTTCTCTCCACCTCCTTTTCTGTAGCCAGAGCAGAAGAGCTGGTGATAATCCCCTCTGAATGCGGTATTTAACACCTACCTGGTAGGTGACAGGTGCTACAATGCAAGAAGATTAGCACAGTGAGGTACTTTTATAGAGAAGCAAAGTCACCAACAGCCCAGTACAACAGCAATGGCTCTGTCTAGGCTTCTCAAAGCACTTACCACCCATGTGTGCACCTGCACCTTTCACACATGCATAAATATAAATGTTAAGGGTTTGTGGGGGGATATGTATCTTCCCACAAAGGCAATGGATATATGCTTGGGCAAACAGATTGCCACGGGATGGCCCACCTCCTGGGCAGCCTGGCATCCTCAGGGTAAGGATGCTGAATTCTCAACAGCAGCTGACATGAACCTTTTCAAGTCCTGCTGCTTTCACACCAGCAAACGCATGCCTGACAAGACAGTTAAGAGTCTTTTGAGAGAACTAAGGATGTATAAAAACCCAATCTGAGATGGCAAGTCACAAAGTGGGAAGTAAGAGCCAAGATTAGACAAAACATCAACCAAACAGCAGGTATCTGAATCTGCAGGGCAAGACCAGCAAGAACCAACCAGGCAAGTACAGACAGAAATACTAAAGCATTTTCCCCGAACTCCAGTCTAACCCAGAATAATTCTTACCCTGGAGTTACTTATCACCCCAACACAGACTGACTCGTGGCTCCAAGGAGTCTATAAAGGTTCTACAGAAGAAAGAGGGATGCAAAGAGCAATGGAGAGAAATAGGATCTTCTTTCTCTTTCTCTTCCACTTCAACTTTTTGAACACATAAGTAAAAGGCAGCTAAGCCTGCTTGTTATTCAGTTTAGCAGTCATTATCTGATTCTCTGTCATCAGCCATAACACTATGAGACAATACCTACATTTCTTGCCACACTCAAGATGTCTTCTTAAATCTCATCTCCCAGCAAACATAACCCCTGTGATATACCCTATTGGTTGGGCAAGTCTTTCCTCTGAAAGAGTCAAACACAGGATGAAAGACAAGGAGAGACTGTGCTTTCTTTCACTAAGACTTGGCAGAGGAAGATAGCAAAAACCATTCTGTGAAGTTCACTAGAGCTCTGACCGTACCAATTTCTAAACCAACACCAACAAAATACCTGTTGAAACAGAGACACCCATTTAACATTTAAAAAAACCAAACATGAGATCCTGATTTTAACCTTTCCAATCCAGACTGCCTACCCCTTTCGCTCTGGATGGGCTTCTTCACTTTTGCATCAGAAGACCTCAGAGCCCATGATGTTTTACTCTCTAACGGTCACGTGTTCCCCTGCCTATCTCCTATTGACCAAATAAAACTGGAATACCTGCACTGTGAAATGCAATGTTACCTGAGCACCTTTAGCACCTCACCTCTCCAAAATTAGTTCTTTACATTCATCTCCTGTGTACCTGCGGCCTTCCACGAATCCAAAATTACAGCACGAGATGCCTAACCGCTTGCCTGGACTTCCCAGCTCCTTCCAACTACCAAACTGGCTTCACTGCGCTCCCTAAAAATGTAATGTCAGCATGAAAAACATTACACAGGAGAAGCTGTACTCTATTATGCTGGAAACTTTTGCTTTCAATTACGCTAACTACCACAGTGAAAACATGCAATTAGTAACACATCCTATAGATATTGTTAAGCAATGCGTGGCAGTGAAAAGGGAATTCAATTAGAGAGGGTAGCCCACAGCAATGAAGACTGCAGGAAAAAACTGTACTTCCACCTCAGCAACGTGTAAGGTCACTGGACAGGCTTTTGCTGCAAGAAACGTGGTGGAAAACAACCGGGACTGTTCCTCCAGCAGACGCACTGTTCCACAGCGAGAGTCGGTTTTACCGGCTCCACTTCGCAAGCACACCAATTATCCCACAGTAGGGACGGTTACCACGAGGAGCTATGCCAGAACACTCCCTCGTCAACACAGACAAGTCTTAACCCAGCTTCAGCCTCAAAACCGAAACGGAAACCCAGGAACCCTAACTTGCCTGGGGAGCAGAGGTAGCTTATTCCTTACATAAAAAGAGCCAGACTACTTTAAAAAAAAAAAAGAGTTCCCAGCAACCAATGTAAAATCATCACCTGTGCTTGGGAATCATACGAAAAACATTATGGAACGCTTTCAAAAAAGGTAATTCTCATTTCACAGTTGAGACCGTAAACCTCCCAGATTTACCAGAGACACGAGCATCGCACCAAGCACTGCCCAAGAGACGCGGCACCTTCCAAGCAGAATGTCAGGGAAGCAAAAGCCGTTTCCACTCGCCCATAAGCGTAGAGACCCTTGGAAATATTTTTGCACGATTTTGTAAGGACAAAGAGCTATGTAGGATCTTCTGGTCATAACATTTTACATTACACAAAAGCTCCTCAAACTAGCCTTTTTTCCTGTATTATAAGGGTGTTCTCATGAGCTGCTTAAGTGATCAAACAAGCACTAAAGACCACAAGTGACCACACCATGAACAAGCAATGTCCACTTCAGAACAGAGAAGCAAGACATTCACTTATCCCTGATGAATTATGAATTACTTTACACTTACAGAATGCTTCTTTAAAATTTTTAACATTAAAATACAATACATCAGTTTTATTGTTCCCATTATACAGGCAGTTGGAAACTCAAGTAAGACATTTCAGGTCAATTGCTGTGGCAGTTGACATCGCCAAAATCTATGACCAACGTGTCCAACCCATGGTCACTGACATACAGTGCTGCTCATGAGATGGGCAGAGGGGCTGCTTTTGCCAGGCAGAAGCATCGTGCTGGCACGCTGTATTCCAAAATGCCAAAGAAGCCAAACCCGCAGCAGCAAGGGGCAGCAAGCCAGCAGGGCCCATGCTGTTGATCTCCTTCTTTGCTCTAGGAAATACCAGACACTCAACCAGGAATGGCAGGACTCTGTGGAACCACTCATCTTGCATTTCCTTCCCTGAGCTCCGTGAGTCTTACAGCTCTTTTGCCAGAGACAGATTTGAGCTATCACTAATAGGGTCCAGGAAACCAAGGAAGTGCAAATTTATAATTAAAGGTACGAACCTGTAAGTTTTTTATCTGCCTATCTTTGGACATCCAAATATCTTGTTGCTCTCCCTTTCTTACTTTCATTTTCTTCCTGCTGCCACAGTGATGGTCTCAGGTTGCATCTCAACAAGAGTTGTGCCAAGGATGACGTTACCCCCCTTTACGTGCTCCTTTAATCTGTGTGTCAACAGAGGTTCTTATGAGTATCCCCCATGTCAGTTCAGATCAGCAAAACACCAAATTTCAGCTTTGCTGGCAGATCTGCTAAACAAGAGAAAACTGCTGAAAGAAGGGGAAGAAGTTTTGGGTTGGGCTGCTGTTGTTTGTGGTTTGTTGGTTTTGGTTTTGTTTTTGTTTTTGTTTTTTTAAACAGACATTTAATACACCTGATCAACCAACCATGCAGAGAGGAGGTTCTGCTCCACGCAGTGGTTGCAGGCACATTTAGAAGAGGACCTACATATGCCAATTTAAACCAACCCAGTTCTGTGCAGATCAACCATGCCCTACATTTTAATTCAAATCTTTTCCAAATAAGGCAAAATAAACACAAAATGGATGTATCCACACCAGCAAATTGTTTTAGGCTAATAAGCAGGAAAGAAATTAATGTGCTTAGTACTGGGCAGAGATTTAAGAGACCTTGGTTTCGTTCTCAGCTGAAAACCCAATGTCAAGTTATTTAGTCCACCAGACTCCCTGGTTCCATGTGTAAGAAGTGGGGCTTTTACTGTCCTACTTCCACAGGAATTTACTAAGGATAAAAATCTATCAATAACTGCAAGTCTCTTATAGCAGCCTGTATTGCTGCTGTATCCAAGTAGCTGGGTGGACACATGGACAGACAAGGACTTGTGCAACATCTTCATGTGAAAGCAACAATTGCACATATTTTAAGGCACTCAGAAGGGAGTGTTTCAGGGCTGCGAAATTTCACCCAGAAACAAGACAAGCCTTTTAGCTATATTAACAACCAGTCAGAAAGACAAGGAAAATAGTTCCCTAACAGCAACATTAACTCAAATTTTAGGAGACCTGACCAGTCCGCCAAAGTATTGAGGGACAGAGAAACAGCTGGGAAAGCCTCCTCAGTTTTCAGAAACAGGTTAAAGTGCAGAGTTGTGAGAGGGTTTCACTACAGCAGCTACAAAATACAGATTATTTTTTTTTCTTTTGCAACATTTGGTGTCCTCCAACGCAAAATGGAGTCGCTTCATTTTTGTTAAGGGTTTGCTCACGTAACAACCGAGAAGCACCAGAGGGACACCACACCTCCCAGGCTCGGGATGCGCCATCTGCCAAAGGCTGGTAAGAACTGGTAAACCTCCGCTCCAGTCACTTGCGGCCCCTGATCCCCCGACACCATCTGACCACTTGTTGGACCAACTGGTCCAGCAGACAGGACAAAGGACCAAGAGCAAAAAACCCACGTTCTGTCTCCCCAACTTCAGTAATAAGGACCTTCCTGCTCACACAATACCTCTTTATTAAGCCACGAGTGGGCAGTTTTCTGTAATGAGTGCCATTTCAAAGAGGATATGCTAACCAGAAACAAGATGCTCTTGTTCCAGAGAAAGAATTTCTGCACATTTAATTAATCAGAAACGACTACTGCGCTTACACCCTACCTTAATCTGCATTCACTTCAAGCACAAACAAGACCCAGCTTTCCAAATTAGCACAGGCAAACATGGCAAGTATCTCTGGACATCAGTTTCTTGAAAATACTTGCCCAGCTCGCCACAGGGATGTTATGAGTCTAAACTAGTCTGTAATATGCACCTAGATCTTTCGATAAAAGCTGCTTCAGAAGTTATATTAAAAATATTAACCAGCAACTTTAATAAACATCCAGACCAACTCAAATCTTCCTAAAGGATCTTCCTTTCCATTGTGAATTTTAACTATGTACATTTCTTACTTATTCTTTTATTTGGTAATTTTCAAAGCTAAAGAAATTAAAGACTGCCACGATGCCCTTAGTTTTTACATATACAGCACCACACGCAGCATGTACCATAGCAAGCTCAAATGCATTAACAACATCAAAATCTCTGACACTCACCAGTAATAAATGGCCAAGACCATAAGTTCTGAAATAGCAAGGTGTACCAACACGGTGATTTACAGCAATCATGACTACAGGTTTTTTTGGCATATAATTCAAATTACTTTGATCTATATACACACTTATCTTAGTTTTATAAAAAAAAAAATCAAAGAAAAAAGAAATCAAAGAAAATAATAATGTCGTGTTTGTACAAGACCTCTCTCTGTTTTCTTGCCAACATAATTTCTATTGCTATCAGTTGTCAAGTGGATTAACAGTTACTATATACTCACTTTTCTTACCATTGCTGTCTGAGGGCCATGCCTATTGTAAATAATCACCAGCCAAAGCCCTTGTATTTTATCTTTAATCATGCATATTACCCTTTTTATAAATTATTTGCTTAAACACTGAAGTATTTCAACTTTGTTCCCTTTTGTAAGAAAGCAAATTAAGTGAAATCTTGGCGGAGGAAAGGGACCTTTAATAAACATCTGATTTGCCGCTGGATGGTGTTTCAGATTATATTTAAAATACATCATGTTTTGCTGACACCTCCCTGAACAGTTGCTGGTACAAAGCCCAGCGAGAGTGTGACTATGGCAACAGCAATAGGATATTTATGTGTCTGTGTGTATGTGTGCATGTGTGCGCTTATATATATACACATACACACTCACATACACACACACAACCCTGAACTGCTTAAGATGATCCTCAAGATTGTCTTTGCTCTCATTTTCACAGGAACACGTGACCATTTCTAAACAAAAGGGCTTGAGGTGGCAGCAGCAAGTTTTACACGATTAAAATCTTCCAAGAGAGAAGCTTAGAAACCTACCAACATTTACAGAGCGTACACAAACACATGCTCACTTCAGAATGCTTTAGCTACAACCAAAAAGAAACCCAAATGTCTGCAGGCACAGATTCAGTGACACCATCAAAATAAGAGGCACTTCATTTTCAGGATTTTTTTATTTTTTTTTTTTAAATGAGGCTTTTTACCCCCAGCGCTAGAGCCTCACTGGAGCATGTACACCATTTTAAGAGAGATCCAGCCCCTCCTCTCCTCCACCGGTAGTCCCATTCCTCCTTCTCTTCAAATACGAAATGTGCAAAAGTTCCTTTATTCTGCAAATTAAATAGCTATGCCCTGAGCTCAAATTGTTATTTTTGGTATTAATTTCTGTCTCCTGACAGATCCCGATAGGTGATGCAGGAAATTCGCGGTAACAAAGGCTTGTGTTTGCAGCAATAAAGAACTCTCAGCTGGGGGGAAGGGGGCAAAAAAAGGGATCAGAATAAAAGGCTAATATACGAAGCCTATATACACTACAGAATATCTGTGTTGAGTCCAGCAAGCAAAAAGTCTAGCAGATTCAAAGCAGTATTAAGAAGTGTTAATCCTTTTACCTCTGAGCTATTCATGAGCAATATGCAAAGCTGTTCTTATGGCGTCGCGTTTGCAATGCTCCAGTTATGCTTGCATCAGCATTTCCATTGTGAACCCTGCTTTCAGAGATTTTTTACTTTGCCAAGTTTTAGTCTGGAACAATTTTACTACTAGCCTGTGAGATTTTAGTCCAGGATTAGGATTTAAGTCTGGTGAAGAAACATTTGGACAAAATCTGCTTGGCTGTTTTATTTATTAGAGTGCAAAGTTAATCCTTCCGAGTTACTGGACTGGAAAATAACCAAAAACATAAATTTTTTTCTACCTTAAAAAAAGAAAACCAAAGATTTACTCTCCCCAAGAATTCCTTGTCCCTAAATCTTTAGAGCCACAGAACAGATGAAGGTTATAGACCACAAAACTAAGGTACAATTGAAACATGCCTTCCTTTGTCAGGCATTTTCTTTCTTTTACAGATGCAACATGGGGGCCAGGAAGGGGAGGAGGGAAAGACGCATTTCACTGTGGGTTGCAGGTGAAAGGTGGACACTTAAGCCACAAGCTGCGCATTAACAAACGTAAGACAAACCCACAGCATTTCGAACTCCAGAAATCGTGTAAATCACAAGTGTTAAATATCACTACCTAACTTACCAGGTATAAGATGTTCATTCACAGCATTGGTGGGCACGTTGTAACTGGGTACACTACAAAAATTCATACAAAAATCAGCATAGCAAGTATTTTAAGAGAAGCTCTTTAGGCCAGACAACATGTTTGCTGTGTCCATACCATTTTCCTAAAGCCGCCTCTGTTGCCCCCCACTTCTGAGACCCTGGGACTTGCTGAACTGGTTGCAGAAGCTCAGAGCCACTCAGCTTCCAAGTCTCATGTCCAGTAACATGCGTGTTGGCTGCATGTCTAACACCCAGTAACACACAACCACCACGAGTTTGGCAGGCACTCAGCAGCCTGCACAGCCAGGGCCGCTGGCAACGTTGCCCGCAGCGTTGGTTCTTCATCAACACTCCTGCATCTGCTCCACGACCACTACTGCACGACCCAGCGAGCTGGACCTTCGGTTTCTGCACAGCTTGACAACACGGATTGGTGACTACAAGGAAGCCCTCCTCGATGCAGCTAAACAAAGGCTGTAGCTCAGGGAAAAGCTCTGGTTAATTAAAGCCAAGGGAAAATTTCCAACTGTGTCCAGTTCTGGGCTCCCCGGTTCAAGAAGGACAGGGAACTGCTGGAGAGGGTACAGCAAAGGGCTACCATGATGATTAGGGGACTGGAACACCTCTCTTATGAAGAAAGGCTGAGGGAGTTCAGTCTTTTTAGCCTGGAAAAAAGACAACTGAGGGGAGGGATCTTATCAATGCTTATAAATACTTAAAGGATGGGTGTCAAGGAGGAGTGGGCCAGGCTCTTTTCAGTGGTGCCCAGTGACAGCACAAGAGGTTAACAGGCACAAACTTGAACATAGGAAGTTCCACCTCAACATGAGCAGGAACTTCTTTACTTTGAGGGTGGCAGAGCCCTGGCACAGGCTGCCCAGAGGGGTGGTGGAGTCTCCACCTCTGGAGACATTCAAAACCCGCCGGGATGCGTTCCTGTCCAGCCTGCTCTAGGCGAACCTGCTTTGACAGGGGGGTTGGACTAGGTGATCTCCAGAGGTCCCTTCCAACCCCTACCATTCTGTGAAATAATGTCCTTTTGTGAGCTTTCCAGATAAGCACCCACTACACAACCCCCCAGTAAATATAAGGGGATCATCATTTGGAGCTTCTCTCCGAAACACCTACATGCCACAGTCCTGCATACATTATATGCATCTACATTCAAGCAGAGAGTTAAATGTTTGCAGGTAATGTAAAGTTTTCTTCCATACCTAAACCTCCCTTACCAGTGAGGCTTCATAACAAAGTTTTCAGCCATGCCTACATCACCCCTCCTACCTGGGCTTTGTATCACCGTATAAGCTGTCTATTGTAAACTGCCTAAATCATTTCAAGAGGTAAATCCTTACCATATGACTGCTGAAATGCAAAGATTATCTAAGAAGCAAATGACGGAGAACACATTTTCAGTGGTGATAAGCCACAAAACATAATCCTAATTTCAGGTATCACACCAGATTCATTCTTCACCTTTTGACCAGACTTTCCATAACAAACACCTACCAAAAAAAAAATTTAAAAACCGATACTTTATACCATTTACTTCAACAATATATATATGATTGGATTTTTAAAAAGGTGACAAACAGAATGCATTTCCCTCCCATGATTTAAATAACCAGGTTTGATGTGTCTGCTTTTCTGCTTTCCAGCTATTTTCCTAAAGAAATGCTGTTTCTTATTGATTGCTTGATACCAGTGGGCATTAATTTGCTTCTAAACCTACACTTCATGCTTTAAGAAAAGTAGTTATATGGCTAAAGTATCCACACAAATTGTATTACTTGTTTGTGTGTATGAACATGCATGTACGTGTAGACGCACACATACTTTTCATTTTTAGTTTTACATCTTTCTTGTTTACTAGCTACATTTTTTTTCTTTTTACCTGTTACAGTCGAATTTGGATGGAAACTGAGCTCAAAAGTATGCAACAGTGACTCTTAAAAGATTTAAGTCTTTCAAAGTGTTCACATGAAATGGAAAAGGTTTATCTGAACAAATTTTTCGATTTTAAATCCATCAGGTTTAAACTAAAGATCTATCTACCGTACATCAAAACGGTCTCATCATCTTTCATGAAATTTTTATTCATATACAGTAGAAAATGAACTTTCCATCTTGCACAAGAAAAATAAATCTTTCAGTTGCTTAACAGTGTACGAACGAGGCCACGAATGGAATTCACTAAGTAAACCGGCGCAATACTGTTTTGTCTGCAGATGTAGAGTGAGCTACAGCTGACTTAACACTGCTACTAACTCTAAATCCAGGTGGTAAACAAACAACTTCCCAAGTTCACCAATTTGATTATTTTGTTCAGTACTGGACGCAAAAATACAATGCTTAAAGGAAATATTAAGTTTCCAGGCCTTAATGCAAGGCGTAATTTTCCACGCAGATAACAGTCAGGCTGAGGCCCGTTTCATTTAACTGAAAACCTACTTTTTCCCCCCCCTAATTTAACAATAACGTGCCAATTTTCACTTACTCTTGAAAGAGCAAAGTTCAGCTTCCAAGCTTCCCCAGGGCATAGCAGGTCGGTGCCACTGCAACTTGTGCATCCTCAAGCAGGAGAGGACCCGTAGCCTTCTCCTGTATGTCACAACCCTTTCTTTTGTCACCCTATGGTTCCACGACTGGGTGGGTGGCTTTTCTTAAAGAAAACCAATCACCAAAGAGGGTAACTACAAACAGCACAATGCTCATGGCCGTTTTTAGCCTGTGAGGTCAGACAGAAAACCCCTGCGGGTTGTACGTTGAGCCACAGAAACCAGAAGTTTTTAAACTTTCAGCTACAAAGCTCTGCACTTCAAACTTCGCGCACACACACACAAGCAAAAAACACAGCAAGAAAATTTTGAACTGGTATGTTGATTTTTACGCAGAAGCGGAGACCACCACCTAAGGTACTCCTAGACTTGAAACGGGTAGGGACAAAGACAGGGTGAAAAACTCCTCCTGAAAACATAGCCTTAAAGAAGCATAACTGTAACTACCAAGCCCACGATGTGGTTTGAAGAATGGCTGAAGGACTAAAATAGTTAGCTATGCTACATGCCGACAGATACGCTCAGTACATTGCCACAGGGATTAGAATTTTGTCTGGCTGTATTAAGTATCTTATTTAATATAAAGATGGGAATAAACCTTGCAATTACATTTTCTGAGAGAGTCTGCAAAACGGGAAGCTACCATCAGAGACTATGAGATTATATATTATGGCAGGTAATAAAGAAAAAAAAACCATGTTGCAACCTGGAAAAACACAAGCAGAAAAAAAATAATCCAGCACATGTATCCAATAAGAGACAGTAACCCAGAATGCAGCAGAAACACGAGAGATAATACATATGAGAATTAAAATGAAATATATTATGAGTAAGACAGACTACAGCACTTAACTATCAAATGAAGTCTGAGCTACAAAAGACAAAGGCTAAAGCCGTTTTACCCAACTACAGAGGAATAAAAATTGTATACTCAGAAGTTTGATATGTTTAAGGAAAGAATTTAAGACAGAAACTGGGTGGGGAGAGGAGAGAAGGGGGAGTACTGATGTTCACCACAGGCCTTCAGGACTGGGTGATGGAGATGACAAAACATTCCCGAACCAAACAACAGCACACACTCAGCACAGACACCACGCGCAGAAGGGCTTCAGTTAGATTGGCTTCTTGTTAATTAACACACACACAAAAAATTAGACAGCAACAGGCCACAAAGCAAGCGTGGCACTTAACAGACCTACAAGAGATCTCCCAAGAAGGGAAACTGCCCCAAATCGGCTTCCTACAAACAAGAGCAAGTTACTGGTGATGCGAGTAAATAAAAGTTTTGGTGACAAATAATTATATAAATTTGGCACACAGGTGAACTGGGAACTACCATTGAAGGTGTCCATCGGAGTCCTGGAGTTTCATTTCAGGAACAAAAGCCATGTGGCATTAAGAGCTGAGTAATGTTAGGTGGAAGAAGGGAAGAGTGTGGAACAACCCCTGAGATCTACAAAATAACCCAGAAGTTTAGTATGTCCAGGCCTTCTCAAAGGCAAGGATGCAAGAACCGAGATGTGATCAATGTGGGCTCCAGGGAGACTACGCTAAGATTTGTGTCTCAATAAGCCTCTGTACTGGAGAAGAGGAGGAGGAGGACACCCTAACAAGAATTACACAGCTAGTTACAGCCTGCAGGGAAAGATAAGCACAGCATAAAAGCCGAACGAGCTAATGCTTTGTGGTCATTACAAGGATAGGCTGAACCATTAATAAGTGATGAAGGAGGAGGAATTAAAAACTCAAGTAGCTTGCTACACTGACCACCTTTTAAAATATAAAAGAGAAAATAAAGGAAAGGCTGAAAAATTAGAATGCAATTATGAACTTATAAAACATTTTTTATATATATACATACACACACATATATACCCACACACAGATACTTAGCTGCGACAAAGAAACTCAAAATTTCAGGCACCTACAGTGAGAAACACATGCACTCAAACACAGAGCAATCAAAATTGTGACGGACAGCTATTCTCTGCAAGCACTCCTAGCAATACCCACTACTGCAGCTCCACGCTTTTATCTGTATTACCTCAGTAAAGTACCAATTGATAGCCATTACAAATGGGCATTAATAATTACAAGTGAAAGCCTTAGGAAATGTAGACATACATATCGGAACCACTCTGTAATATCATTTATTCCAAGGAGTTGAGCCAGTAAAGACAAATTAGCAAATAAGCTTAGTAGCTATAGCCACAAATTCCTTTACGATGTGGAATATCTATAGATGAAAGACATACTGAGACCTCAACTTCACCGAAGAAAAACATGTGAAAATTGTTATCATATAAGCAAGCAAATTTTACTTCTCCTAAAAGAACCGTTTTGTTAAGATAGTAGAAACCAGCCCCTAAGACTCCTGGAAGATGATTATCTTCTTTCAACCAAAACGAGAAATGGGGTTGTTGCGGTTTCATCTGGGATAGAGTTAGTTTTCTTCCTAGTAGCTGGTATAGTGCTGCGTTTGGGATTTAGGATGAGAATAATGTTGACAACACACTGATGTTGTAAGCTGTTGCTGAGCAGTGCTTACACTAAGTCTAGGACTTTCCAGCTTCTCATGCCTTGCCAGCGGAGGAGGCTGGGGGTGCACAAGAAGCTGCAAGGGGGCACAGCCAGGACAGCTGACCCCACCTGGCCAAAGGGACATTCCATACCCTACGATGTCCTGCTGAAGAATAAAACTGGGGGCAGTCAGCCTGGGGGGAGGAGGGTGGTGGCCATTGCTCAGGGCTGAGCAGCTGGTGAGCAACAGCATAATGTATCACTTGTTTGTATAGTCTTTTACCATTATTTTCCTTTCCTTTTCTGTCCTATTAAACTGTCTCTATCTCAACCCACGCGTTTTACCTTTTCCCGCCCCCATCCCAATGGAGGGAGTGAGCGAACGGCTGTGTGGCATTTAGCTGCCCACCGGGTTAAACCACAACAGGGCTTTATAAAGCATGCCCGAAATCTGACACAGCCCATCACTTTTTTAGAGAATTGTAGTTCGTTGATAGCAAGCACACAGTGGATAAAATACACTTGGACCTCAGTAAACCATTTGACTGTATCAAATGATACCGTTTCAAAATAATTTAAGAAACCAGTTTCGATGTGGACTGAACACCGTACGAAAAAACATACACAAAAGAAAATGAAAATCATACACCAAAACTTTGAAAGTATCTCTCAAGGATGCAGGAAATTTTCTTATATATTCTCTTACTTAAAAATCTTAGTTAATGATGCAGAACAGGAGTAAAACGTGTGTTCTTGAAATCTGTGGACGGTACTAAATTTAGGAGTTGCGAGCCCCAGCGAGGACAGAGAAAGCTGAGAAGCAGGCAATTAAAAATAAGGCTCTCCTTGGGAAAGTGCAGCGAAGACATCCAACAGGAAAATAATCTGAAAGAAATATTCAGTGGGAGTGACAAACTGAGGAGCCAAGAAATTCTTACAAGGTTTGCAGTGTGATCTGGGTAGCAAGAAAGATTAATGAAACCTTGGCTGCACATGCAAAAAAAAAAAAATGCCACATCAAGCAAGAGAGAAGCAACAGCTAAACATGCCCACTTTGGGTAGCAAGCAATATAGAAAAAATAATCACGGAAGTCTGCAGTATTAAAATGGATGCAAATACCACTGGGATGAGACAGGTCTTATGCAGACTAGTATGTGGCAGTAGGTGGACATGTTCAAAAAGAAAGGAAAATAGGGATAAGCGTCCAAAAGCTTCCTTTCTGAAGTCCCAATATTACAACCAGACCTACGAGAGACACTTAAATGACCATTTAAGAAAGAGTTCGCTCCCACAAATGAGATTAGTAGCAGAAAGCTGAAGACGTGCTGAAGGGTCTCCCGCAGGAGCCACGACGGGTTTGTTCTGCAAACACCTCTGCACGGACCCGCCAAGGCAGGAATATATAAATAGTGCAAAGCAACTCTACACCGGGGCCAAACAATGAGTCCGGGTAGCTCGAGTTGGCTAAAGGTCATGGACTTCTCAGCAAATGAGTAGGTAAATATTTATTTTCTTCCAAGCACAATTTTCATAACAGAAATGTATCGAGAAAGAAGAAGGTAAACCTCCTCTTGTTTGCTGAACACACGAGCAGTAAACAAAGAAAACAAATGCTACACACGTAGTGTTAAAATCTGTGATTTTTTTTTCAGATTTTTTTTTTAATTAACAGTTGTATCTTTATGCAGCGTGTATTTCTAGCTTTCTTTAACAAAAGCAAAGCAAACACACACAAGCGGAATGGTACTGCACCTCCCAGCAGGCAGCTGGCTTCGAACTTCACTCATCCCTGGGACGGATGCTGAAACCACCAAGCAGGCACAAACCCTTCTCCTCCCTACAGTGTCACAGATCTGTCCTCTCCACGCAAAATCCACATTTTTCCCGGCACAGCTCGAACACCGATACACATCAATAAACACAAATGCTGAAGAACTGTTCAAAACAGAATACTCCTACCCTGGCATTTGGCATCAGGCAGGTCACAGGACTTTGTCTAACTGGGCGTAAACTTTGTAGGGCAAGAGCTCTGGTTTTCTTTTGTTGCTGTAGCATACCAAGTTAGGTCTTTTTTTTTTTTTAAAGGAAAAACGTAGAGTGTAACCGAAACAGACTATCTGAACTGCTGTGTCTGCTGTGTTTTCCCATTCCTTTCCACGGTGCTTGACTACCCAGCCTGTGTACAGCCAGCCCGACTCCCTCCCCTCGGCACGCATCGTTTTACAAGCATGTATTATTCAGAGATCAACACTGCAAGCGTATTTAGATATTGAGGTTTTAGAACGCACTAATACCAGAACTTTTAAATAACTTTGCCAGGTGATGTTTATTGAACACGCCCATTACAACACAACAAGAGGTTGTGCCATCGGTTTGGCACAAACGGTGCAGCAATCCAGTGATCTCATGGCTGGAGATTTTCTCAAATACAAGATGGCTTTCAGGTTACTTCTGCACAAGAGGGAGAGGAGGAACGAACACACGGGTGGCAACTCTGCCAGAAATACTCCAGTTTCCACTGAGAATTAATTCAGACACTAGTTCTAGATGTATTATTTTGAACTGTTCATTAGACCAAAGATTTTAAAGAAATACATATTTTCCCCTACCAACGTACCCATTTGAAGACCTATTTGCTGTCCTGCAATCACAAAAATCAGGATTTTTTTATTATTTTATATTTTCATCGAAACTTTTTAATAATAGCTGCAGGTAAGGTTAATCTGTATGACACCATTTTATCATTTGTGGACCAAGGACACTAATTATCTGACACACGGGTTTTCAAGATGGACATAACGATGTATCAACTACACACATTTCAAGTTCCTCTGTTTTCTCCTGGTCCCTTCTGTTCAATCATCACTTGCTCTGACAGCTTTTGTCAGGGTGACTGCGACCTCAGTTCTGCCTGGCCCGTTGAGTTTTCTCCATCACATTTCCCAAGGTTAAACCTCAAGGTTTAAAAACAGCTTTTGCCTCCGAGATGACCTTCGGCAGTCGCCCCAGTTCTGAGAAATGAATGAAGTGTTCCCAAAACAAAGCAGATTTTATTTAGTAGTAAGTTGTAGCTAAAAAGAACTTATGTGACCTGCTTTAGAGACAGAGACTGCTAAAAATACTGCTGGCTGGGCAAGACTTTTGGGCAGACCTTTGGGATCATGGTAATTGGGTAATTCCTCATGGATTAATAATATACAAGATTTTTGTTTAAAATTTAAAATATTTTCCTTCAACGGTATAAAAATATCAAGTATGGGTAGACAGACCTTTTAATACAGTAGTTAACACATGATATAGGATTGATTTTAATGGACCTGACCTAATGTCCACAGAAGTCAACAGGAATCTCTGCACCAACTCAGCAGAAATCACACCAGATATCAATATTAGTCTAAATATCAGAATCCATTACAGTTATACCTGCAGATAAAAAGCCTATCAAACAGTCAACACAATCTGCCCGTTTCCCACAGGCAGGCTATGTCCTCTAATTTTTACTTGCATAGTAGTCTGTGAAGTGCACTTTGCTGATCTTAGAAGTGCACAAGATGCCCAGGCTCAGAGGATGCTACGAGCAAGGCAGGATGAGCCTCAAAGCCCACCCAGCCACCACCACCCTGTTACAGAGACAGTGCAGGGCTCGGGGGAAGACGCAAGAACCTCCAACAGATAAAGTGCTGCCTAGTTCAGTTCAAGCTCCGTCCGAGTCTTTTAACAGTTAGGGACTGCTCAAAGAAGAGTGAAGTACGGCATTCTGTTTCTTCTTCAAATGTTTTCACCAGTCCCAATACCCATAATAAGTATCTCCAATACCCATATAAATATCTAACCCTCTTCTGAGCTTTAAGAACTGACCTCCCATACAAACACCTGCTACGGTCTTCCTGCACGCACCATAAAAAGGATTTTCATTTCACTCATCTTGAGCTGACTGATTTTGAAGTGTTTCAGACTTCCTTTCTATCTCACAACACAAGAACAGTCTCCTGACCTAGATTCCCTAAATAATGTATTACATTTTAGACTTCTTATGCCCCTTCTGATTTGCCTTTTTTTTTGATACAAAACAGTTCAGCTTCTCTTATGAAATATTCCCAGCCACAGATCATTGTCCACCTTTCCCAGCATCTCTTTTAATTCCTTATGTAAATCTTCTAAATAAAAATCCAAATAGCATTTTATTATTTACTTATAGAGTATTACTGGAGTTTGAGATGTGAAGAACTTCTGTTTCAATGGAAGTATTTTAGCCAATTTGGAGGTAATCAAATGATATTTTTATTACTTTAAAAATTAGTAACATTGATTGAATTACCCTAAGTCAGTCTTCTATATTGATGAGTTACACAGGGAGCAGTTTCAGAGAGATTAAACTGCTCCACGTGGCTTAAGCCATTGCTTATATTGTTGCTTGCAACATGTATTTGCAAGCATTTCAAGTACTATAAATATTTTGCATCATGCTGTGAATGAGTCAAATGCTGTTTTCGAGACTAAAATAAAGAAATATACAATCAGGCAACGTTTCACTTCCCGCAGCAGTCTTTCCAGCAAATCATTAGCAGCTACAAAGTCTTTGGAATGAGCAATACAGGTGGAAAGGGGGAGCCGTGAAACCCTGCGGCTGCAACTTTGAGGACTGGGGAAAGGAGCACGCCTGATGGAGAACGGGTGAGCGAGAGCTACCAACCCAAGGGACCAGATGTGTGGTCCACAATTACACTCACAAGCTGGGCAACCACAAAGCACTCCAGAGGAGATATCTCCTTAGATTTACCAGCACTGATTCTGCACACAGACATGCGAAGCCATGGTAGAAGAGGATGGGACCGTAGTACACCTTACACCCCTACTTCCCCCAACAAGCCCAGGAGAACAAATGAACATGCGTGGTCTGCACATCTTCAAGGACTACATTCGCAGGCAAGTAACCTCTGTTCCCATCTTTAAGCAGAAGTCAAAACGCTCATTTGAACTATGGGTGTCTGCAAGCAGTGCGACACACACACACAACTTCAAGAACCCCAGAAGTCAAATTTCACAGGAATAAAGATTCAGCGTATCCCTGCTGAGCACAGCCTCATGCTAAGGTGCTCTGCCAGCAGCTCTGTGCCCAGGAAGGGGCAAGCAGAGCTCACGCTGGCTGGTCTTCATCATCATGAGGCAAACACCCTTGCAGAAAGCACAGGTGGAGAACGTCCTCCCAACCACGTCACTTGGGTTGCTGCTTCCCAACACAGCCCCTAGCACGTGCTGTTGTCCATTCCAAAAGTTCCTGAGTATCACTGCCTCAGGCTCTACACCACCAGGACAACCAACGTTGCGGTTCACCCACAGGGTCTGGTTGCCCAGCCAAGAACCCAATGTTCTTGGGTTACACCAGGTGACTTCCGCTCTGAAGCACAAGGTGCACAAAGGAAAACAGGTCCATCAATCTGTTCCAACAAAACTCAGTCCCAACCTTGAGGAGAGGGTCTCCTAGTCTGGAGAAAAAACTGACTCTCCACCAGGCATAAACCTCTCCCAGGCTCCTAGCTGATGAGCATGCTGCTGAAGGCCATGGTCTTCATGGGGCAACCCCAACAACACCTTTTCACAGAGACACAGTGTGACCGAAGTCATGCCCCACCAGTGAAAATGGGGAAGCACCTTTAACCATACACTGTGGGAGCTAAGGACAACAAGGCGAGCAGAGACCCATACAGAGAGTCCTGGCAGGCTGATAACCACCGCCGGGCAAACTGTCACCAAGCTGAACAAAAAAGCCAGTTTCTTCCATGCACACCAGGAGAAAAGGGACCAAAGACCATTAAACACGTTTGGAAAACAGCCAGAACAGTACAACAATCCTGAAAGAACAAAGATCTCATCAGAAATCCATTCAAATCTGCCCTCAGCAAAACGCAGGTAAAGGTTTGGATTTAATTGTTATTTCTGGCAGCTAACCAAGGAATAAAATAAAGGCGGCTACCAGGCAATGTGGAAAAAATAACTGTATTGCAAATCACTCATCACAAGCCAGTTCCCTAGATGACGAAATGAGCCGGTGCAAATCCCAGGTAAAAATGAAGTTGAGGACCCATGACTGATGCCTGAGCACACCATGACTCCAGGCCACGTCCCCTGCAAAAAGTAACTCCTGATAGTAGGGTAGCTGTGGGAGACGTTTAGGGAGCAATTTCTCCCTCAAATAAACAGTATAACCCACCCCCTTCACTGAATAGTTTAAATTTTGGAAAGCCTTTGTGACTATGACAAAAGTGACTTTAAAAAAAACGTGTATCGAGATGTTTTTATTTTCCACCACTCTAAACATACTTCCATTTATGTAACCTGTTTTACTTACCTTAATATCCACAATCCTAACACGTACACTCCAAGAGCTAAACAGAACGTGCTACTTTGCTACAGTCATCTTCTATCACCAGTCCTGCCTATATTCATACTGACATTTGCAAAATCCATCATAAAAGTTACGTATGTTTCTCCCATAATAGAACATTTTCCTCCATAAACTACACACTAATGGAATTAATCTTTAAAGAAGAAATAAGATTAGGATTTCAAACAACATTTTAGTAAAGATTTTAAAAAGCTAGGCCACCAGAAAAAGAAGTTGAGGAAAATAAGTGAATTATTTAATAGCATCACTCCAGAAGGAGCTTTACTGCATAACTGTACTGAACAGAGAAGCTATTAATGATCTTCAGCTAGTTAGACACATTGAACTAGCACTGATTTAAAAACGAATTGTAAAGCTTTGTGAAAAAAAACAAAATCCAAGTTTGTGAGAATCTAAAACACTACTGAAGTGTTGAGAAGTAGGCCACAGATATGCCTATTTACACAGCCTTGCAAAGGCAGGGAAATTTTCTAGTCCTCTATAAAGTGCTGCTGACCTGCCCGTACTAAAACGATAATGGAAAAAAAGTCTACATGACATTTTGCTGGCCTGTCCATGAAAGAAAAATTATTTTGACATGTAGCACTAGATAGAAGCAGTAGAGCAAATCTCTTCTGAAATAGATAAGGTAGAAAGATCTACCTAGAAAGATGAAGATATTTGCAGAATAGTTGGAAGTCATTAATATTGTATTATATTTTTTTAAAGTAAACACATTTTTTCCATCAATCTTGAGCATTAGTTCTCTTAGAAGAATTCAAACACAAATCTCTATCCTCCACCGTTACTGCTCATAGGTGTCTACGACATTCACGATGTAACTCCCTTCAACAAAAAGCCGATCTCTCTTTCATTTTGTGAAGTGGCCTTTTTTTGCTTCCTATCCAATAAAAATAAAAAGCCCTGAAGACCACAGCTTCTCACAGCCTTTCGAGGGGTCTGATGTCAAAGGGAGGAGGCATTAGGCATGATCCATTGTTTTTTTGAAAACAAACGGGCACATCTGCAAACTTTGCTCTTTTGCACACACTAATAATGTGTTAAGACCTTGATCAGCATTTTGTACACAAAAGCACTGATTCTAACAGAAAACAAACCACTTTCACAGAAGCAGAAGAACTAGCCTTTTGCTATTCCCTGGGCAAGTAACATCTCCACGCTGCCACCGCAGACGCTCAGGAAGAAACTCTGCTCCAGATCCAACTCCCACCACCTTCCCTTTCTCAAGTTGCATTTGGAAAATGCTTCCCGATCCCTCCCTCAATGCAAAAGTGAGTAAATAACTTCTGCCCACCTGCACGCTTGGGTGCCCTCTTCACTCCAGAGCACCCCAAGGTTACCGGGGCAGGTAACGACACCGCTTCGGCGTTTCGGACAGCGAGGAGAGTCCTGGTCTCCACCACGTTGTGGGTGGCAGGTCCACACCTACACCAGCAGCAGTCCGGTTCTGCAAGGGAGGTTACCACCGCTGCAAAAGGGACTGCTCACGCCTGTTTGGGCGCTGCTGCCATTTACCCAACGCTGGCATGGAGCCCGACTGGAGCACCTGTTGTGATCTACTTAAGCTTGCTAAAAACTGTGAAGACTGCAGCAGAATTTGATAAGTTTTCTTTCGTATTACGGAGCCGCAGCCTTCCGCAAGTTGCTTTAACAATCCCCAAAGCCAGCGTAAGCAAGAGTAGGCTGCGCAGCTGGGAGATGGGTGGGCTGTGCCCAGAGACATCTGGGTTATCTGACGTCTTGCTGGTGGTAAAAAGGAGAAATGCCTCGCTGCCTTCTCTTGGGCTGTGCAGTCCCATCCCCTTGGGCATTTGCTGCCACCTATGAACTGCTTTAATCCACTAACCAGCAGCAAGCTATTCAGCTCTTCCAGCCCGCCCCCCCCCCCAAGTTATTTTTCTGCTGCTTCAGTGAAATGGCCCAACACCAAAATAGCATAAGGTAAGCCACAGCAACTGGGAACGAGAATGGGAAAGCAGCAACTCCCCCTTCTCGCTTTGAGCTTTTGCCAGCTGCAGCTTATCTATTCATTGCTCTTGCTCAAGAAAATAAGTTCCATGGAAAAGGCTTTAGTGCAGAGGGCTTGCCTTATGTTAAGCAAAGCAGGGACACAAAGTTCACAGAGTTCATGGCAAAGAACACGACACAAATGTAAAAACGGATGTGCTGGGTCACACCACAGGTCCTGCTAGCCTAACACCCTGTCTCCAACACAGCCTGTGAGCACAGAGCTAGAGGAGAGCAAGAACAGGATGAGCACATCTGCACTTCCCCCAAGCATCTCTGTAGCCTTCAGTACTTTCACTGGTAGGGATTTCCTTAGACTGGTATGATTTGTTCCCTGAGTAGTCCCCAGAAGACCTTTCCAGGAGTTCTGCAGGCTTCTCACCCCTGCCTGAAGAACCACTTCCTCCTGCCGCGGTCTGAATCTGGCTCCTACAAAGTTTAGCTAACTTTACTTGCTGTTACACTGGGAGATGAAATAGCCAAACCCTCTTCAAGGCACTCACAATTTCACAGACCTCTGTCACATCCTTCTTCAACCACCCCTTTCCCAGTCATTTGTCACGTGGAAGCCACATGACAACAACTCATGTTGCGTTTCTCCACACTTCTTCTAGCTGCTCTATATTCCTCTTGAGATGAAAGGAAGGGGATGAAACAGTATCTAACATATGGACAAACCATGGATTTAGACATGGTATAAATAATGCTCTGTATCTTACTCTTTTCTCTTTTCATAGCATTTCATAAGATTTGAGATGCTTTCTTTGATCACTGCTAAGCACAGAGCTAATGGTTTGATGGAACTATTGTCGGTCTCAAGATCCCACCCCGAGTGGTAACAGTCAATCTGGAGTCCATCACTTTGTACAAAAAGTTCAGGCCGTTTCCTGCTTCCAGTGCAAATTATCTCACCTTTATCTACACCGAACACAGGAATCACACACTCTGCCCTATCCTCTTAAGCAGTATCAGGGACCTTGAAAACACGTCACAAATTATTTGAGTTAAAATCTGCAAGTTGTGCTTATCACTGAAAACGAGCCAGCAATAATAAGGAATCCTGTACTTGGGACAAAAAGCTGCTGAAGCACTCAACTGCGGAGAGTTGAGCAGGATGGAGCAGTCCTACAAATGGACTGCACACGTAACAAGGAGTTCCTTCGGGCTTTGATCTTTTAGCTATTTGAAACCAAACAAAAGTTGAATGAAAAAGGTACAACATCCCAAAGGAGTCAGATTCCCCACTTCTCTGCAGCAAGCTTCTAAAGTTCCCTTTTTATGACCACCTTCACCAAAATAAATAAATCACTTTTAAGTTAAAAAAAAAAAAGTGTAAACTGAGGCATTTCCACTCAATTCCTTTCATGTCTTTCCACCGCCTCGTCTAGAGTCACATGCTCAGTCCTGACCTTTCGAGATTCTCCTCTCTGCCTCACCACACTTATTCAGACTATCAAATTCATTTAGTGAAACCATCCTATCCTTTCACACTTGACTCTTTTCACAGGCAAGCAGTTCATTTTCATGCAGACCCACTTTTAACTTCAAAAGGTTGCTTTGTATCTCAGCTTCTGATGTCCCTTGTTTAAAACACTTTCAAATAAGGATCTGAAAGGAGTTGTAGCTGAAAACTCTCGGCGTCTTCGTCCCCCCCCGAAAAAAAAAAAAAAAAAAAAGTCCACTATAAAACAAAGCGAGAGGCCACACATCCACCCAGGATTCCTGTGGCTTGCCGGCAGCTCTCGTAGCTTGCCGGTGCAGAGCCAAGGTCACGGCCAGTGCTCGGCAAACTGAGCCCACGGCTGCCAGGCTGGTCTGGTCTCCGGAATTACCTTCACCGAGACACTTGCCTTTGCCTTAAACCTCCTCTGAAGTCATTCGTTTCCACTTACCCACACCGCAGCGTGGTTATAGCACGGTAACCCTTCTGAGAAGGTCTCGCAGCAGCAGTGGGACAACCTGATGAACGCCCAACACCGACAGCACAACTGATACCCAACCATGAACCCTTCACGCCACAAAAAGCACTTTTTGCCTATTCAGAGATGCTTTAGTGACCACGCAAAAACAACTTAACAAGATTGCGTGCAAACTCAAAGCAAGTAGGTGAAAAGATACAGCAGAAAGTCTGCCAAACTGACACCTTTTAGGTACACCTAGAAACTACATCTGTGTCACAGCAAACTACCATAAAAACTAATGTAGCGGTTCTGTTAATCAAAACATTTTTCACTTTGAGGCCACAAATGCAGGAGAATACTTGTTCACAGCTCATTTCAGAATCAAAGTTTAAGAACCATTTTAGATTTAAAATATTTATAACTCAGTAATTTCAGGTGAGAAAAGCATACTGGAAAGTGTAGTACATTACACTATATTTCTCATTAATTTTCCTGTGAAACATTTGAGTCTCCAAAACCTGACTTTTAAGTTAATTATGCACAATTTGGACACTCCGAAGTCAGGAATTCAGAGCTCAATCCTGTCTGGTCACTCACGAAACCTGTATAATGAAAACACATTATAATCATGCTGTTTTCTTGCCAGAATAGACGAAAAGGTACTATCAGCATTTTTAAAACCACATTTGAATCCCAAGAGAGGGGTTTCTTTGTACTAGCTCTTTCTCCCATAAAACTTCCTAGCTATGTTTCTACCAGAACAGCTTCAGCAATGCATCCAGAAATGCATTAGAATCCCAGCAGCTATTTCCTCCTTATTTTCCTCAGATTTTGGCAAAGGTAGGAATTTTACCTAGAGGTAATACGGAGAGTTACCACAGATCTTCAGAAAAAGGGCAAAACTGAGAGCTTTAGCATAAACAGCTGCTCCCCTTCCCTTGAATCTAAATGGAAATATGACAGTTGAAAGCGTCGCTAGTTTTACATAAATTTTACTTTCTTACAGTAGACACCACATCAAAACCACAGCAGTTAAAAAGTCAAGCAATTTTCCAGCTGGCTGCAACACCCATTGAAAAACAAGACCGGTTCAAGACAAAACCATGTCCTTTGTATTAAAATACTGGTCAAGCTGCTGACAAGGAGACAAATGAGTTTTCAAACCATTAGTGTACGCTCGCATAAAATTAAAAACGATTCTATAGAAAAAATTTGGATAACCATGATATGCCTCTTCCAGCACAATACTTCATCTTGATTTTTTGAGAAGTTATTAAAATTGGACCATCTCAGCTTGCTGGAATTTCATTTATTCATTACTGCAATGTACAGTTAATGCAGGAGATTAGATTAGGTTTTGACAAGTCTTTTACACTTCTCAGGGCAGCGTTGCTATTTCTGCTGAGGTTAACTTTATCTACCAGCTAACCTTTACGGTATTGACAATCGCAATTAACAGTTTTCTCCCTTGCCTCCCCATCCCCTCCCCACTGCAAGTGATGCTGTTGGAGCGAGATGCAACCCCAAATCCTCCCAGGAGCCTGCTTCAGCTACACCCCCAAAAGCACCCTCTGGTGTCCCCCCCCAGCCCGGCTCCCTTCCCAGATCGCGCAAGACTCAGCAACGGCAGCAAAACGGAGTAAACTGCAAATAGAGGAGGCCATCACCTAATGAAACATGACTAACAGGACTGCTGACTGCCCAAATATTTAACTGCTCTCGAATGCTGCAGGTCAGGTGGGTTAATCAAATAAACTAGCATATCCGGAGGGATTGCCCATTATTTGTGTTTTCTTTAAGTCCTTACCTGACTTTAGGCTCTGAAAAACGACCGAGCTCTGAGCAACTATGAATAATTGCATACAAAAACCAACAGAGCAGACGTCACAGTTGTTCATCATGAGCTGAAAACATGGGAGAGTTCTTCCAAAAGAAATATTTTTGCTGAATAACATGACAACTCTCTTCAGCTCACAAAGGCAGCACGTGCTGATGGGAACTGACAACACCTACACCAGGTACCTGGAAATATAACCCATGTCACAGCACATAACCACACTCTAAGTGGGAATCTAACACACGTTGCCTCTCAGACTCAACCATTAAAAATTATCAGAACAAGAAAACACCAATACAGGTGGACAAAGCAGATGCAAAGTGTTTTCAATGGGCGACAATGGAAATGAAAATAAATCTAGGATTAAAATATAGCTTAGTTTCACCGATTTCTAATAGCATTTGTCTCCATTCAACAAGAATTTATGCACCATTTCAACCTGATAAGAATTTAATTCTAGGTAATAAAGCTTTACAAATTGAATTCAAAGGGAAAAAAAAACATCATTTCCCAATTATTTCCAGAGCTCCACGACTACAGATTTCAACTAAAGGAACAGGGAAAGCTGCCACTACAAAAGCAGAGCTGACACATGACCCCTGGATACAGTGGCACTAGCAGACAGCTATAATAAAAATCAATATTAATTCTGCACACTTCTGTTCTGAAAATAAAGCAATGAAATTCCCTCATGCCCACCTGCCAAAGGGACACAACTCAAACCAACTTCGTCGGAGAGGATTTTTAAAGTCTTTCTACGGGCATGTAATGGATTCCAAGACTGAGCGTGCACTGAATGTTCAGTGAACCAAATAATTTTTAATAGATTCCTCAGGGGAGTTTATTTTATATTTTTAAATCATTCCGAGACCTTGGAATGACAACCTGATTCAGAGGAAAAGAAAGGCTAGTGTTCGTGGGGTGGGCTATTTTGTTTCTTCCAGGGTTTTTCTCAGAGAGGAACAGTTGTGTCCACTATAATTTCTTGCTGTGTATTTCAGAAATGTCTTCATTTCTACAAACCTCGAACTTCTAAAATCACTTTTGCAAACATACACTGAGCAATATTAAAATTCGTCCTTGCAGACGTACTACATCAGCAATTATAGAAAGTGGATCTAATGAAAAAAATTGTGAGGAATTAAAGATCAGACCAAGGCAGCTCACCACCTTCAGCTGCGGGTGCAGAAGGGTAGGCACAGAGAGCGTTCACAAAACCATCAGGCTCAGATTTGAAACCCAAAAGCAGCACAAATTAGATCAGTTTGTAGATTTCAGATTAGCATCCCTCTCCCCCACCAAACCGATGCCCACCTTATTAGCAAGGCCCCTTCAGTGTGACAGCAGATTTGGCAGGAGAAGCAACCGTCCCTTCGAAGAGGAAATTTTTCCAGCTGTATGATTAAGCATGCAGGAAAACAAGACGAGGAGCCTCCAGCGCTGCCGTCGTTAGCATGATTTCAGCAGGATTAGGCAGAGCCCGATGGAGGGAAAAGCCTCAGACAATGAGTCCTTTCATACACCAGAAACAAAACCTACCGTTAATCACACCAGCGATTCAGTTTCCTCCACTAATTCCTAATCAGACATCAACAAATAAAGCGAAACACTTATTCTTGTTTTAATTCTACGAAATAAACACAAAGTGAATGGAAGTGCTCAGGCCGTGCCGCAAAAATGCCGTCGTCCCTCCGCCTCCTGAAGAGCGGGGAGCTGCGAGATGCACAAAGGGTTGGGAAAGGAGTTCTTCCATAAAACCTGTCCACGGAGAAGTCCGAAGCAGAAGATTTAGAGGAGTGCTGCATTAACGAGCGAGAGAAACTTCAAAGCCAAGAGACGAACTCAGTCGAAACCCTCCTCCGTACAAAAGAGACCTTGAACCACAGTCATTAGAAAAAACATCTGGTGCGCCGCTTTGATTTTCAACATTAGTCATTGGACAGAAACAAAACATCTCTTTTCTTTTTTTTTTTTCCCCAAAGCAGCAAATAATTGCAAATCCACTTCTACATATAACCTATCATTTATCACCTCATCAGTGACTGCTTGAGTCTGATGGAATTAAACACTCAAGTCAGGCAGTTTTTGTTAAAAGCAATAATTACATTGTTACTAGAACATACAATTAGGTAATAAAAAACAAAAACAAATCTGCCTAGCAATATTTTTTATGCACTCTCACAGAAATATTACCAGACTGGAAACAGGCAACGTTGTAATAATAAAACAAAAATCCACTTCCACCGAAGTATAGCTACTTCTAATTTGAAACTTCACCCACAGGCAAAAATACATAAATGATTAGCATTATAGTGTTTATTTTAATTACACTGTGCAACAAGAATCCAAGAGGCTGCTAACTCACTTCAGATACGAAGAAAGCCAGTATCTGAGAGCTCATCCTCCATTTATAACCTACACAGTTGCATCAGCCTATCACCTAAACTCCAAAACCAGAACGTCTGCATTTCTTGTAATACCTCTATTGTATGTTGCTTTTGGGTATCAGCTCAAAGAAAAAAAAAAAAAGGAAAAAGAAAAACAGGTCAGGAGATCCCTCACCTGTTCTTTGTAGACAATGTTTAAGAGCATCAAAAATTCACTGGTCTTCAAAGCAAAACTCTTCAAAGTTTAATAACGAAAAAAAATACATCTCTGTAATTCAAACTTACATTTACAAATGCTTTCCAGCAACGTAACTGCTGTGCAATGTATTCTTTAACACCGTGTAATTCATGGTGCCTGCCCTGAACACCTAACGATCTAAGCAAACAAAATACAATTCACTATTTCTAGTGTATTAAAGATGTTTTTCGTCACTGCAGTCAAGTTGTTGATCCCAGTAATTCCATGCAAGTCATTTTAAGACAAATGTTTGCCCGTCTATCTGAATGGTTTTGGCCAATGAAGAAGCCTTTGATCACTCTCTAGTAAAATACTGTTCTTAGAGGATGCCCAGCTTTCTGACACCGGGGTGGGGGGATCACTAGAGCATGACAGCCTGCTGCCACAGTACCCTTCAGAACTTCTTACAATTAAATACGCACCTTATTCCTTCCACAGACCTAAGCAAGAAACTGGCATGGAGCTATTACAGCAGCACGCTTCATTGTGGTGTTGTTTACAAAGAAAAAACTTGGGGTAAGAAACACAGTAGGAGCTGAGCTCAAATCTCAGAACAGCATCTTGCTCCAATAGAGCTGGGAGTAGGTTCTCACCAAGGCACAAGCGTTACACTCCTGTGCATTTCCCCCACGTACCGGTGAGAGAGAGATGCCCGCTGCCATCACGGCCTTGGCTGCAAACCTCGACAGCCAGGGAAGTCAGCAGCAAAGACAGAAAAACCGAGTGTGATGCTCACTGTCAGGAGACAGACATCTCTGCAAAGGACGGTACGTGCCCACCTGAACGCGGGGGCAGCGGGAGCCCACGCTCGCTTCCGCCTCATCCAAAACCCAGCTACCAATAACAGAAGGCTACACTTTGCATCAACCCAAAAAAAGTAGCTAAAATCACAGCCATGCTACAGGCTTCCATGAGTTCTCCCTGTCTTGACCTGTCTGGGTGAAAACGTAGGACCTGGCACCCACAGACCTGCGCTAAAATGAACTCCCTGCAACGGGACCAACTTCAGGAAATTAGGCTAATGGAAGAGCTATTCCAAAATGCCTTTTTTTGCATCAAAAGACCCCAAAGAGGTACTCCACCCTAACACTACACTCAAAGCATAAAGTGCAGCTTTACAGGCTCCAAAGATGTAGCAGAATCCAGAGAAAATTCAAATCAACAAGAGCAGCAACTCTGTTAGCAACAGACTTCAATCTCGCAAGTATATTGAAGGTGACAAACTTTCCTTCAAAAGTTTATAATTCTCCCATCATGTCAAAAGGCAAAATTAAAGCAGTACCTCTACAGCCTGCTGAAATACTTGTCTCCCTAGGTGTAATTCTTCAAGTCTGCACTCATTAATTGGAAACTACCCATGAACAAGGCTAGGCTATAGTGAAGAGACAGTCACTATCGAATATGCATGTTCAAAAATGCTTGCTTCCTCCTCAGGTTAAATACAAGTTTCTAAGTACATTTTTCACCACATAATAACACAGAGATTAGAATACATAGGACTGTAAAGGAATTTTGGCGGTGCCCAAGAACAGTCTCAACAAAACCAATGAGAATATATATTACAAAATTATTTCCACGCCTTCTAGTTCATAGGTTTAAGAGGCTAATTTTCATTGTTTATGGTAATTATGTTTCATATTTCACTGAACTCTGACATGGAAAATGTATTATTGGATTTTGCGTGTATCTTCTAGTCAATTTGTGTAATCTTGCAAATTCTGTACTACAAGTAGTTAAAATACAATGGACGGTACCTTCATAAGTTACTGGTTTTTCCTTAAGAGACGAGAATTATTATTGATTCTGCAATAACTAAACCTTTGATCAAATTTGGTGAGACCAATGTTACTTAATAAGATAGAAACCAACACAACTCCTTTGTATTTGAAGAAAACAGTAGTTTATAAAAAGGCAACAACACCATCCAAAAACAAGAGGTCACTTTCCCCCCCTTTCCCCTGTCTCATGTCTTCCCAAGTACATAACACCTCAGCACCTTCTTAACACACTGTGTCTAAAAGGATCCTTTTTATCACTTGTATGGTTCTCCCTCAAGATAAAAGATCAGAAGCACAATATCTGCCAGATAAAAGAAAAATATATATATTTTTAAATATATACCATAAAATCCAAACACTAGACTAGCCTTTTTCACACTTCTCAGATCTAATTTACCTTCCCAATTAATGATCCTACCAAAATACATAGAATCATTTAGGTTGGAGAAGACCTTTAAGATCAAAGTCCAACCATACACCTAAAGCTGCCAAGTCCACCACTAAACCACGTCCCTAAGCACAAGATCTATGCGTCTTTTAAATACCTCCAGGGATGGTGACTCAACCACTTCCCTGGGCAGCCTGTTCCAATGCTTGACAACCCTTTCAGTGAAGAAATGTTTCCTAATATCGAAGCTAAACCTCCCCTGGCGCAACTTGAAGCCATTTCTTCTCATCCTATCGCTTGTTGAGAAGGGAGATCAACCCGCACCTTGCTACAGCCTCCTTTCACTTAGTTGTAGAGAGCGGTAAAGTCTCCCCTCAGGCTCCCTTTCTCCAGGCTAAACAACCCCAGTTCCCTCAGCCACTCCTCATAAGACTTGTCTCGAGACCCTTCATCAGCTTTGTTGCCCTTCTTCAGTGCAGAAAATCCAACCTGTTGATACAACAATTACCAAAACTCCTCCAGAAGGAGAGCCACACATTCATCCCTCTTCCATCCCTACTCACAAAACCCTCTAGAAAAATAATGGCTTTTCCAAAACTCTGCAAGACCTAATTTTGCAAGGAAATCTAACTGAAGAATCAAGTACCATCCCATGAATAACTTCCCTCTCCTGAAGAGAGAAGAGATATTACAAAGCTGAAGTGCCCGGCTGCCTTCAGCAGCAAGGATGACACATGAGAGAAGAATCCATACACTGGAGGGATAAAAAAAGCAGCCGCGCTATGTGGATCTCATAAAATAGAACAGATGTGATCCTTTGTATACACACATGCAATTCAGTGTCAAACACTACACTTGCAGGAAAAAAAAAAAGAAATAAGATGAGGAGATGCCTATGAAGCCAATAGATAATTCCTCACCATGGTCAAGCACGTGCATGTTTTGTTTGGTTTCAAGCAATGACGGGATTTCCAGCACTGCTTTTCAAAGAGAGATGCCACATGCCCAGCCTTCACATTTTTTCTCTGTTCAATTTCATCTGACAACGCCAAACTATAAACTTCTTGTGCCAACCTAAATAATTCCTCTCTTTCTCAGTAAGGCTGGAAGAAAGTACTTACCCACTTGCCAGCTGCAGCTGAAATTTTGTGCCAAGAAATAAATGTCTTTTGGGCAGGTTGTAAACTGGAAGCTTCTACGCCTGCCGAAGGACAAGAATAAGAGTGGGACCACCCTATCCCTTCACAGATTAATGGTGTTGCTGTATTTCAGCTACACAGTGGATTGCACTTAATGAAAGCATCCAAACAGAGCTACTTCTTCCGAGTACCAAGCCCCGGTATTAGGAGATGCTTTTGTCAATTTTGCTCTCAAACAGGCTTTTTATATACATTACTCCCACCCTCTGCTCCAAAAATCCTAACTTATCTCTGTATTTTTGATCTTTAGAAAAGTTCTCAGATAATAAAGTCCTTGAAGGAGCAAGACCTGTTTCATCCTTCCCCCCCCAGCCCCCCCCATACACTGTATGCACACTGACATTAAATAGCAAGTGCTCCAGCTCCCCTTCCTTAGCTGCTTTTCACAGCCCTAAGAGACTTTGACCTTCCTACAGGGAGTAAAAACGCTTGCAGGCACTGGTCACCACAGCTCTCATGAACACCACAAGGCGAAGACCAAGGACGCACACTACGTCTTCTCCACGGCCCAGAAAGACGATGATTAACAGAGAACAGAGGGGATAGGCTTTGTGGCAGAATGGGTTATGGCTCAATTAGAAATTAAAAGAAGAGGTTGTGAAGGGTTTGAAGTCTTCCACCTAGGGTTGAGTGGATACTGGGTTCCTTAGCTTTGTAGCCTAGGTAGGCGTCCCCACAGTTGTTCACCAGGCACCCTGGCATCCACAGAGATACAGGTGAGACAATGAAACAGCACAAGACCCTGATACCTCCACTCCGTCATCTTCCCTGTCCTCCTCCTAGCTTGTACAGGCTTCCCAGCTACAGAATGTTACTGCCTATTTACATGTCCTGAATTTTTTTTGGGGGGGGAGGGGGGGAGGGCGGGGGGCCTCCAAAGCTCTATGAAGCTTCTCATTATAAATCACAATCAGAAAGTCAAAGGCACAAATAAAACCTGTGCTGTTGCAGTGGAAAGCAGCCTTTTCCTCTTTAACCTACAATCATTGGCCCCTTTCCCATGCTGAACATCATCCCGTCTTCATTTTGGCAGTGACCTGAATTTTATATTCACAAAAATATTGCCAAAATTCTGAAATGCCACTTAGAAACGCAACTAATACAAATATGTAAAGATGAATACGTATACTGCTAAAAAAACAAGTTTCCTCTCCTATAGAAAAAGAACAAATGTTAGTAAATGTACATAAACAAATCATGATGTGGTATATTAAAAGAAACAAATGTCTCAAGACGTGCATCATTACCATGAACTTGGTTTTTAATATACAGAGTAGTTACATCTCTATCATCTTCACAAATAGAGCCAAGCAGTGCATCTTCCCTTTGCTCATTAAAGCTCTACAACTGGTGCCTCCTGTATGCCCACATGTACCATTTCATTAAGCTCACTTGACATTAGATGAAGAAAGAGTACAAGAAAATTGCATATTCCTTGCCTAAAGTAAACTTGTCATTTAAACCTTGTGTATAGATAGAATTTGATACAGCACTAGCACAGTGAGTCATTCGTCAGTTTTAGAGTTTGTACGACAGTATTCTTACATATGTTTTGCAATACTTTCCAGTTAGCTACCACCCCATGTAATTATAAGTTTTTACTGGAAAGGAAGGATACATTTTGGATTTGATCACTGCACTAAGACCTGTAGAAACAAAGCTTACTTCTACGGTCAGATTTCAAGCAAAAGTAAATCTGCTCAAGGAGCCCTCACAAACTATATGAAAGGTGAAAGTCAAGGCATTGCTTTTAAAGGAGAGTCAGCAATGATGGTGAGTATCACAAATATTTCTCAATGAATTCTTCCAAACATAAACATAAGCAACTCACGTGTCAGATTTCTTCCAAAGCTGTTTCTTAGCTACACAAGTTAAAACTGCATTCATTCAAAACACTGCACAAAACATCCAGTAGCTATTATGAGTTGCTTTACTTGAAAATAATAGTTGATTTTACATCCTTCTGTACTGGGGTGAGATAACACATTAAAAATTTTCCCTGCTATCTTACCTTCACCTTTTATTTTTAAGTTGCATAACAGACCTGAGTAATTTAACACTCAGCCCTGGCTTCTAAGAGGCACTGAAAAAACCACTGAAAGAGAAAGGTTTGTCCCGGTTACTAGTACTAACAAGATCAGCTCAGACTCTCACCTAGTGGCGTTCAGCTCACTCCAATGCTTTATAGGCAAGTTTGCAATTCTTCAAAAGGCGCAAGTCCCATCTTTAATTTGCACACAGCCGCACGTTGGCTGCTTGGGTAGACCTCTTCAGCCAGCTTTTTTAAGCTGGTTGTTATTATTCTCCCTTTTTACTATTTAAATTCAAATGAAACGCATCTACCGAGTTGTAGATCTCCCGCTGTCTGATAAAAAATTGGAGGGAAAAAAGTACCCTTTGCACAATTAAAGTTAGCCGGTTAAGATTCAAGAACAGGCGGCAGCAGCAACTGTGTGTTTTTTTCCTCCGAATTGCATATACTATGACCTACAAGAAGCATTTTCTGCTTAAAAGTAATACTTAAATGGAGATCTATGGCTGAACGTTATCACAAGGATTGCACTTACTTGACAGTCTGCTATTAGCCAACTCCATTATCGCTATTTGCAGTTTTTAAATGTACAGATTCAGAAGTAACTGTACAAAGCCTCCATTACAAGTGGATTTATGGAAAGCCACAGCAATAATCATCCTCATTAAGCATATCTTCCCACAGCCCTGCATTATGTGGACACAAAGAGGAAAACATTTCTTCTCCGTTACCCACAAGCTTAGATCTTTCTCCTTATAATCACAAGCTTTGGCAGTCTTCTCTGCTTTTGACAATGACAGTTATCTCATGTTCCCAAAAGCAGGACTAAGTTTAAACAAAAAAAATTAAAAATACCTGCATACCTCTCAACCCGCAACCAAACACAGACACAATGTAGGACAGGTTCTACTTTGATTTTCCAGAAACTGACATTTTCACTGGCAACACGTATGAGAATTAGGTGTTGTCTGTGGCTTCTACTATTTTGCTAACGGCCCCCACCAGTATTTATCCAAGACATATTTATCGACACGCACACACAAACAAAAGTGCAGATGGCAATATTTGTAACTAAGCTGAATTATAAAAATCTCTTGAGCTGAAGTGATGCATTAACCCTTTGGCCATAAGCTGTTTTAACCCCTTCACATGTATGGTCATGCTGCATCCTATTTCAAGGACCAGGACGCATGCCAGTGACGTAGGCTAAGAAACTCGCACGTTAAGATGGTCGGTTAGAGGCAGAAACTGAGAACTTAAATAACCCAACGCTGTCACCCACCACACATCCAGATCATAAACCAGCCGTTTTTGCCGTGCAGATTTTACTTCTCGCTTTCAAAGTTCAGGCTGCTGATAGTGCACTTCAAGGTAGGGATATCTATTACTCCTATGGCCTCAGCCCCATAGCGAACCACCACGGCAGAAATAATAAAGCCACGAGTAAAGTACACTTGCTCCCTCCATAAAACCATTCTCGTGATCCACACGTTTCCTGCATTACCGTAAGGAGCGCAATGAACTTTACTTAAAGAGCTGTTTTCAAAGCCACACTGGCAGGCTTGGAACAATCACCCTGTAACCAGACACGGAGGTAAGTCATCTGCAGCACAGGACCTCAGTAATCTCAAATTAAATTTGTCATTTCTCTAACATTTACCTTGAAAAAACGAACAAAGGTGGTTATACAAGCAGCGTAAGGAAACTCTATTTGCTCACCGTCCCTGCTCAAGTTAGGTGCCTTCAGAGATCTCTAAACCAGCAAATATTCAAGGTTAACTTACATTTGAAGCTTTGATTATCCAGTTATCTTCAGACTAAATCACTTTCTATAGCTCAATTCTATACTTGACAAAAGAACATTTTATTTGATACTGACAATACAGCTTCATTTGGTTACATCTGAAATAAACACAAAACTCCAACAAAACGCTTTAAAGCAGCTGCCCCAGTCAGTCTCCTGGAAACAGAACACATCTTTTCCACACACAAGAAGGGCTGCGGGAACAGATCTTTGTTTAACAGCGGGGAAATACTTTCTTTCATTAAATTTAATTTACGCCAGGTCTCGGAACTGCGGGAAGTTGGGTCTTACAACAGTTTCTGGGTGCCGAAAAAGGCAAACACAGGCGTTTGCGGCGTTCGCCTTCAGCCTCGGCTCCCGCTGGCCACAGGCTGCCTGCGCCCACCCAGCGCCGCCNGGGGGGGGGGGGGGGAGAACTGCCCGACCCCCCTTCCCCGAGCACCCCCGGGGGCTTCCCGACCAGGCAGGCCGCCCAACAGGTTGCGGGGGCAAGAGCTGGCCCCGGGGAGGCGGCAGCCGGGCTCCCCCGGGAGGGCGGGCGGGGGAGAAGGGGNCCCCACACACACACCCCGGCCCGCTTTTGGGAGGGGGCACCCCGGGCACAGCGGCGGAGCTCCCTGCCCGCTCCCGCCGGGGGCCCTTTGTTCTCGCCACCCAAGACGCCGCCGCCCGGCAGCCCCGCGCTCTCCCAGGCGGCGGC
>VYZM01007485.1:265258-281376 GCA_013398915.1 Dromas ardeola | reverse complement strand
AAGAGGCAAGTTTTAATCTCAATGTATTTTCCCTTGCAGCCTTGTGTGTGCTGGCACCAGCACAAGGTGAAGGTGTGCAAGGGCTGGGCTGAAGAGCCGCGGCGGTGGGAAGGCAGGGATGCTTTCCACAGCCAGGCTCCTTTATGCTTTTGCTGTTGGACAACTGACATTTCTCTCTGCAGCAGCGATAGTTTATGCTGGCCTAAATGATATGTAAAATTACAGTCTAATGTAAAAGGTATTGCTTTGCACCTACTTTGAATTTAAAAGGTTTCCCTAGGTTAAAACATATATCAATTCTTCCAGCTGCATGACTGAAAGCACTGCATGCTTTGGTTGCTGCGTTTGGCGTTGGCCATGTAAAGTAGCTGTAAATTTGGGTACCGGCTTTGCATTACCGTTGGGGCATAGCACAGCCAGCACTGGGGTGAATCGGGGATATACTTCATCTCTTTATACATTGCATCAGAGAGACAAAAGGAGAGAGAGCCTCGGTGCCAGAGAGCAATTCATCTCCACCCTCTGGTTTTCCCGTCTCTGAGCTGGGAGGCAGCCCCTCACAGTAGCAACAGCTGCGATTCCCCCATCCCAGCCCTGGCAACAAACACCCTCTTCTCCTCCTGATTCCTCTCTGAGTCTCTATCTTAATTCCCCAGCAGGATGCAGAGCCTAAGCCTTCCCTCCACAGCATGCTGGAGGCACCGACAGCTGCTGGAGGGGAACAGGAGGGAGAAGGGAGCTACTTGAAGGTGAGCATGGAGGCTACAGGGGAAAGGGGGACACCTACAGCACTTCAGAGAAGCTGGAGTAAGGTCCCTTACCCAGGGGACGTGAACTGAGGATGGAAAAGGAAATAGGAGAAGGTCAGAGGGATACGGAGGTTGGCAGCTCTGCCCCCAGAAACCTCCCTCCAGGTGGTTGCATTACACCTCCAGCCTGCTGCTCGTAGCGTCCCCCCAGTCCCACCACCCTCTCCGGCCTCCTGCTGCAGCACGGAGCTTCCCTAAGCCCAGCTGCCCTCTCCCAGCCATCCTCCATCCCACCTGCAAGACCGCTCCAACTGCTGGCCTGACTTCGGCGGGCTCCGGCTTTGGGTAATCTGTCACATCCCTGTGGAACCTGTTTAACTCTATTGCTGTTAAAAATGGACATCTTAATTTCTAGTCTGAATTTGTCCAGTTTCATCTTTATTAGCTTTTATTATGCCACTCTCATCTGCTAGAGAGCCCTTTAATATTGAAAGGCTGGAGACAGCCAGAATCCTTGCAAGATCTGGGTTCTTGTTCCAGGAGCTGTAGCATATGCTCCTTGCAGAAAAGCTTTCCATATTTTCAGTGTTCGTGCTATAAAAACATCCAAATGCAAGTTTATATCTGAACACCACTTTTTTTCTGAGGGGCAGAGTCATGCTGCGGAAACTTGAGTGTCCACCTAGAACTTTCCCCAGGTGCCAGGATTTTAGCAGAAGTTTCTGTATTGTCCAAACTAAGCAAAGAGGGGCTGGAGCTCAAGCCTCATCTCTGAAGCCAGGAGGTAGATGTCCAGGCTGGGAGTAGATGTCTAGAAACATCAGTTTGTTAGTGAGGAGTTCGGATGATGCCGCAGAGCGCGTGGGCAGTGCTGCGATGTGTCCCCATGCTCTCCCTTCCCGCATGTCCCCATGGGACCCTGCCAGGCAAGGAAGGCTTTGAGGAAAAGCTTGCCACGGAGGTGATGTCCCTCAGAGTCTTCTTGGGGTGCCTCCTCATCCAACTCATCACTCGCATCTTATTTATGTTTCCCTAGTGCACGACCAGGCTTGCTGTGAGACTCCGTATGAAAATGCTATAAAATAAAGAAGAGTTTTTACTGCATCGGCTTAAAGACTGCATCAGTCTTTCAAATGGCATTTAGCGTTGCCACTTTGACTCTATAGATACAGCTTTGTCACGCTGCCATCATAAACTTCAACTTAGGGCTTTGGCCACGAGGCTGCGCTTGGCAATGACAACCCAGCCAAGGAGGACGGAATCCTTTCCCGAGCTGAAGATACATAACCCCTCGGAAAATAATTTGTATGTGGGAAAAACGCACATTAGTGGGATTTGTTGTTTGTATAACCCGAGAACAGTTTTAATTAAACAATAAATCTAAGAAGCAATTAGGCAAAAAGGGGTTGAGGCAGAATTGGTATTTTGAGAGAAAGCTGAGATATTGCAGTTTAAAAATCAGCCGGGCTGCGTGTTCAGCAAGTATCTGCTCCAGCACCTGTGGAAAAGCCACGGTGTGGTGTTGCATAAATAGATGCCTATCAGGCGAGAAGCTCCATGGGTAGATAGGTAATTATACAACTTAAAAAAAAGCATAATATTTATACTGCAGCCTGGATTGGCTTCAATCATGTGCATAATACATTTATTTGAAAACATCCTAATTATGTGTTTACCTGACAGAAGGAGCCATTACAATCACCCTGGCACGTAAACCCATTTTATAAATCTGCCTGCTTTTACCTTTACCCGAGAGGCCTACACCAACTGCACGTTTATGATTATTTATATGAATCTGTGAAATATATAACTAATAGTATCCTTAAAGAATATCATCAAAACATTCTGGACTTCTTTTTCTCTTCATTCTAGATTGTCGGGTTTTTTACTTAGAGCTTTTCCGAGCAGGGACGTTGCATTTTATAGGCAGGCAAAAAAATGCATTCTTAACACTCTGGAAATAATAACAAACTCCTTGAAAGATTTAAATTAGTTTGTTCCCTGAATTAAATGTCCCATCTGCTTCCCTTCCTTCCCCAAGCCTCGTCTTGCCACCCCCTGGTGCGCGTGCACATGGGTTTGTTATTTTTTTGTTTTGTTTTGGGGTTTTTTTGGAGTTGCTTCTGAATTCCAGCAAAAATGCACGGCTATTTCAGCCTGCTGGGGTTGTTTCATGAAAATCAGGTTTGGGGTTTGTGCTGGATGTTGAGCGCGGGCATCGGACTTCCTGGCCAGGGGAAGGGCCAGGCTGGACCCGCTGCTTTTGCACGGACCCGGTGCTGGGGGTTTGCCCCGGGGGTCGCTTGTGGCTGCTGGAGGTAGAGAAACGCTTGGGGGGGTGTCGTGTGTGTGTTTGATTTGAACTGAGGGCATTGAAGCATTTGGGAGAAAGGCAAACAAGTATTACGAATCCTAACGAGTTTGCGGACAGTCGTAAGGGGGAAGGGAAGTGAGTCTGGGGCTCGGCGAGCTTGGGGATGTCTCTACAAAAGCCAAAAGAAATTCTCATTTAAGGCTGTCTCCATCCGACATGCCCAGGGCTCACTCTTGGTCTCTGTCTCTCCCCCATCCCCTCTCTCTCTCTTTCCCCCGTCTTTTTAGGGAGAATACTCCAGTCATAGTAAAGAATGGCCTGGCAGCCTTCTCTGCACATCATCTTCTCCCTCATTAGAGACGCAATAGAACATGTAAATATTTTCAAACATGATTTTTTTTTAATCTTTTTCTATAACTCGCCCTAATCACTAGCTTGCATTTTAGACATTTATAATGAAAATGTATTCATTTAAATTTACCCTTCCTTTTGGGAAATATCTTATTTCAAAATTAAAAAAAAAAAAAAGGGGGGGGAGACATGGTTCTCCTTGCTGGTTGCATGTCCTGCCAGCCTGATTACACAATCTGTTATAATTATGCTGAGCTCTGCAGACCTTCAGGGAGCCATGTTATACAGTAGAACGACTGCTAATTGCTAGGGGTAAAACCCTGGGCCCATCAAAGTCAATAGCAAAATTTCTACTAATTTCATAGAGAGTATTTCTGAGACTATCTTCAGAATGATGTACATCAATATTATTTAATGTACTAACTAAACTGAAAGGAAAACCAAATCTATCATTAATATTATATAGAGGCTAATAAACTCAATTTCTCGAACACTTAAGTTACCTGAAATTTTAGAATCTTTAGGTCATCAATATTAAGAAAACCAGAACTTCTTCATTTAAACTGACTGAGCTATTTCCTTCTAATATAATTTGTTATGCCTCTGCAAAACTGGTGATGGAAAGCTGTATGACATGTCTGTGGTTTTTTGATGCCAAGGCCAAATGCAAAATGGCAGGACAGATTTGCTGAAAGGCTTAAAAATGTCATCTTAGCTAGGATTTGAGACCCAGCAGAATTTGCGTAAGGCAATTACAAGCAGCTTAAAGGGCGTGACTGAGATGTAAGATGTATTCCAGTCGAATAGCTGTCTTCCCTTGCTGTAGCGTGAAGGATGGCACCACACATTGGGGACATTGGGGATGGGTGGCTGGTGCTGGGCTCCCACCTCCTCCAAGAGCCGTGGTCTTTCCCCACCTCCTCCAGCATCTCTTAGCCGTGGCCACCTGCCTCCATCCCACAGCTTAGCTCCCGTGTGGATGCACTTCGATGTGTGCTGTACCGATGAATTTACTAAACTATGTATACATTTTTTAATAGGGTAGGGAGAATTTGAGAGAGGAATTGAAAATGAGCGCCATGGTCAGAAGTGGGAGAAAGCTCTCACCAGTACTGACTCATTTGCATCCTTTCTTCCACTTCATATTTATTTCAAATTATCATTTCAACTTGAGTTGAGCAGTATTTTTCGTTGCTGGAAGATAATCACAAGCCAAACAAATTAAGAATCAGCATAGAAGAACCTGAAATCCGGACTAATCTTCATCATTTTTTAAAAGGGGAATCAGTCAGGATGAAACTGGAAAGCTATGCCTAACATAATTAATTTTTAAAACCTTTTTTTTTGGTAAGTGTATTTGGAATGAAAACAATCCTAACGGTAATACTGGTCTATTACTAGAAATGATGAAATTGTAAAAGTACAATTTTTTATAAATCATCATCCTCTGTCTTCAGACGAAAAGATAGATAACATTGTCATGTTAAATGATGGTGAGACATAATTAACTCTCGTTGATCATGGAAGGCAATGCATAGCACCATTTTTAAATCAGTAGCTTAGATAATTTCCATCTGAGAATTTTGTAGGAGCCAGCCAGGAAGCTGTCCAGATGATTACCGTTGGTTTTCAAGAAGTTTCTGAACTAAGAAAAGTTCAGGGATCTATTAAAAAACTAATATTTTTCAAGTATTTAAGAAGATACACAGTTGTAGGCCCTTCATCTTGACAACTAGCCACAGCAAAAGAATGAAATGACTGATGCAGCATGTTGGTGAAGAATTAAAACTGGCAAATATAACTCATCCCCATTGGATTTATGGAAAATACCAAGCTAATTTGATATATTTTTGAATAGCTGACAAGTTCAATTTAAAAAAGTAATAGTCTATTAATACCATCTACAGCTAGACTTCTAATTGCCTAATGCCAAACATTCGCCTTAATAAATTAGAAACATGCAAGCAAACATGCTAAAGATTAAGCGAATCGGAGGGTGGCTCCTTGACAGTTTTGACGCGGGTTTGGCACTGTAATGGTAAATGAGGAATGCTCACAGGAGGAGATGTGACTAAAGAGCCCGAAGCAATTAGTTCCTGGCCACGCACATTTTGAAAGTTTTAGCAGTGAAGAAAAAAGAAAATATAAATTGTTAATCATTAGTTTGTCGATGGCACAAAAATTGTGGAAATACTGGAATGCGGAAAGCCCTGATACTAGATGAAAGAAGACAGTCTGCACCAAAGGCTTGTCTTGGCAAAGTGCCTTCTTCACAGTATGCTTTAAAATAGCGTTTGCATTCTCCATCAAAGGCTAAGAATATACCAGAAACCATAAGCTTACACTTAATACTTTTTATAATACTTATGCAGAATGCTATACAGTTTATAGGAACCTAAGCACTTGTATTCAGTCGCTCGGGCCAGGAGGAATTAGCTAGAGCTGCAACACATCGGGACTTTTCGGCTTCTGAAAGAAAATTTGCAACCACAGGACTGTGTTTCATGGCCACAAATGTGCCTATCCTTCATGAATTTGTCTAATCTCATTCTAAGCCCATTTATACTCTGCAGTATCTTGTGGCAATGAATTCCACAATTTTATATATATGTATTTTTATATATATATATATATATATCTATATCTCGTGCGGAAAAGTACTTCCTTTTGTTGGTTTTACACCTGTGACCCATTTCAGATGGGAACTTGCCAGCAGTTCCTGTGTAGTGAGAAAGAGTGAGTAGTTTATCTTGGATCACTTTCTCTATATATTTTTTATTTTATAGACTTCTGTGGTATCTCCTCAGCTCTGTCTTTTACGGGGTGCATAATCCTAATCTTTCCTTGCACAGGTGTTGTTCCACAACTTGCTGCCCTCACAGGCACCAAGAAGGTTATGGGGGACTGCACCAAAAGTCCGTGGAGACCAGAGAGGACAACAGCAGGTGCCTTCATGGTCTGTTCTCCCTCCTCCCACCGGTCACAACTCAGGCTTTTCCTAAGCCAGAAAAGGTGAGCCTTTTTTCGGTTTACACACTATGACAAAATTTTCTTTAATTAATCAGTTGCTTCTTGAACACTGTGATCCTTCATCACGCTCAGCATCCTTTGACAGCAAAGTTCCTCAGCTTGTTGCTGCTCCTCCGAAGGGGTATCTCCTCTGCTTGGTGTTGAACCTCTGTCTGGTCGCTTTGCTCACACCCCCGACTTCTTGTATTGAAAGAAGCCTTGAACAGTGAATCCCCATTCAGCTTTTCCAGACTGTTCAGGACCTTATAAAAGTCCAGCACAGTTGCGTCAGTTCAGGTTAGGAGCCCTCATCTGTTCCGCCATTCCTGTATCCCTGTGCACTTGGGGTTTTGAACTGCTCTTGGTACTCTGCTCCCCTCTTTTCCAGCTCTGCTCTCTGCTTTTCCAGACATGGAACCAGAGCTACACCCAGCACCCGTGGTGCATGCGTTTTATACTGACCTGATGCTGTTTGCTGCTTTGGTCTGTATTCCTTCCTCAATTATTCTGCTTGCTTTTCTGATCTCTGCAGAACACTGGGATGACATTTCTAGGCATTTCTCTGTGATAACCTCAACATCTTTTCTCTGTGTGGTAACAGTCGACTCACAGACCAACACGTGTGCTTGAAATTAGATTTGTGTATTCTCATTACAGCATTTTGCAGATACCTACACTGATTTCAATGACATTTTCTTGTCCAGTCATTCTGAAATGTAAGATCCTTCTAATCTCTTCATGGTAAGATCTTGTCCTTCAACCTTGAATAACTACTCTCAACAAATTCTGTCACTTCACTGGTCAACCTCTTTCTTTTCCAAATGTCTGGTAACTATGCTGATAGCATAGGCTTTCATACCTCTTCCAGTACATTGGTATGATCCTGAAGTAGGGAGGGAAGGAAGATGAAGAGAAAAGGAGGGATCAGTAGTGGGTGCAGTATTCAAGACATGGCTGTAAGGTTGATTTAGAGAGTGACAGTGATTTCATCTGTTTTGTTCTCCACTCTTTCCTGAATAATTCCTGATCTTAGATTTACTTTTTAGACTGGTACTGAGTGTGAGGTGGTGTTTTCAGGGAGCCTTCTGCAGTGATTCCGCAACCCCTTTCATAGTACTAACAGCTCATGTAGAGCCCAGGGTTTTATATGTAGAGGTAAGGTTACTTTTTTCCCCTGTGTATTATTTTGCAGCTACAAACACTGAATTTCATTTTAAAACTCACTGACTCAATATTATGAGATCACCCTCCACTCTTTGCAATCAGCTTTAGTTGGGTTTAGCTTCACTTCAGGAACCTGAATAATCTCGTATCATCTTCAGGCTGTGTCATCTCACTACTCACCCTCTGCTTCCAGACTCCTTCAAAGATGTCTCGAGAAACTTGTGTGCCCGCGATGGAGCGAGGGAACCCAGCAAATGGTGTTTGCCAGCCTGCCGAGGGTAAGTGGGTGGTGATGGAGGAAAGCGAGCGCTCGTGTTGCCAGTTTCCCACTTTGGGGAAGAAGGTCCCTCCAACTGGCATGAACCACCATGCTGCCTGCCAGGAGCGGCGGCTGTTACCCCACAGCTACCCTTCCAGCCGTCGCAGGTGATGAACAGCAGAGAGTCATTTGCTAACCAATCCAGACTGCGGCATATAATACAGGAGCAGGCAAACAATATCGCTTCCAGTATGAGCAATAGTAAACTCATTTATCTAAAAACAAAGAAGGAGGGTGACGAATAGGGAATGGGGACTTTGGAAGCGGCGACTCTGAGAAGGACTCATGGGTCTTGGCACGGAATCACTTGCAGATGAGCTGCCAGCATGGTTCGGGGCCAAAAGAACTGGTGAAACTCTGGGGTGTAGAAACAGAGTACCCAAGTGCTGGCCAGGGGATCCCATTGCCTCTGTGCCTGGCCATGGTGTGACCTCTTTATTATTATATATAATAATATCTGTATAGCTATATTAGACAAAGCTTAATTTATTAATACATACTATATAAAGCTTTATTATTTCCCTCGATATAATTATTCCTTTTGATTACAGCCGCTGGACGATGGGCTCACCTAAATCTCAGCTATTGTCATGCCTCAGAAGTTAATTGAGAGTGGTGAAATGGGGGGAAGCGGGATGCCAGTGGGGTGAACGACGAACAAGAGTAAACTACAGTTCGCTGATTGTATGGAGTTTCCAGCAGGTTGCCACAGGCCTAATACTTAGGCAGAGTATTAATTAACTTCTGCAATGGAGTATTAATAGCACACTGTGCATGCACATCATCCCAAAACCGGGGGGTGTTGTATGCACCAGTGAAGAAAGATAAATAATACAAAAGTGTTGTGAATCTCAGCAACACAGGCAGGCGCTACCACAGTGAGCGAGCTATGCTCTGGAAAGACACAAGTGTTTTGGAGGGAGTCATGAGGAGATGGAGTCCTGCATTTCATTCATCCCTGTTCAACATTTTGATGACGACTATATTCTGTCTGGTCAAGAGATCACATTTTTAAGGCCAGCCTCTGCAGTGTCAGGGCTCTTGCTGGAGGGCTCTGAGCCTTGCAACGAGGTGCGAGTTGGGCACCTGGGTATCTTGGTAGTCCCCCTTGGTACCTTTCTGCATATTTGAGCACCAACACTGAAAAACGTACTGTATGAACCTGTTGTGTCGGTACGGTGTCACTTTTCAGGGTCATGGCCAAAAGAGGACAAACTGTTGGGCTGTGAGTCTGTGAGGTCTATGGAGCCCATGGTGGGAGGCTGTTTGGTCTGGATGATGTGAGAGGATATAAAGAGGGCGGAAATCAAATAGAAGAAACTTAAATTAATAATAACAAAATGCTGCCCACGGGGATATTACTACAATGAAGGACATGTCCCTAACACCAACAGTGGAAAGGAAAGCATGCCTTTGGGAGCACCTTGCAGGGAATTGTGTCCGCTGGGGAAGAGTTGGGTTGGTCACCAAAGACCTTTAAATTGGGCCTGTGCTCTTGCCAGCACCTGCCCAGGTGTTCCCTGAGGTCAATGCAGGGTTGTCTCTGGCTCCAACCAAAGATCCTCCATGGGGTGGTTTTGCAGATGTTGTCTTCTGAAATGCCTCTTCACCACTGTGTGGCAGCACTGGATACTGGATTTGTCCTCACCGACATCCTAGCCAGAATATGGATTTATGGAAGTGGTGGTAGGACCATCCCTCCAAGGATTCTGCTCTGACATGGCTGTGGGGACAGGTGGCAATGCCTGGCAGGTCTCACTGGAGTTGCCCTCCTGCCCCAGATGGAGTGGAGAGGTACCGTGCGTGGCCAAAACCCACCCTGACAGCTCCCTGAGGAGAGGCCACGCTGCAAATGGGACCATAACCCAACCGCATGTCCCAGCAGGAGCATGGAGCACTGAGCACTGCCGCCTCCTGAGCGGCTGCTCAGGGCAGGAGGAGACAGTCCCTGCTCCAGAGCCACATCAGAGCTTCTCACCACAGTGAACGCACAAATCCTCCAGCTCACAGTGTGTCTCTGCTCTACTGGGTGTTATTTTGTCGGCGACTCAGAGCCTCAAACTTCTTTCTGACTTTAAACCACCAGCAATTAGAGTGTGTGAGGAGCTGGCCCGTGGCAGCGTGCCGTGAGCTGCTCCTTGCCACCATCCCGCCTGCTGCACCGCTCCAGCCTCGTGTGCCACGGGGAGCTGAGTTCCCTGCCCGGGGACGCTCACTGCTGACAGCGTCTTACATCCAGCCTCAGCTTTTCCTCCTTAACACTTCAGGCTCTTTGTCCTGCCATCTTCAGAGACTGTGAATTAATTCCCTTCCTTCATTTATATTGTTACCTTGAAGGTATTTATAGAGCAAGACTGCATCCCCTCTGACTCTTCACACTGCTAATTTATAAAACGCTGGTTCCTTCAGTCTTTCATAAACATAGGCTTTAATCCCGGCGTCATTCCTATTACTTACCTATTACCTATATTTCTCAAAATGGAGTGACATTTTTCATATTTTAAACATGGAATGACTTGCATTCAGGCGAGCGGACACACTGTCTGACATGCTGCCCGCATCTCTGCTGCTTGGGTCCTTCTCCCCATGGGGAGGCAGGAGAGGAGCCCGGTGCAAGAGGGATCCGTTCCCGGGGCTGGTGCACAGCTGGCAGATGCTCAGACACGGAAGGGACAAAAGAACAGGACGGGGGACCATGCCGGCAGCATTGCTGGCATTGCCAAGGGGTGATGCCAGAGCAGGCACTCTTACAGCAGCTGCTGTACAGCACTACAGCACTCTTCCCAGCCCTCCATGCTGAATGGCGTCAGCTCCGTTCAGGGCTGTTAAACTGCAAAATTATATGGTATTATCTTGGCTCTCACCCATTAGCCTTGATCTCACTGCTTTCCAGCTACCCGAGCTATTCCTCTTTCTCTCCCAGGTTCCAGACTGCTGTTTGTCAGTGCTGGGTCCTGTCTTGCTGCATTCAACCCATGGCTGTAACGTTCCCGGGCGGATTTGTGTGCATCCCAGGCTGTGCTCAGTGCCCACTGGTGACGCTGATATAAACGGTGTTACCTCATTCTCTGCTTAATGAAACTTTAAATGCAAGTGCTGGTGCTGTGGTAACGTCACTAAAATTGTTCCCAATTTTGAAGTTTCATTTTTATGGTTACTATCTGAGTCTGTGACTCATCAACCAATTTCTAGCCCACACCGAATTCTTTGAATCTATAGAGTTTTCAAGAAAACTTAGTTAGAGGACTACAAGAACGATTCCGAGAGGACCAGCCACACAGGAGAAGCAGGCTGCATAAATGAGGATGATCTGTTCAAAAAGGGGAGAAAACTAGTTGTCAGACACAGGGATGGAGGCAGTGCAGTCCCACCTCCACACCTGCTGAATGTCCCGCTGGGTTGAAGGGAGCAGGCGGTTGGGTGCCTTCCAGCAACTGATTGCGCAGCAGCTCTGGTTGCTGTAGAGGTCCCAAAACCACAAGCTGCTTGTAAGGCTCAAGGTGCATCCCCCATCGGCTTCCTCATTACCACGTTTTCGTGCGCTCGGCTCACCAGCTCTGGGATTCACCCCTGGTGTGTGAGCTGTGCACTGGGAGGAGCTGGGAGAAGGGGAGTTTCCTCATCCTCAAGAAACTTCACGCTACTGATTCCCCCAGCTTTTGCTCCTCAAATCACACCGGCTCCCTCACATCTTAGTGCTTTCCCAAAACAAGAAAGAGCTGGGGAGGAGGGCAATGCGTCTGCTTCCTGGGGAGGGAGAGAGATGCGTGGCAGCTCAGCGGGTTATCTGAGAGCGGAGGTTATTGAAATTCTTATTTTCCAGCGACTGCACTTAAAAAAGGCTGTGGGTTATATGAGGTGTTGGAGTTTGAAAATAAGATGTAGAGTTAGCTTTCCCTCCCCACTGACATCCAGTTCCCTTCGGGTTTTGTGAAAAAAGGCTCCCTGTGCAAAAGCAAAGGTGGAGTGCAAATATACCCGCTCCTGACATGCGGGAGGGGCTGAAACAGGGCTGTGTACGCAGGCAACGAGTACTGCGGGCAGGCTGCCTTGCCTCCGAGCTCCCCACGGTTTTCTGGAGCCCTGGGCAGAGGCAGTAGGCTCGATAAGGCAGTAAGAAGGAGAAGCAGGAAAGGAGGAGATGGAGGGATGAGGAACAAAAAACCCAGTTTGAAACTCTCCTGCCAGAGAGCTGTGGACCGGTGGGTGGCAAATTCCCACCCCATCTTCTCAACCTTTTTTTGTGATGGGATGCACATCTGGCCTCTCCCAGGGCCCAGATAACTCCTGCGATGAAGGGAAGATTATTTTTCAAGATTGTCTTCAGAGATTTCTTTTAAAATTCTCAGGCACACTGTGTCTGGACCTGCAGATTTACAATATGTAGGTTGACTTTTGTCAGATACTCTTTTACCATCTCTGTGTTTATCCTTTGCTCTTGGCCTCTCCAGCTGCTCTCTCATAAATCCTCTGCTTCCTGCAGAAGAATCCTCAATTTCTTCATTATCATTACTGAAGGTAGGTGAGAGCAGTTCTCTCCAACTCAAACCACCCTGGAGTCAGCCCAACCCAGCCTTCAGTTGCTGGAGGACTCGGATTTATTCCCTAATTCCTCTGCCCTTCTGTTCTTGTTTTTAAATAAAAATGCACAAACACTGCAGCGTAACTAGAGCGAAGCTGCCCACATGGAGGATGTTTAATATCCTGTTGCAGGTAGACATCGTTTTGGCACTTACGCACCTTCATGTGGATCTGGTGCGTTCATATTTTCGATAGATTAAATGAGTAGGTTGTGGCTCTGCCCACGTGTATGGACTGTTTGCTTATTTCTTGTTTCCTAACTCTCTCCCATAATTTTGATGCTGTTTTTTATGCTTTCCTAGCTATGTATTTGTTGCCTGCCATTTTATACCCGTGGATTATCTTTGAACCGCTCCGCTCGCCACCCAGCCACTCACACCGCAATTCTGCCTGCACGACGTACTCCCGGCAGTCGTTGCCCACGGGTGACAGAACCACCCGTCAGCCGCTTACAGCTAAATGGGGACAGGACAAAGGACCTGGCACCAACCCGCTGGCTCTGTCTAGCCGGTGGATTGATGAAGGTGCGGCAGCATCTCCAGGGAGGACCTGGAAAACAGGTAAGTCATTGCCAAGCACTCTGGATGTATCCCTGCCTTCAGGGGAGGCGTGGGGTTCACCACCTCCATTTGCAACCACTCACCACCAAAATGATAGTGAAAACTCTGGATGGCTTTGGTTTTTTACAGAAGCACTTGCACATCACTAGGAAAGGATATTCAACCTGGAGTTCAGTGGGGAGAGTTCAATTATTAACTATTGATGTTATTAACTATTGCCTGTTGATCATCGTGGGCGTGATGCCGCGAGATGCTGAGCAGTGGGACGTAGACAGCGGAGCATCTGACACATCCACACATCCAACGTGTGTCAGGACTCCAAAGCTGTTTAGGACAATTGCGTATGTGTTTTACTGTGGGAAAGACGGTGCTTAGCACCTCCTGAAGTTGAGACTTTTAAGTGAACCCCTATGTATGGCATGCTTATGGCATTTGGTAGCCCAAATTTAGATGCTGACAACAGCAGTTGTATATTACTGTGGTTATAGACCAAAGGGAACAGACCGGTCTGGGTATCCCACACTTCCACTGAAGCTGGAGGAGGGCTCTTCCCCCGGGACACTTGGCAGTGCTGTATCTCTTGGATTTAAGCAGTTGCAGGGTTTCCTAAAGAAGGAATAGTCTGCAGCCGGTTCTAATCCTTTTTCCTGTGGTGGAACTGGAAGGACCAGGGCTTGTGCAAGACAGGCTCTGCAAATCCTCCTTCTGTGCCAGGACCTCGATGGTTTTGTATTTCACCGCTCTTAGCACTGCTACTGCAGGCTGATGTGCCATGTAGCACAGGTTTTGGGGGGCCAAGAGCCTGCCACGGAGCTCGTTGCCCCACTTTCATCCAGACCCATAGGGAAATGTAGGGCACGCCGCATCTATCCAACGGGCACAAGAGAAAGACCCCACAAAGGCTCAGATGATAAATCCGCTCCAGTGCCAAACGCCTGCCTGGCTTTCGCAAGACAAGCCCAGGAATGGCTCGCCCGGGGCTCGCTGCCTTCGGGCAGGACCGGCGAAGGGCAGGCAGGCGTCGGGCAGCGAGCCCGCGGCGTGCTTGAAGGGTGCCCGTCACCATGGCTTTAGCCTTTCCAGAGATTGCTTCTCTGCCTGCCTGACGCCAGGCAATTTCAGACCGCAGCACTTCTCTCCTGAGAAAATACTGGCCATAGATTTAGGAATAGATATTGCCAAATAGTATATTGTTTTCATAAATCTCCGTAGATCCGCTTTATATCCTAGAGGCTAGACATTCTAATTATTGCTTCTATTTTATCTAAATTGGCAACAAAGCCATCGTAGCTCAGCTCAGAGCCAGTACAGGTAATTCTGCTAGACCAAATTTTGACCTTTTAAAGTTCATTCTGAAGTGTCTTCTCCGTTTTCTGCGGTTCTTGCCCGGCTCTTCGGTTCTGCTTTTTTAGAGGCATCGCTCAGTTTAGTATAGCAATCACCATAGTTTCAATACATCGTACCTTAAAGATGTAGGCAATTACTGCGTGAAATATCTCAGGAGCAAGACTAATAACAAAGGGCATTCTCATACCCTTACAACATCCAAATAGCATATTAAAGATCTTGTTGAAGTTAGATTTAAGCTTGTCTCTTCACAGTTTATTTGCTGAAGCAAATGCCCTTCATTTCACAGTGATTTTTTTTCCCTTTTGCTGGGAACCTGCCTGTCATACGGCGGTTTCACAGAACAGTGTTCATATGTTGCAGCTGCATTTAAATAATGTAAACCAAAGCGTCTCCCCCCTTAAGCTGGCTTTTCAATGACAGATACAGAATTAGCTCCATCTGAAATTTCTTATCCTTTCAATAACTCCCAGATTTTCTGTATTATGTTACATTTTTGCTTTACCCCTTAAAAGTGGGATTTTTTTTTCCTGTTATGGAGAGACCATTGAAGTAACCGATCTTTGGAGTTTAATGTGGTATTCCCTTTCCAGACAGTCTCAGCCCAACCAGATATCTGAGAATCCTCACGGGTTAAGCCTATTATAGCAAATGTTTCTCCTACTTTGCAGCTGATTTTTTTTTTTCAATATAAATGACATTCTGTGCACCAACCTTTAAACTAAAGTGGGACTCGACTGTCACAAAGAGTGTGGAGTGGCACAGGGTGAATATCTCCCTATATGTCATCCTGTGGCATTTAGAGCAAAAATATTTCTAATTTCACAATTAGGAGAGGTTCTCAAGTGGCGCATCTGGATAGAATTGTTGGAAATGTATTACCTGGTGCTTATTTAAAGACAAACGGTGTTGTGTGTTATTATTCTTGTTTATATCCTACATGCGAAGCAGCCTTTGTTATAGACTCCTGATTAATTCCCTTAACTATAGTACCCTGTATTGCTTTCAAATGGTGATTTCTGAAGTGGTTTTGTGCCTCTCAGTTGAGGTGCCTGCTGCCTCGCCTCCAGGAGGCTCCCGATCTGCACCCCCTCGCCCCTGCACCCATCACCCCATGCCCATCACCCCATGCCCATTGCCCCATGCCCATCACAACATGCCTACTGCCCCATGCCCATCGCCCTGTGCCCATCGCCCTGTGCCCATTGTGCCATGCCCACCACTCCATGCCCATTGCCCCATGTCCATCACAACATGCCCATTGCCCCTTGCCCATCGCCCTGTGCGCATTGCCCCATGCCCACCACCCCATGCCCATCGCCCCGTGCCCACCGCCCCATGTCCATCACCTCATGCTCACACCACAGCTTGGGCAGGGCTGGCTCAGCACGGCACTTCCCAGGGCTCCAGTTTCAAGTATACTTCCAGAAGCCCGTCTTTTCAGACATATTCACCAGTTCTGGCCAATTTATTTTGTTCTGTTGGGGAGAAAAAAGTTTATATCCCACAAAGTTTCAGAGAAGGGTGTTAAACCATGAAGGCTGTTAAAACATGATGCAACTGTCTTCTCAGAAGCTGGAAGGCAAATAACACCAAATATGTGATATTTGGATGGATATTTTGGAGGTATGGGGTTTTAGTGCTTGGCAATATTGCCAACTTCTGGTGGTTGCACACCCATTTCTCTTTTTTTTTTTTTTTTTTAAGGTTTTACCACCCACTTG
>VYZM01007485.1:245133-255515 GCA_013398915.1 Dromas ardeola | reverse complement strand
CGTTAGCCAAGAAGCGCCATGGTGGTCCACCGAGGCGCGAGGCTGTGGTCACCCATGAGCTGCCCCCGGGGGATGCTCGCCTCAGCGTGGCCCCACGGCTCTGCCATGACCTGCATGCCAGCATCACGCCTGCCGCGTCGACAGGCTCTCGGACCCTGTTATACCTCCAAAATCCTGTCTCCCAAATTGCTGCTCCCCAGACGCCCCATGAATATGTTAAGCAACACAGGGCCGCGGTGGAGCCTGCAAGTCCCTGCAGCTGCCCTGCGCTGGGATGACAACTGCCCGTTTATTCCTCCTCTGCTTTCTCTCTCTCAGTGAGCCTTTGATCCATGGCAATACTTTGCCTCTCGCTCCACAACAACTTAATTTCTATAGTAACCTCCTGTGCTGGATCTCGTCGAAAGGCCTTTTGAAAATCTGAATAAACTATGTTGAGTGGTTTTTCTTCTACCCACTCTTTACTGAAGTATTAGAAGAACTCTAATATAACAAATGAGGCTGGATGCTCCTGTGCAGAAGCTGTGCTGGCTCAAGCTGAGCACGTTGCAATCTTCCAGCCACTCCGGTTGGGATAATCAGCTCTGCCAGTTTGCCAAACACAAAGAATTTTTCCTCGCGGTGCTCCTGTGGCGCCAGCAGGGCCACCCCTGCCACAGCAGGCCCCGGGGACAACCTGGGGACGTGTTTCAGGAGAGCCCCGATCCCACCTGGGGCCAGCAGCGAAGGGGAGTGCCGCGAACCACTCTAGCTCGTTACAAAATTTTAATTAATCTACAAAAATTTCCTATCTGCAAATAATTCAGCCCTTATGAAATTCCAATAAAACCATTTATCACAGCTGGCAATTTGATGCTGCCAGCAGAGCTCTTGGACGCTGGGGGAGTAATTGATAGCCTAATATAATTTTAAATTAGGGTTTGTGTTATTAATTTCAGCCCTCTGAAAAACACCTCTTTGTTTGGACTAAACCCCACTTCTCCTGCTGCCCTGCAGGCAGCGGGCACGCACCTCGGGGGGGCCTGCCCGAAAGAACTAGCCCTGTCTGCCCCTGCCGCTCTGCCCACAGTGGGGCTGGGGGCCCCCCAGCATCCCCGCTGCGGGGCTGTGACACCGGGAGCGGGGCCGGCTGGTGACATGGCTGAGCATCGCTTGGGAGCAGGGGTGGCTGCCAATCCTGGAGGGCTGCGGAGGGGCGGCGGAGCCGAGAGCAGTGTGCACCCGCGGGGGTGCTGAGCGTTGCCCCCCGCACCCCTGCCCACTGCTTTTCCAAGAGCAGAAGCGGTGAAATGCTCCGTTCCGGTAATTTACACTTACGCATCCGCCACCTTTGGGGCACGTGGGATCCCTCTCCCCCTGCTGAGTAACATCCCTGCGTGTCGCTAAACAGCGATTACACCCTGCTGCGGGGCGGCTGCGTTTCGGAGGTGGGAGAAGGAAAATGATCCCTATACTTACGTGGTCTTAACTCCGTAACGCCCTCAAAAGCTTGCAAAAGATACCGAGTAATGACTGCATAATGACAACCGAAGTGTGACAGTCTCACCATCCCTGTGCTACAGCGCTCACCAGTAATCCCAGCCACGGGAGCAGCGAGGGGCACAGCCCACGGCAGGGGGGAGTCACGGGGAGCCCACGGGCACCCCGGTGCCGCACGGGGGCTGCCTGCCCCGGCCAGGGCTGCTGCCACAGAGCCTCATGCTGGGAAAGGGTTGGTGGCGACATGCCAGGGGGCCTGGGAAGGGTTGGGGACAGCAGGGACTGCGAGTCAGGAGAGGCTGGTACAAACAGAGAGGCCAGCGAGACGCGAGGCGAGGACACGTTTGATGTGGTTCATTAGTTAATGGGCACGCCGGGCTTTCAAAGTGCAAAGCACTAAAGAGGTGCAAAGGATTTCATGTTTTAAATTATTTATCCAGGGTTGTTTTTTTTTTTTTTTCCTCTCTCTCTTTTTCTAACTAGACGCCGTGAGGAGCAGCCGTGCGTGGCCGAACGGGAGCCCCACGGCCGTGCTCCAGCCCGGCGGGGGCCGAGTGCCCCTGCGCGGCGGGATGGAAATAAATGCGGGGCTGGGTTTCATCTGCTGCTGCCCAGCCCCGGGGTTAGCACCGGAGCCAGACCCACGGGGCAGGGGACCAAGCGTGGGGCAGCGTGGCTGCCATACGCTCGTCCCCAGCCAGGCATCACCAGGGGTCACTGCCACCGAAGGGCAGCTCTGGGGGCATCTTAAAGGGGTTCCCACAGACAACCCCTGTCCCCCCCGCCTCTGCCCTCGCCCCCAGAGCACGGCAGAGTGCAGCTGCTTAAGCCCTTTCTTGGGGACCATCAGGGGACTGAGCCAAAGGCGTAATTGAGCTGGGGAGCTATTACCACGTTAAAAATCTGGACACAAAACCATAACGAGATTTGCAATTTGTCCCGGGCAGGCAGGCAGGCTGCAGTGTGCTTTCCCCATTAGGGGCCGCGTGCTGTTAGCAATCACATTAGTGGGGCCAGGATTTAGCAGCAGGAAATCAAAGTGGTCCCTGCAGACCCCAGCCCATGGCCGAGCGAGCCAGGCAGCCGAGGGGCACGGAGGGGCTGCTCGTCCCCACACATTCCCTGGTCACAGCTGGATCGGGATGTGCTGGGCTCCTCCTTGCTCCTGCCGGCATTGGGAGCCACAGGGTCGTCCTGCTTGGCCACTTGGTCGCTGAGCCTCCTTGGATGTCACCCGAGCATGCTTCGCCCTGCTCCCAGGTGTGCTAAAGCCCCAGCAGAATCCCAGCCCTTGTGGCCGTGCTCCCCCCATCGGCTATTTTATTCTTGGGTTCTATTGGTTAAACAGATTTTAATCTACACAGTCTGGAGCTATTGATACCATGCCGTGCTAATTTGTTAGCTGGCTGTCAAGTAGACGAAGCGAAATGCCAAATATTAAATGAAATGTATTGTGTGAAATGGGCCGGCGCCGAGGTCCCCGTTTCCCGCACGGCAACCTGCTTCCACACGGAACTCAGGGCAATTTATAGCTATCACAGGACTGGGCCCCAGGCGATGGGTGCTCTTGAGGTGTGCATTGGCATGTGGGACACCCGCAGGACACCCCCAGCCCCATTGATTTGAGCGGGACCAGGGTTGCCCCACTGCGCCGGAGCTGGGATGTCTGCCCGAACCCAGTCCCTGGTCTCTCACCCCTCTGTCCCCAGTGGGGAGGATTGCACCGCTGCACCCCAGCGTGCCTGCCACCCCCTCCTCAGCTCATGGGGTGCCCTCTCTGACCCCCAGTGCGTGGCGCGGGGGGTGCTGCCAGCCCTCGGGGAATCCCAGAGGACGCTCTGTACTGGGGCGGCTGTGCGAGAGCAGGGGAGCACCCGCTCCCCGAGCGCCGCGCCTGGGAGATTATTTATTTGGTGAGTTATGACTTTGTTTTCCCCTGTGTAAATATCTGGGAAGTGCAGCTAATGTTCTGTGCACAGCCGAGGCAATTACAGCCCTCAGCGCAGCCCTGCCGCCCCCCCCGGCCCCCTCATGCAAATCAGTCCCGATCCCCGCAACACCGTACCCCGTGTAAAGGGAGAAACTCACATTAAACCAGCACCGTGAAACACGGCCGGTGCTGCCCGCAGCCCTCGGCCGCTCCGTCTGTCCCCACGGGGCTGGAGGTGCTCTTGCAGCCCCACATGGGCCAGCTGTGCTGGGGGCACCCTTCCAGCTGTGCCCTGGGTGGCCCTTCCAGCTGTGCCAGGGGCTGCCGATGCGCAGAGGTGATTTTTCAGCCGTGCCTGGGGGTGCTTCTCCAGCTGTGCAGGGTGGGAGGGGGCCCCAGCTGTGCAGGGCTGGCTCCTCCAGCTGTGCTCACCTGGGGCTCTCCAGCACCGCAGGGAGAGCTCACGCTGTCCCCAGAACATAGGGGTACAGCCCCACAGCTCCGCACAGAGGGGCTACCAACCCCAGGCCACTCTGCTGCGGACCGGAGCGGGGCTGCTCGTTGGCACTAACAAGGGGGGGTGCTGGGGCCACGGAGCCTGGGCGGCGGCGGCGGTGTCTCCCGGGCCCCAGCCCCTCGACGACAGGCAGCCCCGAATCAGCTTCATTAAGAGCCATTGATCTGTTTCCTGCTTAATATATTTTTCATTTCCAAATGTTTTTTTCCAGGCTCCACAGCGTTTGCAGCTTGTACCAATTAAGGCGGCAGCACAGAATGAGCGCTGCAGCCCATTAATTAAACTTATAGGGGGAGATTAAGTGCCCACTCCATTCTCCCTGGCAGCTCTCTCCGAGCAACAGGCGTGCTGGGGACGGGAGCAAGGCTGAGCACTCACATGACGGTCGCCTGCCCTCCTTCCCTCCCTCCCCGCTGTGTCCCCAGATGGCCACGCAGCCCCCCCCATTCGGTGGTGGTCCCCGACCCACGGGTGCTCACCCTGGGCGCAGTGTGGGCTGCGGCACCACCTGCACGGGGGGGGAGCAGGGGGGTGCCGGGCTCACACGCGCCAGGGCTCAGGGTGGGCTGGTCCCGGCTCCGCTTGGAGCAGGGATGCTGTGCTCGGTATCTGCGTGTTGGTGCATCCATTTTGGGGAAAGGCGCAGGGCACAGGGGGATGCCACCTTGCCCTGTGCCTGCCAGGGACAGGGGCTCATGCTGGCAGAGGAGCTGCAGCACCCGCTGCGTTGTCATGATCCCAAGTGGCCTCTGCCCTCACTGTGGGGCAAGGGCACCTGGGCGAGGGCGTCCCCGGCTCCCCACGCTGCCTCTGCCGAGCTGGCTGTGGGCACAGCTCTGTCCCTCTCTCACAGAGCAGCAGTCAGGGACCGGCTGTGGATTTGCTCGGATGGAGCTCAGGCTCATGGCAGTCCCTCGCATCCCACCATCGGCAGCGGGTGCCCAGGCCGTGCTGGTTCCCTCCAGGAGAAACATACCGACGGGCGACCCTAGCTCCAGGCACCGGCACCAACACCGTGCGTGGAGCAGCTGGTGCTTGCGCTGTCACACACCGTTGCCATGGAAATGATCACACTGTCACACGCTGACATCCTCCCACCCAGGGCACCTGGGTACCGGGCATCCCTGCAGGCACCCGCCCTGGGGCCGGCGATGCCGGCAGGCAGGCGACCCGCAGCCCTGCAGCCGGAGGGGATGCGGCAGGAGCTGCGCGGGTGCAGCAGGGGCACGTCCCTGGGTGCAGGTAGCCCACCTTGTTGCCGAGAGGTCTTCCCGATGAGTCCTCCAGCTGCTAATTTGGACAAACGATGGAAAAATTGAGACATGCCCAAAGCCTGGAGCCTGGCCCGAACTACGTGTCGGAAACAGAGTCACTTTCCCCTGGACCGGGATGGCAAAGAAAATGGGACGGTGCAAAAAGTGAATGCCAAGTGTGGAGATGCTGAGCTCCGCAGAACAGTGGAGGGTTCATCTGGGGTCATGCCCAGGAGCCGGGAGGGGACCCGCTGCGTGCCCCACGTCAGCCCCGTGCAACAGCCCCGCCACCTCTCTGGGCAGGTGCAGACCTGGCAGGTACGGGCAGCAGCACCGGCGCAGCACCACTGACTTCCCGCCAGCATTTTTACTTGTTGCCACATGATGTTTTGATTAAAAACTTGGTTTATGAGGAATTAAGAGGGCACAGTAGATGGATTAAAGATCCGCTCATGGACAGCTTCCCTAAATGGCCTTGTTAGTGGGGAGGCACCAGGGAAGGGCTGTGCCAAGGAGAGGCCCTGGGGACAAAAACTATTTACTGTTTGCACCAGCAGGCAACGTGAGGGTGCCAAAACTTTGCTGGCATGAGGAAGGCTTGTGAAGTAATAACGAGGAAGACGACGGTTTGCTGCAGCATCACAGCCCGAGGTGCCGGGGCGAGCGCAGCAGAGCAAGCCGCGACGCAGGGGGGGTGATGCTGGGGAGGTGTTTAGGTGGGGGTTTACGGAGTGGTGGCACCGGCTGCATGCCTTGGTGTGTCCCTGCCTCGTTGCTTTTGATTTAGCCGTTGCTAGAGAAACTAAAAGTTGCAGTTTGGGGAGCATCTGCATTTTAATTAGTACTTACCAGCAGTGCTGCCCTGGCCCAGCTGTTGCCTGCAGGGTCCCTGCTGCCTGGGGGTTGCCCGTGCTGGGGCAGGGTCGAGGTGGTGGCACTGCACCTGCCTCGTGCCAGGTGGCCCTGGGGGTGCCAAGGGTGGCCCTGGTGTGGGTGCTGGTGTGGTGGCCTGGCTTGGGTGCTGCTCGGAGCCCCTGCAGCCGGGGATGCCCTCACCCTGCCCTCCCCCCCACGCCAGCGGGAGCGCAGAGGGTTCAGCACCGATGGCCCCTGGTAGGTGAGGGTGACTTTGCTGAGCAGGGCTCCGTGGAAATGCACGGGGGGGGGTCCGGGTGTCCCGGCTGCAGCCCCGAGGGAGAGGAGCATCGCTGTGCCATCTGCGGCCACAGCTGGTTTGGTTTGTGCCGCAGCCGCTCTCTCCCTCCCACCCACTCCGGCAGCTCCCCCTGCTACTGCCTGCGCTCGTCCCCGCTCCTCCACCTGATTAATTCCTCATGTGGCTCCGTAAATGCTGCCGTGACGCCCGGAGCGGGGAGACCTGCGTGTCCCCCCCGCCTGGGAAGCGGCTCACTCGGGTGTGAGCCTGAGGGACAGTCCCCACGCGCCGAATGACCGTCCCTTGCTCCCCTCCGGGGTGGTGCCCGCCATCCCCATGCCCACCCTCCACCCCACACCAGGTCCCTCTCTGCAATTCCCGCCATGTCCTGCCACGCAGCTCCCAGACCTGCAAGGTGGGTGCAGGGCCCGAGGGCAGGACCCCCCTGCAAAGCCCCGCTCCCGGCTGCTCCCATCCCCTCTCTGGCTCACTGGGCTGGCGGTTCATTTTAACAAGGCTTTTAGGCTTAAGTGCTGCTTGGCGTGACTGGGAGAAATTGATATTTTGAGAATGAGCTTGAGAGGGGCCATGAATAATTCACGCCGGGGCGGTTCCGTTCCCATAAACAGGCTGCTAAAAAAACCAAACCCAGCGCTTAACAAGGAAACCAATTCCCACCCCAAAAAGCCCCAGACCCCGGCTCAGCCTCTGCTGAATCTTTCATCTCCAGAAAGGGGTTCCCACATGGCAGCGGCAGCGAGGGGAGCTGGCCCCTGCGCCCTTTCCAGGGCATCCCGGTGTGGTACCTGCTCCTTGGGCCGGCACGGGCAGCACAGCCCTGGGGGACTATGCTGGGGTCGCTGGTGGCAGTGGCACTGAGGCCACATGAGCTGGGGGTCAGCAGCATGTCACCAGCCCCATTAGGCCTGGTTTGACCTCTTTATTTCATTAAGCCCCTTGTTAAGGGCTACCCTGTGAGGTGGAGGGCAGTGAGCGCCCATTGCCATGGCAATGGGGACAAGTGGGTGAAGCATGTCACCCCGGGGTGGCTCTGGGGACAGGGAAGGGACACCAACACCAGGGCAGGCAGCAGGGGACACAACCTGGCTGGGGGCACAGGGCAAGGGGCTGGGGAGGGGAGCTGGGCACAAATCCTGCTTCCATCTGAAGAGGTCCCCATGGAGACCTGCATCCCACTGGGGTTTGGAGGGGATGGGGCTCCCTGTCTCCGAGCATGCTGCAAGGATGAACACCCAGGAGGGCACAGCACTGCTGGGCTGGAGCACAGCGTTGGCACAGGGAGGATGGGTTTGAACTGGCCATGAATAAATTTAGGCTGGAAATTAGAAACGGAGTCCTTACTGCCAGAGCAGCCGGCCTGGGGTGGTCCCAGGATGGGACTGCCCAGGGCATGAGCTCAAGCCGGGCTGGAGCCTGAGCGGAGCCGTATGCAGGGATGGATGGGTGCCAGTGAGATTGCAGCAGCCGGGCACAGGGCTGGGCACAGGGCCGTTCCCAGCTCCATGTGTCCTTCCTCCCAGGTGTGCCCACCCCATGCCGGTGAGGCTCTGGCGTCTGGCTGCCAAGACCTTTGCTCTCTGCATCGTGGCTGGGGGGACATCTGTGGGACCCAGGAGCATTGCCCGCCTGCCCCGGTGCCACTGTGGGTAGGCTGCAACCCCTTCCTCACCCAGAGGGGACAGGACAGGGTCATCTGCTGCTCCCATCCCTTCCACAGGGCCGTCGGGAAGCACCTCAGTGGTCCCACTCCCAGCACGGAGCTGGCAGCCTGCGTATGCCAGAGCCGCTGCACGGCGACAGCAGCGTCTGTTTGCTGCCACCGAGGATCTCTCTCTCTCCGGTTGCTCATTACTGGACGCCTTCCAAGCGACGGGGCTGGATGACACTAATCCAGCTGGTTTCACAGCAAGAGACCACGTCGGCGAAGGGCTTGGTGGCCGCCCCACTGTAGCTCTGCCGGGGAACAGGGCCGCCAGGGCTGGAGGCTGCCCAGGTTTGCACAGGGATCCCCGAGCATCCCAGGGAGGAGGGACCCAGGGAGGCAAACGTGGGGCTAGCACCAAGCTGGCATGACCACGACCACCAGCACTGAGAGACACCTGGACTGAGCCTGGGAAGACAGCTCCCCACACACCCCAGCCTGCAGGAGAGGTGGATGCTGCGTAGCTCAGCCGTCCCCTGTCTCTGGGCTGGCACGGCAGCTGTACAGGGTCACCCTGACAGTGCTGCCCTTCTCACAGGTGCTGGTCCTGTCTCCCGTCCAGCTGAGACCCCCAGGGACCATGATGCTGATGGCTTGAGGGGGGCGATGGTGGGAGACAGCGGTGCCGGATCCAGCACCGGGGCCTGGGGGACGCCCAGTGAGGGGTGAGAGGGACAGTGCGGGCATCTGGCCCCTCCGCAGGTGTCTGCTGCTGTGGCTGCAACTGGAGCTCTGCAGCCCCTCCACTGACCCAGCTGGGCTGGCACAAGCCCCGCAGGGACTGAGCCTCCCCCAGGCTGGACGTGTGGTGAAGGGGCAGAGAAAGCCCCTGGTCCTCCAGCAACAACCTGCACCCTGGGGACAAGGACCCCCAAAAGCACCGAGGGTCGAGCCGGGAGCGCAGGGGGTGACACAGCACCCTGTCCCCAGGGAGCGGGGCAGGAGCCTCACACCGGCGCCTCGGCACGGAGCCGCACGGCGATTAGCGAGGAAGAGCCCTGCAGCCCTGCTGCTGCATGGGGAGAATTAGCGGTAATAAGTCATGATCATCCCCTGATGACGAGCACTTAATGTGTGCCGGTTCTGCTATCAAAGTGCCTCTTAAACCCCAATCGCCCTGTCGATAGCGATGGCAGCGGCTGATGGATCCCCGGCCGCCCGGCCGCCCGGCCAGGTCGCTCCCAGCATGCCACAGGCAGGAGCATCGATTTCCCACAACTGCGAAGAGGCAAATATTTGAAAAGTGATAAATAAGGGGAGCTGCCGGCTCGGCTGCGCGCGTCAGCACCCAGGATTAAGGCAACGAGGTGAGACTGCCCAATTAAATCCCAATGAAAATGGCCGCAAATTCAATTTTTCCCCTCGCCCATATCCATCCTGAGGGCCGGGGGGGCTGATAACATGGGGTTCATCGATTGGCAGTGCTGGGAAGAAATCTCTCTGAATTCAATTAGTTGGGAAAACACAAGGGGCCGCACAGGGAGCAGGGCCGGGGCTGTGCGCCTTCGTCATACCCAAGGGACTGGAGCTCCCAGCACCCGCTGCGAGTCACCACGGGGCCGCGGGACACAGTGGTGACAGCACCCGTGGGTGCCCACACCGCTCTGGAGAGATGGGGGAGAAATGCTGTGCGTTGTTATTTTGCTTGGTTTGCAACCCTTGGGGGTCACCCCAGGTCTGACACCCCATCGGCATCTGCAGGATGCGGCGGCAGCTGTGCTGGGGAATTGAATGTCCCGCTCCATCCCCAGCATTGATGGCAACTGACAGGGAACAGCTTGTGCGAAGGTCCCTGTGTCCCCGAGGGGTGCCTGGCCCGCGCTGACCTGCACGGAGGAGGGCTGGCCCCAGCCGGGATGAGGCTGTGGATGCTGGGCAGGTCTGCGGGGTCTGCGGCTTCTCCCCAGCCCCTTCCTCCGAGGCTCCAGCGCAGAGGGATGACCCTGCTGGGATGAACAGCCATTACGTCTCATTGCCTTGGAAACCGAGCGGCAGCTCTGAGAAGCCTCTCCACCTCCTCCTCCTCCTTCTCTTCCTCCTCCTCCTAGCTGAGCCCCACGGGAAGGGGCCAGGGGATCTGGGGGTTTGGGGCTGCCCAGGCTGCACCGCTGGACCTGGCACCCTGCTGCCCACTGCCTTGCTCCCCGAGTGCAAGAAGTCCACCATCAAAGCAAATGATGCCCAAATTAGTGTGAGCGACGGCGAGGGTCCCACTCCATCCCCACATCGGTGAAATGGGGTGGGGGCGGGGGGGAAGATGTGGATTCCAGCCAGTCCCTGTCACCATGGAGAAAAGGGTTGTGGGGGTGGGCGAGGAAAAGCCT